>CM076578.1:1018902305-1019464805 GCA_034641835.2 Pinus albicaulis
GCTCAGCTCTTCCTCACTACACATTCCTCATCATGCTCACTTGCCTCTACGGGCTTACATTTTATAGTTGTGAATGAAAACAAACTCATAAATTCTCTCACAACAAATATAGGATGCATTAACTCCTCATCAGAAATTGATGGAGCCAATGTAGCAACAAATCCTATTGTTGTCACCTACATGAGATTTTCTCCAAAAATAATTAAAAGAAAAATCTCAACAATCTCCACCTTGACAACAATTAGCCTGATACCCTATTCCATTATTATTTTTATCTTTTCTGCAAGCCAAGAGAAGCCAGACACCATCGTAGCTTCTCTAACAAAACTGGTTTCGTGAACATGTCTGCACAGTTTTCCTTTGTATTCACCTTTTCAAGAGAGACTCCCCTTTTAGTGATAACCTGTCTTACAAAATGGTACTTGATAGGTATATGCTTTGATTTACTATGATAGGCTGGATTCTTAGCCAAATGAATTGCACTTTGACTATCACAAAATAACTTAATGTTGTCCTGTAACCTACCAAACTCACCAAACAAACCTTTCAACCAAACTGCTTCTTTGCAAGCATGTGAAGCAGCTATGTATTATGCTTCTGTAGTGGATAAAGCAGCAATGTTCTATAGCTTTGACATCCAGCTAATAGCTCCACCTAGAAGAGTAAAGACATACCCTGAAGTTGACCTTCTCTTATCCAAATCACCTGCAAAATCAGAATCAACATATCCACAAACATATTCACTGCTTCTGTTATAAGTGATACAATAATCACTTGTGCCTCTCAGATACCGAAGCACCCATTTCACTGCTGACCAGTGTTCTTTTCCTGGATTTTCCATATACCTACTGACAACCCCAACTGCATGTGAAATATCTGGTTGAGTACAAACCATCGCATACATCAAACAACCTACTACATTGGCATATGGAATTCGAGACATATATTTCTTTTCTTCATTAGTGTTAGGACATAAACTTGAAGAAAGCTTAAAATGGGAAGCTAAAGGAACTGAAACAGGCTTCACATTGTTCATACCAAACCTCAAGAGTATTTTCTCAATATACTTTTGTTGTGATAGCCACAACTTACCATTACTCTTGTCTATGAAAATCTCCATGCCCAAAATCTGTCTTGCTGCTCCTAGATATTTCATATCAAACGTCCTAGCCATTTGAGCCTTTAACCTGTTGATCTCTGTTATGCTTTTTCTTGCTAAAAGCATATCGTCAACATACAACACTAAGATAATGAACATGCCATTACTTAATTTCTTAAAGTAAACACAATGATCATATTCACTTCTTATATAATTTTGACTCATCATGAAAGAATCAAATTTCTTGTACCATTGTCGAGGCGACTGCTTCAGACCATAGAATGATTTCTTGAGCCTGTAGACAAATTTCTTGTTGCGATTTTGAACAAACCCTTCCGGTTGTTCCATGTAAATCTCCTCATCTAAATCTCCATGTAAAAAAGCAGTTTTAACATCTAGTTGCTGTAATTCTAAATCAAGTAAAGCAACTAATGCTAACACAATCCGAATTGAAACAATTTTCACAACTGGTGAAAAAATCTCATGAAATTCAACGCCTGCTTTCTGAGAAAAACCTTTTGCGACCAGCCTCGCTTTGTACCTGTCTTCTGTATCATCAACACCCTTCTTCAACTTGTAAACCCACTTACATCCCACAATTTTTCTGTCTTTAGGAAGTTCTACCAGATCCCATGTGGCATTCTTCGCTAACGCCTTCATCTCATCCTTCATAGCCTCTTTCCACTTACCACTGTTTGAACCTTCTATAGCTTCCTGATAGCACAAAGGTTCATCATCGTTAGCAGTTAAAGAAACTGAAGTAACATAATCATCATACCTTTTAGGAAAACGTCTGATTCTCGTAGACCTCCTTAAAGATGTTTCTAGTACTTCCCCAATTTGTTGATTATTATCTGTAGGAACTTCTTCATGATCAACATCTGAAACATGTTCATGATCTGCATCTGAAACTTGTTCATGATCTAAATCTAAAACTTGTTCATCTGGACTATTATCAGTATTTGAACTGGTTTCAAATTGAATGTGTTGAAGCTTAGGTACATTATCCTATTTCAATTTATCATCTACATCTGGATTTTCAAGTGAAGATTCATTAAATTTAACATCTCTGTTAATGATGATCTTGTGAGTAGTAGGATCCCACAACCTGTATCCCTTAGTCCCATCACCATATCCAACAAAGATATATCTTTTTTATTTAGGATCTAATTTAGAACGCTGATGTTTCAGAACTAAAGCATATGCATCACAACCAAAAAATTTCAGTTTAGAATAATCACATGGATAACCTTTCCATACCTCTTGAGGAATTTTGCATCCTATTACAGTTGATGGTGATCGATTTACCAAGTAACAAGCTGTAGAAACCGCTTCTGTCCACAATTCCTTCTGCAAATTGGCGTTACTAAGCATACTTCTTGCTCTCTCTAAGAGAGTCCTGTTCATGCGTTCAGCAACTCCGTTTTGCTGAGGAGTATATACAGTGGTTTTATGTCTTTCGATCCCAGTGTCCTTGCAATAATTATCAAATTCCTTTGAAGTAAACTCACCACCATTGTCGGTTCTTAAACATTTAATGGTTCTTCCAGTGATGTTTTCAACTAATGCTCTAAATTGTTTGAAAACTGTGAATACATCAGACTTCTTCTTTAACATGTAGACCCACACTTTTCTAGAGAAATCATCAATAAAAGATACAAAATATGACGATCCTCCATATGAGGTTGTAGGAGATGGACCCCAAACATCAGAATGGATATAATCAAGGATTCCTTACTAGTATGTTTTCCAGTTTTAAACTTCTGCTTGCTTTGTTTCCCAAATAGACAATGTTTGCAGAAATCTAACTTAGAATATTTTAAACTAGGAAGTAACTTACGATCAGATAAAATTTTTAATCCTCTTTCGCTCATATGGCCCAACCTTTGATGCCATAAATGAATAGAATTACTGTTGTTTTCAGATACTGTAGAAGCATGATCTAACTCTATTCTTCCTTCTAACTGAAAAATATTTCCAACCTTCTTTTCTTTCATTACTAGTAAAATTCCTTTATAAACTTTCATTACTCCACCTTGAATAAAGGTTTTATATCCATTAGTGTCTAGTACTCCTAGTGAAATGAGGTTTTTTCTTAGTTCAGGTACATGTCTTACATCAGTTAGAATTTTGTTTGTCCCATCAAACATTTTAATCTGGATGCTTCCAATTCCCACAATATTACATGAGACATCATTTCCCATGTAAACAACTCCATCATTGATTGATTTATAAGTTTTAAACCACTCTCTATGAATGCACATGTGATTTGACGCACCAGAATCTAACAACCAATGTTGATCATGATTAGACAAACCAACTAATAACACTTCATCACTCATACCTGAAATAGATGTCGAACCTGTATCTGTCGTGTTTGCTTCTTTCTTTTCTGTCGAAGAGTCTCCTTTGGATGTTTGCTGTCTCTTCCAACAGTCCTTCTTCAAATGTCCTGATTTGCCACAAAACCAGCACTTTACCTTACTCTTCTTCCCTTTCGATTTTGAACGCGAGTTGTTGTGCTTACTGAAGTGTCTTTCTTTAGAACGACCTCTGACCATCATTGCTTCTGATGTAGAGGTTTCTGAATTTGACCTCTTCCTTGTTTCTTCGGACAACAAAGCTCCAACAACATCATCAAATTCAAGGGTTTCTGATGAACTAAGACTTATAGAAGTAACAAAATGATCCCATGACTCGGGCAATGAGCATAATAAAGTTACAGCTTTATCTTCTAATTCAAATTTTACTTCTATACTTTCTAACTGCACCAGGAGAGTATTAAAGGTATTCAGATGATCAGTTATCGTCGTACCTTCCTTCATGCGCAAGCTGTACAACTGTCGCTTCAGAAGAATCCTATTGGTTAAGGATTTTGTCATGTACAACTTTTCAAGCTTTGTCCACAAACCAGCAGCAGTTTTCTCTGACACGATGTTAAACAAAACATCATCCGCCAAACACAGTCGAATGTCGCTCAGTGCTCTTTCATCCAAGTCACTCCATTCATCATTTGTCATGGTATAAGGTTGTTTGGCTTTTCCCAACAACGCCTTCGCCACGCCTTGTTGTACGAGTAGATCATACATCTTCACTTTCCAGATCTCGAAGTTGTTTTTTCCATTGAACTTCTCGATCTCAAACCGAGCACTTTGAGTTTTTGCCATGTTGTGTCACAAAAAATCTCCAATTGCAACTTTTAATAAATGAAGTTTTTGTTAATGAAAATGCCCTTCACCTTATAAAATGTCTTTCCCTTAATACCATGGCATTATGGCATAAAACAAATCGATTTAATATAAAGTCGATTTTAAATGGATCAACAAATCGATTTTACTACCACTCAAATCGATATATACTATAGATATATCAAAATATAAAACACAAATCAATTTTTGTTATAGCATCATTTCTCACCTTCATATGATTCATGATTGCTTATATGGCTTTGGGCACCCATTCCTACAGACTTGGACAAATTCACTAAAAAACAGTGTAAAAATCCCCATACGCGACTATTCCCGTGCTTTTCCGCGTGTATACGCGAGTATAGCTATACTTTTCTGCGTATGCCATTAAAATGATTAAAATATATATAATTATTCCCTATTTTTGGGTTGGGTTGATGGTTACTTAGGTAGTTCATCCACCCCAGCACGTGGCCAACTGTTTCCAACTGTTGAAGCTACTTGGAGGGACTATAAAAATCCATCATGTGTATGGCCTAAGGGAGAGAAAGAATTTATTGATATTATACTCTGTTGGTATTCCCTATCCATGTTTGATTCCCCATGCCTCTTTCACTTTCCCAGTTCATTATAGGAAACCCTTGTTTCCTTGAGATGCTCATCTCCCTATATGACATCTCGTATGCACCAGTTTGGAAGGAGTCTTAGCGAGGCAAGGGCTGGACGGATCCGGACGACGGTCTGCTCGAAGGCCGTGGAAGGATCAGGTGATCTCTCCGCTCGTTACTTTTGTACATGCTATTTATAATACAGAAGTACCATGCTGTTCCCGAAATAAACGTGTTAGTGTATGCTTATATGTATGAGAATATTGTTATTTAAGCATTCATTATGATTTATTTAATGTTTCATGTTGATTTCACTAACATTTAGAGTAGATATATGTTGTACAACCAGTTCTTCATGCTTGTTTCTTCTTGTCTTTCAAGTTAAGAAGGAAGGACGGTTGCTGGGGGTTTGGACCCCGCGGGATCTGCTTCAACCGTAGGACCTACGGGTAACTTTCTCATTCTACTCTATTTAGTTTTTCTGAACATGCATGGTTGTGTGAGTCCTTCTTAAGTAGCATGCCCCTGCTCTATGGAGGTTGTAACCCAACGAACCTCTAGGGTGATATTCCCCGAAACAGAACTGGCGACTCCACTGGGGATCACATTCTTGTGATTCTCCTGTTGGGTGGTTTCAGCTGTTTGGTAGGATTCCAACAGTTTTAACTTTCATTTGCAGTCCAGTTTACTTTTTTACAGTCAGTCTGAAGTCCTGGTTTCTTTTCCAGGCTTGTCCTTTTTGTTTTTTCATTATTTACCTCTGCATACACGCCTTTTTCTGCACACAGTCTCGTATACACGCAAGTTTGTCTAAAGGGACCCGCGTATACGCGAGTTTCCCTTAGCACAGACGCGTATGCACGCTGGTTGCATAACTGTGAAGTAGCGTATACCTAGGCAGATTTTGAATTTTTGGGTTTCTTGACTTTTTGGTCCTTTCTGGCTGTGGAGACCTGTTCCTACAGTGTCTCTGTACTCTCTGGATTGTGAAGGAAGTGGTTTCATGTCTTTTCTCTCTTTCGTTTGATCGAAAACTAGTCTTTTTGGCAAAGTGTTGTTTCTGGTGCTGGCACTTCTGGATTGAGTTCCAAGATCACTTTCTGAGCATTCTTGGTTGTTCTGCTTTATCAGAACAGAGAGCTTCTGCTCACTGACTCGCTCCTATCTTTGTGTTGTGCTTCGCATTGCGATTTTTTCTTCGTTTTTGATTGGTTTTCTTGAGTTCCATAGGCTAGGTTTTGTTGCAACTTTTGAAGAGCTTTTCTTGCTTCTTTGGAGTTTTTGTTTGCAACGAGTTTGCACTATTTGTCTAGGCTGAGTGGCTGAGTTTTCTGGTCTTCTTTTGCTCTTGGCTGAGTTTTTGGTCTTCTCTTGCTCTTATTGATCTTGCTACGAGTTAGCTTTATAAGGTTTGGGAGCATTTTTGAAGTTTTTGCTTGAAATTCGATCTCGTTTGGTTTGGATTTTGATAGTTGTGCTTAGTCTTTTCGAGCTCTTTCTCTATAAAACAAAAAAGCTCAAAAAACATTTTCTTTGCTTTTTGTTTTTGCATTTCAAAGGCTTAAAAAACATTTTCACTTGTTACTTGCTTTTGTTGTTGCATTTTCATTTTCGTTTGCTACAACTTTTGAAGCTTTTGTGAAGTTTCTTGCTTTAGTTTTAGGCTTGATTTTGAGGAGGAGTTGTCACTTGATTTCTTCTTCTTATTTTTAAGTGTTTTTGGTGTCCTTATTTTAAGAGTTCTTGATTTCGAGAACTAGCTTTTTGGGCAACCAAAGAAGAGTTAAAACTGAAGGTACTTTTTGGGAATTTCACTCCGCTTTAAGAGATTTGCATCTTAGGATCTACATGCTTGTAGTGATTTGCATTAGGTGCATTGAATCATTTAGTCAATTTCTTAGTTTTTGTGAGTGTGAGTTTGCTATTTGAAAAGAAAAATACAATTTTTAGTCTCGTAGAACCTGTATAGAGATTTCTCTTCATCGAAAGACAAAGAACTGCATTTGCATGTAGTTAAGTTTTTATTAATTTCTTTTGTGTCAAAACACCATAAGTTTCATCTCCGTATCCTTGTGACTTAATATAACAGCCCATTAAAATAAGTGATTTAATCTAAAATCAACTAGCAAGTTTTCTAAGTGTCAATCACCAACTAGCTAGGTTGTAGGGCCTTGGAATAGGTGAGTGGAGAGTTAACTCTCCAAGGCCGCTCAAACAAACATAGAAGTTTATTAATTGAGCGAAATCCAATTCCGTGAGGTGGATCGGGAAAGCTCTCATCCGAGAGTCAAGCGCGAGGGGAAGTGAAGGTTGAGAAGAGGGATACCCCCCCTTTGATTAGCTGAATCTTACCTCAAGACCGTTCCGCCCGGCTTCTGATATGGATTGGTGTCCATAGTTGCCACTCCTAGGTTCCACACAGGTGACTGCGGGGGGGAATACCCGTGGTACCTGAGGCAGACGTCGCATCACTTTCAGCAGTACTTCTGGGGGGTGCCCTTGCGAAGCTTGGGTGCTTGAGCCGGAAAAGGCTGTCGTTAGGAGGTCGGCGTAACTATTTCTGATACCTTCGCTAGTTGTTCTGGGCCCTAATCATCCTAGACTGCTTTCGGGAGGTCCTATACTTCGCTTTCCTGTATTTTGGTGTCCAGTCCTCATCACCCGGAGCAGAAATACTTGGAGGCTATTTTCTTGACTGTATCCCAGGGATTTTTATTTTAGTGAGTGCTCTTTGCACCTAGCTTGCCTAGCTTTTCACTTTTTTTAGTCTAATTTAAAAAATCTATAAAAGTGACTGATCAAGCGCCTCGACGTTCGAGGAGAATCCGGGGGTTATCCCCCGAGAGTGCAGAGCCTTCTTCGAGAAGGCGTAGGAGCGATTTAGCAGGTGGTTACCACCCTGTGGCGTCTGACACTGTGGAGAGAGATCCTCCACCAAGGTCTGAAAGTTTCGTAGCTGATTCTAGTGTCGGTCCCGAGAGGAGCGTTCTGCTCACCTCGCGAGTTTTATTTCCTCAGGAAGAAGATTTTCAGATTGAGGACATACATGAGCCTCATGCTACAGGTCCATCTCCTCTTCCTCCTGATTATCCATTTTTTGTTCAGTACATCGGACCGGAGTCGGAGAGACCACCGGATCTTCCGTATCATTCTTATCTTTCGATGGCCACGACTGGGAATGCGGCTTCTACCGTGAGCGCTGCAGGCATTCAGACTCCTGCTTCTGTTGAAGCAGGGGGCACTATTGCTTCATCTTCGATTGCTTCTAGTGCTGCTATGTTTGGCTCTGGGTTCACCCAAGCATATGCTTCTCATTCTGGTCCCTTCTGTTCAGGGATGTCCATTAGTGGAAATCCCTCTTTTTCCTTTTCCGCTGCTTCAGCTGGATCTACGCCCATGTATAACATGGCTAGTGGATTAGCTTCGTTTCAGGGTTTCCCCTTTGGGACTGGACACATTCCTAGTTCCAATCCTTCTTTAGGGTCGTTTCCGTTTACGTCCCAGACCCAGAGTTTCAACCCTTGGTCTGGGGGGCAAAGTTCGACTACTTTTACGGGATGGAATCCTGTCTTTACTATAGCGGGGGCAGGGAATCCGTTTTATGCAAGTCATCAAGGGAATGCTTCTTTCCCTTCGTCGAGTGCCTATCAGTCTTTTTCTCCTTTATCTAATGCTTGGAACCCCTAGCAGGGGCTCTCCTCTTCATTCAACACTTCAGCGGGGGGAACTGGTCTGGGCTTCGGTAACTCGGCGTGGGGAGGAGGTTCTTCTCCATTTTCTACGAGTCCTTTCTGGCAGCCTGGTGCCTCATCAAATCCAGGCTATTCTTTTCAGAATGTTGGGAATCCATCCCATCAAGGATGGAAACCTCAGGCTCCGCCTCGTTTACCGTTTCTAGCAACGTTAAACTTTCCAGATTTGTCGAAGTTGACTAATGACCCGATTCGTTATAGTCCGGGGTGGCCTCCGGTCCCGACCAAACTTCCTTCAGACATTCCAAAGTTTGAAGGAAAAAATGGAGAGGATCCGGCGGACCACATCACCACTTTCCACTTATGGTGCTCTTCGAACTCCCTGATCGATGACTCAATTAGGTTGAGATTATTTAAACGCACCCTAACTGGAAATACTGCCAAATGGTATATCAAGCTCACTGGGGGCAGTTTTGCCACATTTGGAGAACTGGATGTCACATTTCTAAACCATTTTCAGTTGCCTGTCAGATATGAGGCTGGGACTGAACTCCTGGCTAATTTTAAGCAGGATGAGGCAACTCACATTTCTGATCACATTCAGGAATGGAGGAGAAGGAAGAGGCTTATCAAAGCTCATATTCCAGGTGAATTCCTTCTTGAGTGGTTTTTGAAATCCCTGCAGTCAGATATTTCAAAAGATGTATCCCTATCCGGGGTATTTTCTGAGGAGCAGGCCATTTTTAGGGCCCAACAGTTAGAACTGATCTATTCTCAGTCTGGGGTACTTTATAAGTATTTGCCCAATGCTCCTCGCTCCAAATTGGATTTGTCGAAAACTAAACCTGGTCCGCATGGTGACGGGATTGTCGGATCGGTCAGTAGTGGTGCAGCCAGCCTGCTTTCTCAACTGCAGTAGTTGTCTTTACAATCTGCTCCTTCTGGTCAGGCTGTGCCTGCTGATTCATCACCTTCCCAGTCTTTGTCCATAAATGCTGTCCAAGCTTCTGATCCCAAAGGAAATCAACAATCCGATGGGAAGAAGAAGGGACGAAATAACAAGAATAAGGGCAAGAACGGGAAGGGCAATGCAAATAAAACCAACGAGCGTGTTGGTGAGGGTCAAAAGGAGAAAAAGAAAGTGAAGTTTCCATGCAAGCTTTGTGTTGGAGACCATCTCACACACCTTTGCCCGAAAATTCAGGATGCTCAGCGCCTGTTATCTCAGCAGGGTTCTTCTAGTTCCCAGGCTGTGCTAACAAACCCTTTTCCCCAAGGGCAGCAATTAATTGTTGGCGCGAACCAAAATCCCGGGGCTTCCTCTGGAGGTCCTCAGGAAGGGGAAATTCCATCGAATATCTTTATGATGAGTGCTCACGTGGATGTCGCTACGAGATCCCGTGATTATGGCGGAGAGGAATCTTCGAAAGTTAAGGAAGTTCCTGATGCTACTGAGCCGCTTCATATCACGAAGCCAACTGTCGAGTCTATGCCTCGGATACCGAAGGCATCCTCTAAGCGGTCAACGATTAATCCGAACATGAGGGCTGCCCAGAACTACTCGATTGTAGAAGATCTGGCGCAGAGTCCTTGTGCTATGTTAGCTTTAGAGGTACTCCAGTCTTGTCCGGCTCAGCGCAGTGCTTTGCTCACTGCCATTGGGGCTATTGATCCGAAAAATTCTCTTCTGATTACTTTTGATATGACTAATTTTAAGAAGAGACTTCCTCATCACATGGCATTTCATATTAAATCATCGTATCGGAAGTGCAATATCTTTCGAACGGTCGTTGATGAGGGTGCTTCCACATGCGTGATGTCTCTCGCATGCTGGAAGACACTTGGATCTCCGAAAGTTGTTCCATCTAGCACTGTTCTTACTGCGTTCGATGGCCATTCTCACAGACCCCAGCTTTGCCCATCTGTGTCGGGGGCAAAACTGTCAACATAGAGGTTGAGGTAGTGGATGCAGCCTTGGACTACAACCTTCTGTTGGGGAGGAACTGGATATATGAGATGGATGCCATTGCATCCTCATTATTTCAAATTGTATGTTTTCCCCACGAAGGGAGGATCGTTACAGTGGATCAACTGGACTGTCCTCAAGTAGACCTGAATGCGCCTTCTGACTCATCCGTTCCTAAGTTGGATAATACTAAGGCGCCTGTTGAGAATCTAGGAGTTGGAATGTATTCTTCCCTGATGGGTTCTTTCGATCTTCCTCCTCCTACAGTGCATATTAATGCTATTTCATCCTCCAAGGCTCCCCTTCGAAGAGAGTTCTTTCGAACTCATTATTTTTCGGACCCTTGGACCTTACCTTCCCCTACCGCCACATTAGCGGAAGGTCAAGTGGGTGGAATGGCATTTCCGATTTCTGCAGCTGAGATTGCATATCAGTCTATTGTTGACACTGCAGAGTCTATTCCAGCTCCTCTTTCGCCAGAAGAGTTGGATGGTGATGTGGCTCCGGCTTGGACGATTAGTTCTTCTTCGGCCCAGGATTGTCTTGATACCACTCTTCCATCTGAAGAGGAAATCCTGGAAGCCATGACTGGTATAGATAGACTGTGGGATGATTTGCATCATCGGTCTTACTTCCTACCTGACTTGAACGAAGTTGAAACTAGTTTTCCAAGTCCTCAGTCTCCTGGACCTGTTCACCCAGTCTTGAACCCTTTGGCACCAACACAGGTTTATGCTGAAGGGAACATGGTTGTGATCTCTCCTACTATCCCGGTGAACATTTCCAGGGATCCCAATATTGTCGAGAATGTCTTCATTGGAGCTGAATGTTCCCGTGAAGAGATTCAAATCTATACCGAGCTCTTCAAAGAGTATAGGGATGTTTTTGCTTGGTCTTATGAGGAAATGCCTGGCATAGACCCATCTATCGTCCAACATGAGATCAAGACGTATGAAAATGCTAAGCCGGTCAGGCAAAAACTTCGTCCGGTTAATCCTAGGAAGGCAGCAGCTATCAAAGCTGAAGTTGAAAAGCTGCTTAAGGTGGGATTCATTTTCCCAGTTCCTCTGACTGAATGGGTTTCAAACCCCGTTCCGGTAGATAAAAAGCAAGGAACGATTCGAGTGTGCATCGATTTCAGAGACCTGAATAAGGCGTGTCCTAAAGACAATTACCCCACACCGTTCATCGATCAGATTATTGACGAGTGTGCCGGTAACGAGATTTTCTCCTTCATGGACGGTTTCTCTGGTTATAATCAAATTACTATCCGTCCAGAAGATCAACATAAGATCGCATTTATTTGTCCCTGGGGTACGTTTGCATATAAGAAAATGCCTTTTGGTCTTAAAAATGCTGGAGCTACTTTTCAGCGGGCCATGTCTTACGCCTTCCACGACATCAAGAAAATTATTGAGGCATACTTAGATGATCTAGCTTCTCATTCTCGAAAGAGGATGGATCATCCAGGTCACCTCCGGCAAATATTTGAAAGATGTCGTTTTTATAAAATTCGTTTGAATCCGAACAAGTGCGTTTTCGCGGTAACATCCGGTCGGCTGTTGGGATTTATCGTGGCTAGGGAAGGGATAAGGGTAGATCCCTTCAAGGTTGAGGCAATACTTCGGTTGCCTCCCCCGTCTTCAATCCGTCAGCTTCAAAGTCTCCAAGGGAAGTCTAACTTTCTTCGGAGGTTTATCGTTAACTATGCTAAGATTACAAAGGGATATATGAGATTGTTGAAGAAAGGAGTTCCTTTTCTTTGGGACGACTACGCTTAACGCTCATTCGATGCCTTGAAAAAGGCATTGACCTCTGCTCCTTTACTGAGTCCACCCGATTATAGCAGAGATTTTCTTTTGTATCTGGCTACAGCGGAATCTACCATCGGTATGGTTCTGGTTCAGGAGGATGATGCTCTTGCTGAGCATGTTATTTACTACCTTAGTCGAGGACTGGTAGGACCTGAACTGCGATACACTCCGATAGAAAAGTTAGCCTTAGCAGTAGTTCATGCTGTGCAGCGACTCCGGCATTACATTATTCTTCGCAAAACTTATGTCTTAGCAGCTGCCAATCCATTTCAGTTTGTCCTCAGCAGGCGAGTGATTGGGGGAAAATATAATATATGGATTGTGATATTACAGGAATTTGATCTCGAGTTCATGTCTGCCAAATCCAAGAAGTCATTAGTCTTTACGGAATTGATCTCCGAGTTGCCTTGTGGAGAGGAGATGATCTATGATGAGTCCTTTCCGGATGAACACTTATTTCTAATCTCTCCACAAGATCCTTGGTATGGGGATATCGTTGTGTATCTCCAGACTGTGAAGTTTCCCTCCACTTTTTCAAAATATGAGCGTCGTAAGCTGCGTCACTTAGCCAAGAATTATCTGATTATTGGTGATGCTTTGTACCGTCGAGGGGTTGATTCAATCCTAAGACGCTGCTTAACTTTCGAAGAAGCTGAGGCTGTGCTCAATGATTCTCACAGTGGAGCTTGTGGGGGTCATTTATCTGGGCTTGCCACAGCCCAAAAGATTTTGCGTGCTGGATACTTTGGGCCTCGATTTTCAAAGATTGTATTGAATTGGTCAAAAAGTGTCATCCTTGTCAGGTTTATACTCGAAAAATGCGCGCTCATCCAGCTCCGCTTTTTCCAGTTGTTACTGTCGGACCCTTTACAAAGTGGGGTATAGATTATACTACTTGTAACCCGCCTTCGGAAAAAGGTCACAAGTACATTATCGTAGCAGTAGACTACTTTACGAAGTGGGTCGAGGCTATGCCTACTTTTGGGAACGATGGTGAGACTGCAGCTTTGTTCCTTTTCAACCAGGTTATCGCTCGTTTTGGTATACCTAGAGAGATTTTCACTGACCATGGCAGTCATTTTCAGAATAGTATGATGGCTGAGTTGGCTCTCAAATTGGGTTTCCGGCAGGAGCATTCATCTCCATATTATCCTCAGGCCAATGGGCAAGTGGAAGCTGTGAATAAATCCTTGAAGACAATTCTTCAAAGGACAATTGATAAACATAGATCCAACTGGCATATCATGCTATATCCTGCACTTTGGGCATACAGGACGTTAGTGAAAACTGCAACTGGCTTTACTCCGTTTCAGTTAGTGCACGGGGTGGAATCCGTATTTCCTATTGAATGCGAGATTCCTTCTCTTAAATTAGTTGTTGAGCTTCTTCCTGACACTTCCAGTCTGGCAGAACGGCTTCTTCATCTGGAACATCTCGATGAGCAGCATCGGGATGCCGCCACGATGAATGAAGCGCATAAAAACCGAGTAAAGGTTCAGTACGATAAGGCGGTTAAGCCTAGGGTCTTTTCGGAAGGTGACCTTGTGTTGGTCTATGCCCAAGAAAAAGATGCCTTGGGGGCAAGAAAGTTTAAATTGATGTGGTATGGCCCCTATATCGTTAAAAAATTCCTTAAGAAAGGAGCTTATACCTTGGTTGACTTCGAAGGGAACGAGTTGCCGGAACCCCGAAATGGGCTCTATTTGAAGAAGTATTATGCCTAGGCTTCGGCCTGGCATGTTGCTTTTTGTATATAGTAGTTTTTTCTTTGTACATTTCTGATTGATTTTCGATTTTTGATGAGGTGGTGATGTTTTTTGATCTGCTTTGGCAGGTTGTGTTGGATGCCATGAGTCATTTTTGTTTCGTCGATGGTGCTAGTAGACACACCCGGAACTTAGCTTCCGCGGCTTGGGTGCTTCATTATCATTCCGGTCAGCTGTTGGTATCAAGAGGAGTCTGCATTGGTCCTGCTTCCAATAATGTAGCAGAATACACTGCAGTCATTCATCTACTATCGGAGGCAATATCTTTGGGTGTTGATTCGTTGGTAGTTTTCTTGGACTCTCAGCTGGTGGTGTCATAGTTGAACAACACTTATCGGGTACGAGATCCTTTTTTATTACGATTTTTCTTGAGGGTACATTTGTTACAAAGGTCATTTCAATTTTTAGCATTCATTCATATTCCTCGAGCTGACAATTGGTTTGCTGACTCATTAGCTAATCAAGCTTTAGATTGGCATATTAATCATTCCATACAATAATTTTTAATCATCAAAAACATCATACATTTGATACATTTATCACATCACATCAAATATCGCTGTATATATATCATCGGAGTGTCAAAAAACTTTACAAAATTTGGATCCATAATCTCATACAAAATTTGGGCTTATGCTCCATCATGTTCAGTCTCAAAAAAGAATATACAATCATCTAATATATAAAATTTGTCTACTCCTGAGGACCCTGCCCAGAAGTTGTGTTCCTATAGAACGTAACTGCAATGGCCACTCGGCGGAATAATCTAACCCAGTCTCGGGGTACTCCTACCACCCGTCTCTGGATGGCTTCAGGCAAGTCCTCCACGGAAGCCATAGGGATTTGGCGGGTCAGTCCCTCCAAGTTTCTCTGCACGGCCTGGAGAGTCCTGTCTAAGTCCACTGTCTCTGCCTCATCTCTGCGGCGCTTATGGCGCGGTAGGCCCTCAGGACGAATTGGTCCAACATCTGAAACATGATCATTTTTAATTGTCAGTCATTATGAATCCAATCAAAAAACATGTTTGTTTTTCATTTTTTTTCATTCATATTTGAAAAAATCCAAAAAAATCATATAAGTCAAATTTTTTTGCAAAAACTTACCGACTGCTCCCCATGCTGTGCCAGGTGGAAGAACTAGATCTGGATCTCCACGAAAGTCCATCCCGGCATAGGGATAGTCATCCACTGCGATGATCTGTTCTCCCCACCACAGGAAGAACTCATCGTCCCATGTGGTCTGGGGTACCTCACTACCCCCCAGTCTCTTCATCATGTCTGCCCAATGGGCAATTCTTGGGTCCCGTGGGCTGCTGATAGTAGAGATGACTCTAGGTTTCAAAGCTGGAATCCTCTCAAAGAAGAATGTTGTCAAAATGGTACCATAGCCAAAGTGTTTAGTTTTTACTTGGCGAATAGAGGTCAGCTGTTGTTTCATGTTCAGTAGCAGGGCTGTGCACCAATCGTAAACATGATTCAAACACTCTACAACTATGCTCATTTGCGTCCTGGACGCCTGATGTAGTGAGGCAGATCCTGCCACTTTGCTGATGGTAAAAAGGAGGATATTCATGTGAAAATCCCTGATATCTCTAATTTCAATCTGCGTTCCAATATTTTTGGAATTCTCTATGTAATATACGTGGACATAATCTTCCACGGTCAACCCTCCCAGGGGCTTTCCGTGCAAGTCCACTGGTTCTCCCCTCTTGGAGAGTCCAGTGATGAAATATATATCCTCCACTTCAATGTGTAGTGGCATCTGATCAATTATGAAGAAATCTTGATCTGGTTCCCAGTAATTTACGAGCATTTCTAGCAACCGCACATTGCTTTTCATATTTGGCATTTTAAAGAATTTGAACAATCCGCAATTTCGGAGGATATTTTGCACTGCGCAATCCTGCATGACCTCCTGGTCTATTGCGCTATGCTCACGTTCCCTCCATGAAATGGTCATCCTGAGAAATTTCATCAAATTATGCATTAGCCACGCTTTTTAAGTTTCGGACCTGCGCATACGCGGTTTTTCCTGTACACAGTCGCGTGTATACGCGGGTTTCCTTCAATGAACCCGCGTATGCGCAGGTACGCATATTTTAGCAAGGGTTTTAATGCAAAAAATCAATTAATTTTAATTTCCAAATGGAAAAAATGAATAAACAGGATGATTAAGGAGCCTACCTGAATTTTCGCTGAGTTTCGACGGTCGGTTGTTCCTGATTTGACGAAAGAAGTTTTTTTATCGAGAGCACTTTTTCCAAATCAGCTATGCAATAATGAACCAAATGAGAGGTAATTTGTCTATTTATGGCTAAAAAGTTGAAAATTTTCGCAAAATTTCCTTATGCTTATTTTTTCGATCTATCTTAAGCTGCATAACTCGATTGCTTGGAAGTGCCCAGTTTGGTATGTTTTTAGGTACATTTTGACGATTTTGAGATTTTTCCCGGTTTTTGATCCATGATTTCCGACTCTTCACGGCAGTTATATGATCTTCACTGGCATATAGGTTAGGGAAATCACTTTCCATTGCATCTTGCATTCTAGCCTCCATACTGATCACTTGCCTTAGGGTCAATCCCAACAGGTCATGAGTATTACACCCATTTCACTCGCCGATTATTTAATCATGGCTTGATGGTAGAGCCTTCCTTTACATGGGCTTCCTAGTTAGTTCCTCACTATCACTTGTTGCCCATGCTGCTTTTTATGTAGGCTCGGGAGTCCTCTTTAGTCCCGCCATGTCTTATGTGTTGAAGCTTCATTCTTCTTCTTCATCACTTATCATTTTTCTGGCTTTATCCCTAGAGGCTCCCTGGTGTCGCTTAAGTTGTATTACTGCATTGCATATTGGCTACTTGTTTATCCTGGCCTTTAGCCGGCTTCATTTGGACTCGATGTTTAAGCCAACTTTTGACCTTGACTTTCTGTACAAGTTAACCATTGCATGCACTTAGCTATCACGACTTGACACCTTTATACCCATGGATGGAATGTTCCTCTGAGTATCACTGACCAGTTTTCGCCACCTTGCATTGAGCATAGGATTGTTCCAATCCCAGGAACTAGTGAATCTAATTTCTTGATACTCGTTCTATCCATTGTACCATAGCATTCTTTTATTCTTTTTCAGGCTTATTATATGAAAAAGACAAAAAAATCAAATATAACAAAAAGAGCGGGAACGGGATGTATCTTCGTTATTTTGATGGCAGTACAGAGTTAGTTTGTCGCCCTTGAACAAAGCACATATACTTATATATATTTCCTTCATTTGGGATGGTTTTAGTTTTGACCTAGGTTCAGCCTTTACCATGTTTCACTTGTCATTTCTCCCCCGGTTGGTTATCTCTTCCAATCATATGGAGAGTTTGTTCGGCCTCCTGCATGACAGACTTATACAGTGTCACGTTTTACTGCCATGGTCATCATGAGTCTTGCTTTTGTTCAAGGGAAGTCTAGCCGGAGTCGGCCATTCTGCGGTGTCTCTTGACTCATTATTCAGTCGGCCTTCCCGGTCTTGTCAGTATCATGTTCTATCACATCAGATGTTTTGGTCTTCTGCTCGTGCTGGTTTGAGAAGGTCCCCATTAACTTCTTGCCGGCGGGTTTGTCTCTTATCGACTACGTCACATTGCTCTGAGAGCAAACCTAGAGCCGCACCTTGGGCCTATTTCCATCATTGATAGGTAACCTCGTGCTCAGCATTTGATCATCATCATGGTTCTTTAAATGAGTGGTTTCCCCTGTGTTCAACGTCAGCACACATTATCACACTTGGGATTCGTGCAGTACCTTGATTTCCATTTGACCCTATCGATGGATTTCTCGCCTCTATGTCAGCTTTCATTATTGGGTCTCTTATCGACTACGACACATTGCTCTGAGAGAAAACCTAGAGCCGCACCCTGGCCCTATTTCCATCATTGATAGGTGACCTTGTGCTCAGCATTTGATCATCATCATGGGTCTTTGACTGAGTGGTTTCCCTTGTGTTCGACGTCAACACACATTATCACACTTGGGATTCGTGCAGTACCTTGATTTCCATTTGACCCTATCGGTGGATTTCTCGCCTCTGTGTCAGCTTTCATTATTGGTTGGTTCAGAGGGTTTCTTCCGTGCACTAGCTTCATCTTGTGCATGTCGGAAACATACTTCGGTTTTGGTTCCGTCACTCTACTTCATCCGATTCCTTCCAAATCTTGGCCTGCGGGTTACACTCGCGCTGGACTGATGTGGGATGCCTTAATGCCTTCCTTCCAGCAGATCTTTTCCCATCGACTCCGACTCATTGCTCTGGGAATATGGTCTAGAGTCTTTTTGTCAGTACCTTAGGGTTTGCAGTCATCAGTGGCAGACTCTTCGCTATCGACAGTGGGGATTCATTATTGCCTCCTGATTGGTAGATTCTTTCAAGTGTTCGACTTCAACTCATTCATTCACACTTGTCAGATTGTACTGGGGAACCTTGACACTCATTATCATTATCGGTGGGTTGTCTCGCGTTGGTTAACGGGATACATCATTGCCCGGTAATCCAACGATTTCTCACATGGTCGACTTCAGCTCATTTATTCCCATTGTGTATAATTGTGCCATAGTGATCGGTGAAGACCTCGGGTTGCATCAGCATTCTTCGGTTCACTTTTGACAGTCTATTCAGTTTCTGCCAGTGATGCCGTCCACCCTTATATGTTGCAGTTCAGCACAACAACATCTTATATGTTGGCTCCCGAGTTGCGTGATTGTACCATTTGATCCACCTCTTATGATCCGGTACTTGGAGATTCAGTTACTTATTTGATCAGACATCTAGTTGCACCATCTTTGATCAGCTTTCTATATGTGATACTTGGACATTGATTCAGACTTACACTTCCGGGCCATGCTCAGATGATTCATTGTGTACTTTCAGTTCAGCTATACTTGTATACATGTTGGATCTATTCACTACTTTCTATATTATGACTGAGCATGGGTATGCCCGCCTCAGCATGAGTTGACTCTCTATTTTCTTTCATTGGTTTTTGGCAGGCTGAAATCTGGTGAAGTCCTCTCTTGTCCTTGTGAAGTTCTTTCTATGTGCATAATACATTTCGGCCATCATGTACCCCTTCTGACCTCATATATTAGGGGGCATCTGTTATAGCATCATTTCTCACCTTGACATGATTCATGATTGCTTTGATGGTTTTGGGCACCCATTCCTACAGACTTGGACAGATTCACTTAAAAATAGTGTAAAAATCCCCATACGCGACTATGCCCGTGATTTTCCGCGTGTATACGCGAGTCCAGCTAGACTTTTCCGCGTATGCCATTAAAATGATTAAAAAATATATAATTATTCCCTATTTTCGGGCTGGGTTGATGGTTACTCAGGTAGTTCAACCACCCCAACACGTGGCCAACTGTTTCCAACTGTTGAAACTAATTGGAGGGAGTATAAAAGCCCCTCATGTGTATGGCCTAAGGGAGAGAGAGAATTATTGATATTATACTCTGTTGGTATTCCCTATCCAAGTCTGATTCCCCGTGCCTCCTGCACTTTCCCAGTTCATTACAGGAAACCCTTGTTTCCTTGAGATACACATCCCTTTATATGTTATCTCGTATGCACCAGCTTTGGAAGGAGTCTTAGCGAGGCAAGGGCTGGACGGATCCGGACGACGGTCTGCGAAGGCCTTGGAAGGATCAGGTGATCTCTCCACTTGATTACTTTTGTACGTACTATTTATAATACAGAAGTATCATGCTGTTCCCGAAATAAACGTGTTAGTGTATGATTTTATGTATGAGAATATTTGTTATACAAGCATTCATTATGATTTATTTAATGTTTTATATGAATCTCACTGACATTTAGAGTAGATATATGTTGTACAACCAGTCCTTTGTGCTTGTTTCTTCTTGTCTTTCAGGTTAAGAAGGAAGGACGGTTGCTGGGGGTTTGAACCCTGCAGGATCTTCTTCAACCGTAGGACCAACGGGTAACTTTCTCATTCTACTCTATTTGGTTTTTCTGAACGTGCATGATTGTGTGAGTCTCTGTTAAGTAGCATGCCCCTGCTCTGTGGAGGTTGTAACCCAACGAACCTCTAGGGTGATAATTCCCCAAAACAACAACAACGACATGACTCCAACTATTTAGAATAGATATAGGGACATAGGGAATAATGACAAAAGATACCATGATGCATAAGTGAATGTGACTAAGGAAAGATAGGGATTCTAGTGTACCAACAAGAATATTCCTAAACATGCAAAAAAATGCATCCAAACAACCAAGAATCTAAAATTATGTAGCCATTTGGTCTGGGGTTAACTAATATAGAGAATGTTAAGCACGAGTTAGAAAATCAATGAATGGTTATTTTTAGAACCATCCATGTAATATGTAAGTTCCTAATATTAATATTAGTAGGGGAGCTATATAAGAGTTGTGTGACCTCTCTCTTGGTTCAGATGGTTTCTTCCGTGCACTAGCTTCATCTTGTGCACGTCGGAAACGTACTTCGGTTTTGGTTCCATCACTCTACTTCGTCCGATTCCTTCCAAATCTTGGCCTGCGTGAGTGTAACCCTTCCTTCCAAATGGGAGATATCTTTGTGTTGTAAAATTGTGGCATGTAATTTAATTTCTGGTTAATACAAATATTTGTATGAGCTTGCTGCAAATATTTTGTTGATTTGAATGTGGGTTTAATTAAATGGTACCTTTTTATTTTAGTACCTCATGTAAGGATGTGGGGTCCTCCCTTAGAACTAGTAATGTTGTAACTTTAGTAGATCATGTAGACTAGTTTCTAGTTTCTTTACAGAGTGTGGTTAACTCATCTTTGTTGAATTTTATATTTATTTCCAAACTATTTAATTAAGTTTAGTTTGGTTGAAAAATACTTGTTGCGGGTTACAATTATTTCTTGAGTTTTTTAGTTAATTTTTGTATTTGCATAAGTAGTATCATCTGATATTTCATCTCTAAGAAGGATTCATCAATTATTTCCAGATTTGCTAATGTGCTTCAATTATAGTAGATTTCGATTATGAACTACTTATGATTAAAATTGATCCATATTGGATAATTATATTATTATTCATACATATAAATGATTTTAATCGGGATACTAGGAAGAAAAGGTGTTCCATTCTATTCAAGTACATTTTTTTCCATATTAGTGTAGAGTAGTTGAGTGTGGAATTAGAGACTATAATAAATAGTGTTTTTGTTTTGTATTACCCCATAGGCCATATGTTATAAGTAACTCTTTATAGAGTGCCTTCTCCTTTGTATTTGTGGAATTTCTATGTAGACAAAAGAGACTCTTCCAACAAGGTTTTCTTTGAAAAGGGTTTCATAGATCATATTTTGTTGTTCATTTTGATTGGTGTGTGTTTGTATTTATTGTTCTCTATTATTGACATATTATCTATTACATGCATAAGTATAAAAATAGTAATTAATAAATCCAAAATTTTTAAGGAAAATTAACCCTCATAGTATAAATTTTAAATTTTAGTATATTTTTATTAAATGTATTGCTATGAAATGTATACTGGAATATCCACAACAATTTACAAACTATATTAATATTAGAGTAACTTTATTTGGGTATTTTATTGGAATTTGCAAGGGATCAAATAAATTTAATAAGGAATTCAAAAAACTCGTTCATGGTCAATGAATTAGTTTACAATAACCCTTGAGATGTGGTAGAAGAGAGGTTTTCCTAGTTGGAAGTGTAATTCACAAATATAAATTTTCATGTGAGCCTCCTCATGGTGACCCTAAATAATAAGCTCAGGTTTTTTGGAGAATATGGAGGTTCCAACATAAAGGTTAGGTTGAAGGGAAAATTAGGGGATAAGGAATAACTAGAAAAGGAGTCTAGGAAACTCAAAAAAGAATAATCAAGTTTGGAAATTTTGAACCATTCATGGTCCCTCTTCAAGTTGGAAGGAAAGGCAGACATAAAACCATATCAATATGATATTAATTGTTTTAAATTATATCATTGGACGTATAGTTTTACTTTAGTGTTCACCGCATAAATGAGGAACAAAAAATGTCATTTTCTTGTTTGAAATTAGAAATCCATGTCCTGACCCAGTGGGAAAGGCACATGGAAACCCTGAGTCTAAAAGGGGGTCCTTTAGTAACTAAATTGGAGGATTTTAAATCCCCCATACAATTTTAATTATACCATATCAGTTATGTATATTACAGTTGGATCTGATGGTATTACTTCAAGAAGAGACAGAGGTAGAGTGTACATGAGTACACCAAACAATTTAGGAATATGGAAGTAATGTTAGGTATATCTCCAAAGAACCTAGAAATAATCCTTAATATGTTGGGAAACATAAATAGCCATTTTTGAAAGCAAGTGATGTGATTCAACCCTAGAATGATGGATGAGGCTTTTGTGCAGGTGTAATACCTCAAAAACATAGGCTATAAGAAAGGGTAGTTAAGTTGTTCAAAGGTGGAACACTAGGAAGCTTCTAAAGAAGGGAAGAAGAAGAGAAATTCAGGGAAGGATAGGAAGACAATAACAACAACACAATGGTGAAAATATCCTAGAAACCACTGCTACCACCATAACATTAATGGTTAGAAAAGGAGAAGTGTTGGAAATTACATCTAGAACTCAAACTGAAGAACCAGAAGAAGAATGGGAAGAAGACCAATATCATAGCCATGGAATCAAGAAATCAAGTCGAAATTAGGTAAAAATTGGATGATAATATTTTTTGTACATCAATGTAGACGTGGGTCTATCTGAGTATCCTTTATCAATAGGAAGAGAAGGAGATGACTAGACTCTTCCATATAAAGATACATATCAAGAATTAAAAAATTCATGATTTTCTCAACTCAAGGTCATAGGAAAATATCATTGCAATAGCGATAGCCACCTATCACATAAAAGTACCATTTATCTAAAGGTATATTAATGATAATGTATTGCAAGGATATTGTAGTTTTATTATGTTTCATTGCATATAATGGGAAACTTATGCATATGTGCATATTTGTATTTGAAAATAATTATTTTATAATATTTATCTCTGAATACCTTGTATTCTTTAGTATCTCCAATTAAATTCAATCCTACTACACCATTATGCAAATAACTCATTAATTTATGATCAAAATTCTTCTCCAAGTATCTTTATTTATGCCTTCATATGTCTTCCTAAATATAATTCCGTTGACACTATGGTTTTGAGACAATTTCATCCTTGATGCTCTCATTTTCTTCTCATTTAAATTATTTGGAATAGATTCATTCAACAAATAATATTTCAAATCACAATGCCACAAATCACTATCTATAGTTATAAATATAATGTCATGTGTATTCAATATGTTTCATTTTCCCATATTTCTTCATTAGCTTGACCTTGAACCTAAATTGCTATTACAAAATCCTTGTCCATGAACTATGGTGGTAGGATTGATATGTGTATCATATATTGGATCATGTTCATCTAATTTTCAAACCTTTAACCAAATTCCTTCTTGATGATTAAATATATAGGATTTGAATGCAAAATCATGACCTTTGTATGGATTTTTAGAATGTAAGTCATGAATTGCTCAATAATTTCCATTATGACATGGGCCTTCTTTCATATACCAAGTAGACCAAGTAGTTTATACTAGTGTCCTATAATATCACACCCATAAAAAATTATGACATTTGCACCCTTATTCATCATTTTTTTTGTGAGAGCAATAGCTAGGGAGTGGTTAGATGTGAAATTGAAGTGTTGAAAATATTTGTCAAAGTTTAAATTTCTCAAGTTCAACCGGTGAGAATGGCCATTTTTATATTTTGGAAACACTCTCTCTTGAATTTATTCCATTAAAATACATCCTAATTGTTAATCATTATTTTTAATTGTTTAAGATTACAATGAAGTTAGAGATTAATCAACGTACAAAGTTTATTCTTTCAGTGAATAATTTTATATCCTTCTTGGTGTGTGGAAATGGAACTTGTGTTTTTGTGCTTTATAAATCAACCAATATCCCTTATTTTGAAACGATACTCCCTAAACCTTTCTTTGAAAAGAAAATTTTAATGTTCTTTGGATTATAAAAAATCCTATAGTTTCTTCATTTATTGAATATTATGTGAAATGGTGTTTTTGATCTCATCATTTATTCAAATACAATGCAATATCCTCTATGTATATGACTAGAATTTGATTGATAATGCCACTAAATTTGATGTCAACCACACTATGGAAAGTGGTACCAACATTCATGAACCAAGTGACATTATTTTAGAAACCTTTTTTCCCTACTTGTTTTTGAAGGTATGGTTTTGTATGTCTTGATATAAACCAAAAACCTAATTGTATCGCAAAAATACATCCAAGGGTGAGAGAATTTTAAATCTCATTACCAAATAAAATAATGTGTTCATAGGTGGTATAGGGTAATTTTTCATGATTAATTCCTTCCGAAGGTTTCTAAAATCAACACATAATATGATATTGCCACTTTTCTCCCTAATGGAAAATTATTTGAAATTACAAAGAATGGTGCAATGGAAAGATAATATATGCATCCAATAATTCCTTAAACTCCTTTTGTGTGAATGATAATAATAAATGATGAATTATTTGAATCTTTTTTTGAAAGAGATTAGTGCCTTGCTCCAAATATATTAAGTATTGAATAATCTTGGTATTGTAGACCTTAAATTCCCGATATATCCAGGAAAAAACATAATTTGTTTTTCTTAAAAAATATTATATAATCTCACATTTAAGCTTTGATGTAGCAAAATTGTTAGGTTCTTATCCTCCCTAACCACTTAAGTAGATATATTACTATGTGTCACTATGTATGGAAGCCATTACTAGTAAATAGAACCCATGTAGTGGTGTAAGCACAATTATTCTAGGAAGACTTACTAGAAGGTTCCTTCTCTAGAGTGTTCTTAGGAGATACAAAGTACTATATAAACATTTAGAAGCATTGTAAAATCTCTTCAATAAATACTTTCTAATTTGATCTATGCTCTATTGGAGATTTCCCCCTTGTAAAGAAAAGACAACATCAATTCCATATAAAAAAAGGCATATATTTTGGTTCATATTGTGCACTATATTTTCTATTCTATTTATTTTCACTATATATCTTTGTAATATTTTCAATTTTTCTCTAAATATTTCTATTTGGTATGTCACAAGTGGTATCAATGCACTTTCTTGGAATATTTTTTATAGTAATTTTTTTCCTTAGGCTAGAGACATATTTTGATGTCTATAAATAACATAGACATATATCATTAAGTGGGTAAACCTATAGTTGGGTAAGCATACACACAATAAATACAAGATGCTTCACTTGGTTGGAAACCCTTATAGCCATTATTAGTACACCTTTAAATAACAAACATTAGAAAACACAGGTATACATAATTCACTTCCACATACCCTCCAGTGTATATAAAGCCTTGTAGGTATACTAAAACCAACCATATATAAGTCACTCAATCGGCTCACTAATATAACAGCAATGAAAAAAGCACACAAGAATATTACACTTTGATACCTAGTTAATTGGATAGTATGGCTAAGGGTATGGTCAAAATTTCTTAGTTAGTTTTCTTTTATCAAGAGTTATCTAAAATAATAAGTGTTTCTTATGATTTCTATTTGATTGATATTTTATTACATTTAATATTCATTATAAAAAAGTACACAAAGAACTTCAATAGTAAAACAAAAATACTAGAGGATCATAAAGATATAGCCACACAAGAACAAAATATTTTACCTTGGGGAAAACTCCAACAACCATTTCAATATAGAAATTATTTAGTTCAATAAATATACACCTACAAAATATATTCATTTACAAGGTCAAATTGCCAACAAAGTATGCATGGTAAAACTTGGTCCAACCTCACCCTTAGTCAAGTCAAAAAACTACTCATAGAAATCAACCTGATCTTCTTATCTATGACAAAATTTTAGCCTTCCTTTTCATCCAATATTTTCGTCTTGTATCTCTATTGCACTACATAAACTTGACCCTTCTAATGTCACGGCAATTTTTCCTTCCAAAAAGATATGTTGTCACAAAATTTGGCTATGCAACTTGGTAACACCTCAAGAATTATATCCTTCTTGTCACACGAGTGAGGGTACAAAAGAATATCATATAACTAGGAGATAAACCTTATTTATTCTTATCCTTGAAACCATTTCTTCTTTTCTTCCTTCATTTGAATAGAAAAATAAAAGATATATTTCTTCATTTGAAAAGAAAATATATATATACAAACTTTCTTGTAGGAGATCATGTCATAGAAGCGCCCACTTGACCCCAATATATATATATATATATATATTACTATTGGGGTCAAGTGGGCGCCTCTTGACTAGGAGGAGGCCGACTTGGCTGATTTGGAGCCAAAAATTCAATTCTTAAAAATTCAATTTTTCTATTTCTGTTAAGGAAATGAAGAAAATGCTTTCCAATATTTTTGTTTTATCACAATCGTGAATAAAATGCTTTAAAAAATATAAATACATAAAAATATTAAATATGAAGACCTGCCATAGTTACAAAAATTCGACACTCCCTCTTAACTAGGGAGGTATTCATAATGGATATCCAGATGTTCCCATGTTGAAAAAAATTATCTAAGAAAAGGTTATAAATATTCATTACCATTACAAACATCATCAACATAATCAACATCATCATCACCCATAATTTAGTCATCAACTTTAACATATAGCATCATCATACAATTATCATAATCTAGTTAGAAACTCTAACATGTGGTAAATCATAAGGATCAGCAAGTTGCCACAACTGGTCAGTACTCCTAACCCATCCAAGTTGGTACTCTTGACACTTGGCATAATATTTAACATCAACTAGACATCATAACTCTAGTCGGTACCATTGACCCATAATATTCCTCGATACTCTTGACCTAGAATAGTCTTGGTTGACCATCATGGTCAATGTTTTTGAATCGATCTGAAAACTCCAAAGGCTCACCATCCTTCTCTTGATCCATCATCTTGGCTACTTTAAGGTTACCCTAACTAGGTGTTATTTCTAGAAGAGATCTTGCCATGGAAATCTTCGTTGCTCCCTATGGCACTGATATTATTAAAGTGCATTAGTTATCCATTCAAAATACTTCACCTTGAATTCATAGGTCAACTCCCTCTAAATATAAAACAAATGTTCTTGAGCAAGCCATGATTGCTCCCTCTAAATCAAATATTTTGATCAATGTTTCTCCCTATGACACATGGTTTCTTTTATTATTTCCAGAAGATAAATCATATATAGGATCAACCTTGATCCAAGTGTATCAAATATGATGAGTTTGTACAAAGTCATATTTGTGCTTATAAGTATGATACTTCTTCATGTACCTTACAAGCTTGAGGAAAATATTATGTACACTTCTTCTTTCATCGAGGAAGATGATTTCTACATCCATATGATGTAATCTTCAATATAAATCATAAAGATAATAAACTATTAACATAAGTGTACCTAGAAATATGTCCCTTCATAACCTTATCCCTCTTACTAAGGTAATCCTTCACTTTTTACTTCTCTCAAATTGTAATTCACTTCATAATTCATCTTGGAAGTCACCGCTGATTTTTTTTTGACATAGATCACGAGATACTTCACTTTTTTTTATTTGAATGATCCCTTTGATCGCATGTCCTAATATCCCTCAAAAATCCATATTTTTAGGATAGTCCTCTTGTATCATTTTTTTTGTTCTTCCATTTTATAATAAAGCCTTGGTAGCCTTCATTATGTACCTGTAACCTCATTAGGAGGCCATGGAATAACAATTATAGCCAAGCAAAGGACTCAAAGATAAGAGACTAACTAATAATAAAACAACAATAATGGTAATAATCAAAGAAGAGAGATATAAAATAATTATCTTTGAGAAAAATGTCGGCTCCCTCTTGATATTTTATCTTCTTGCATCCATCTGCAACTTTATCAGTTTCATCATCATCATGATGTCATTCCCTCCTTACAAGAGCTATATTTTCATCTTTCAGTGAAAACGTCTAATCCATGGGTTTTTTCCCATCACCCCTAAGGATTTCTTATCCAAGCCTTGTTACTTTATAGGGTCTACAAACCCTATTTATTTAATTGTTCAAAACCCTATATTTGATATTTTATTATTGTTATTGGTCACCCAACGATCATCCTAAGTCAAGTATCTTGGCTAAAAAATTGTAGCAACAATAATTATTCTTACAATGTTCAAGGAGAAAAATTCATCATATAGAGCTTTAACATTGTCTTCAACATTCAAATATTCATTGTCTAATCATACTAAGTATTGCTTCAACATGTCTGATTTAGCGATTGAATTTGATCCTTTCAACCCAAGCACATCAATTTATGAAAATTAATTGACTTTCTTAACAAACCTTTTGCATTCAAATTTGAAAGAGGACATGGCCTCTTCTTCATTTTGAACTTTCTCCATCAGGGTATGTTTTTCTTCAAATGCATCTCACTAATATTTTTCCCTATTTTATTTATGTGAAATAGTACATGTAATGCATATTTCCAAGAATTTAATAGTGCAAAGTATCAATGCTTTGGCATTTTTCAACTTCTTTCATTTCTAAATTACAAATCAATGATTCCAAGGAAAATTTAGAACTCTAAAATATATTTCTCTTCAAGTTTTCAAAGGTTCAATTTTTTCATTTATGGCATGCAAGAATTCTTCAAGCCTTAAAAACATCAAATTTCTTGATAATACTTTTATATTCAAAACTTGAAGGAGGACTTGGCATTTTATTGTAAGTTTTTCATGTCCAATGAAGCATGTACAATGCAAATTTCGAGACTTTTATTTAACAATGCAAGATGTTAATACTTTGTAGCTTCAAAATAGCGTCCTTCTTCAGAGCATTTTTAGAGTTACAACAACAACATATTTTAAGGACAAACATAGTTTTTTCATGTCATATTTTAGATGTGCAACATACGTATATATACATTGCATATTTCTCTTGTGTGACTTTGTTTTTCCAAAATTAAAATTGTGATACTATCGTCACCTTTTAAAGGTGACTATCATGCTATATTATTTTTTGTTCTTAATAGACTCTTCAAGGATGAAAATATATCATAACTTTGATACTATTCTATGAGCATATCATAGTCCTATTTTATCTTTTATGAAAACAACTTCGAACCAAACATATGATAAAGCTTATTTAGGCAAAAAAAAACCTTTGTTTATTGAAGGTGACTTTAAATGATGATATATACCTTTTATTCAAGCATCAGATCTTAGGCGTATGGTTGTTGTTGATAACATATTCGTTTTAAATACATTCATCACTAGTAAATCATTAAGGACAATACTTTAGAACTTGGCATTATATATTGGTTCAATCTTCACGTCTAAGAATTGACTATGCTAGTTTGATATTAGACAAGGATATTTTCAGGCTTCTATCACCGAGACTTATTTTTTTTAATGAGTGAATGTTAACAAGGCATGTTTTATGATTGTAACCTTCTTATTGAAATTTGTGACCTAGAGTTACACAAATTGGAATTTCTACTTTCAAAGCCCATGTCTAAAACTACTCAACCTTCTACTAGTATCTCTAAGGGATTTCGACCTTCTACAATAATTCTGATGCTCATATTAAGGTTTTCGAAACTTTGGCCTATTGCAATTTTACTAACATATTTCAGCCTTTCATGTAATGAGTTCTAAGGTAATTTTTTCTATGGAGATTTCATCCTTTCTGCAATATTTCTTGAGGTCTTCACATCTTCTCTCCCCTTGTCTCAAAATATGAATATTTAATATTTTGGCACAAGAAAATCCAAAATTTGTCTCCTCCTTTTCATTACCAGGACATACCCTAGATAGGGCATGAATTAAATAGTGGCATTAAACTCGTCTGCAACAAAAATATAGACTTCTAGCACTAAATCAACTTCATTTTCTTCTAGATATGGTTGAAAAAACAAGCTCTAATTAATTTCTTGATCATATAACTTCCTCTTTTATAGATACCCTTAGACCATGCTCTAATACCATGTTGACATTTCAAGATTTATCTAAACTGTTAATTGTTTCTTATGATTTATATATGATTGACCTTTTATTACATTTAAAATTCATAATAAAATAATTAGACAAAGAAATTCAATAGTAAAAAATATTCTAAAGGATCGTAAAGAGACACCCAAACAAGAACACAAGAGTTTACCCTTGGAAAATCCACATGGGGGGGAAATGAAACAACCTTTTCAATAGATAAATTATTCAATTCAATAGATATTCATCAACTAACCAATAAAGTAGACATGGTTCAACCTGGTCCAATCTCCCTCCTAGTCAAGTCAAACAGTTTCTCAAAGAACTCAATCTAGTCCACTTAGCTAGGAAAAAAATTTAGCCTTCCTTTTCATCCAAGATTTCGGTCCTGTATTTTTGTTTCACTCCATAAACTCGACCATTCTAAGGTCTCAGTAATTTTTCCTTCCATAGAGATATGTTATCAAGAGAACTCAGCCTTGAAACTCAATAACACCTTAGGACTTTGATCCTTCTTGTCACATGAATGAGGGTATAAAATATTATCAAAACACAAAGAAATAAACCTTCTTTATTTTTCGTCCTTGAAACCATCGATTCTTTTATTCCTTCATTTGAACAAAAAAATAGAAGATGTATTTCTTCTTGGAGAGATATGAACTTTCTTGTAGGATATCAAGTCATATATCGTTATTTTGGGACTGAATGGGCACCTCTTCAAGGTCAGACCGACTTAACTAGGCGGGGGCCAACTTGGCTCATTTGGAGCCAAAGCTTCAATTTTTCTCTTTTTTCTAAGGACATGAAGAACATGGCTTCCAATATTTTTATTTTTTCACAAGCATGAATAACATGCTTTACAAAATATAAATACATCAAAATATTAATTATGAAGACCAACCATAGTTACAAAAATTAAACACTCCCTCTTATCTATGGAGGTATTCAAAATGACTATCTCGATGTTCTCATGTTGATAGAATTTATCTAATAAAGTTTATAATGATCCATTACCAGCATCAACATCATCATCATCTATAATTTTGTTAGAAAATTTGACATATAACATCATCATCCAATGAACATAATCTAGTCAACAACTTTCACATATGGTAAATCATCATCATCAAAAAGTTTCAACAATTGGTCGGTACTCTTGACCCATATTGATTGGTACTCTTGACACATGGAATAAAATTTAGCATCAACGAGTCATCATAACTCTGGTCAGTACCATTGACCCATAATCTTCCTCAGTACTCCTGACCTAGACTAGTCTTGGTTCACCATTTTTTTCAAAAATCTTTGACTCATGGAGAAAACTCCAAAGGCCACACTCTACATGAGAAATTGGAGTCAATGCTAAATGAGCTACTCATCATATCTGGAGAGATTGAGACTGATGTTGAAAGCCACACACTCAACTATGTGATCCTTGGCTTCTAGGACCATTCTCCCCAACTGGTCCACATGTTTGACACGGGGATTCCATCTACTAGACCATTCTCCACAATTGGTCAACATATTTGACACAAGGAGAATTATTTTCCATAATTATTATCATATCAACACTCTCCTTCATTGATAGGTATAGGAGCATGCTTAAAAAGAATGATTTTCCTATGATGTTGTTGTATTATAAATCCATCTTACTGAGATATATATGCTTAATCACTCCAAAATTGTCCTAGGACAATATATTTGTTGATACTAGATCCATATTCTTCTCTTCTTGTATGGCTTGTCTTGTTACTAGATCTCAAGGTGCCTCAACCTCTCAACATGCTTTCATCTACACCTGATCAAAAAATCCTTCTATAAGCTTCTGAAGCCAAACTACTTCAGTAAAAACTTCATGGGTTGCAATATTCTCATCTTCCGCAGTATTAAGTGCAACATAATTTTGCTTCCTTGTTGTCCAAGAAATCATAAAAGAGATCAAACTAAAGCATAATCTTTAAGTACTCTTCCTATAATTTTCACTTCTTACTTAGTCAGAATCGGTATATCCCTACAATTGTACATCATTGTTTAAGTCATATCTCAAACCATAATTAACTGTGCCAAGATCAATTTTACCATGTTGTTACTTCAACACATGTTGAGTTATACATCTTGACTTAACCATAGACTAATCTACTTCCTTCTCTTGATCCATCATGTTGGCTACTTTCGGGTTATCTAACTGGGGTTTATTTATGGAACATATCCTACCATGGAAATCCTAGTTTCTCCCTCTACCATTGATGATGCTTGATGAGGTGCTCATAATTATGCTCAAAAACAAAATTTCTCATAATGACTTGAAACCTGAATGACCGTGTGGTGTTTGGTATTATGAATCTGTCGCAACTCATTTCGCATGAAATGGACTTCGTATGGCTTCAGAAATGAGTTATGTATTTTTTTATAAAGAAGAAAATTTTGTAAAAACAATTGTGCAAACAGACCCAGTCAACAGTCTATATTGCTGACTGGGCATGCCTATGTGGTAGGGTGAGAGGGCAAGTCAACTTTGGTCAATTTCTCCTCTGAATAATGGTTGACTTCCAAGTGGCAGCTGCGGAATGGTGTGATTTTTGTGTGTTGGAATTTTATTATTGTTTTTTATTGGGACAATGAGGAGGGGGCACGCAGCTCGGCCTAGGGATACCACCTGTCCTCCTTGCAGTATAGAAAAATTATTGTTATAAGCCAGAAGGCCCAAGCAGGGATCAAACACAAGACCTCTTCCCCGCTGACAACACACACCACCAGTCCGCCTACCCCTTGGATATTAACCTTATAGTGCACTACATACATCTAAAGTTTAATAAATATGTCTTCAGGGGGGAGAGGGGTCCAACCCCCAATATACATGACCATAACTTGTGACAATGGCGGAGCACCGAAGGGCGCTAACCTTAAGCGCATTCAATCAATGTTAATCTGCCATTAATTAACCCCTAAATCCTTCTTAATTAACACTAATGTGGATTATCAACAAAGTGAAAATTTTAAAGTTTAAGTGGGCTTAATTATCGCTAAATCAATTTAATTAACTTAATCCAGATTAAATTGGCAGTCTGAAAAATATGGCGAAGTCGATATTTTTGGAGCCAGCTAGCTTGGATAGTGCCAGTTAGCTAAATTTAGGGAGGAAATTGTGGAGAAAACTAGTAGATGTCATAACTCAGTCAGTTTTCAACCTAATCAAGAGCAGAAAGAGGCTACGGTCATATTTTTTAGTTTTATGAACTCTTTGGTGAAGGTTTCAGGAGAAAAAAACCATTGTAAATACATAATTTTTCAAATTTTAACATAATATAGAGGCCCAAGCCATGGAAGTTGGACCAAGGAGATGTAGCCTAGGAGGGGTGAACTCCTTCATCAAATCCCTGTGTTGATGTATTGTATGGTGATGTATTGTACTTTTTATTGTAGTTTTTCATCCTTTATTTTATGTTAAAATGCTCATAAAAATAACATAAAAAACACTCATGAGACTCAGTAACTTGTAAGAGAACTTGAACCCTTAAGAACATGTAAAACATTTGTTTCAAAATCTGAAAGAGGAATTAGCACATCATTACTAAAATACCTTATTCAAATCATTTTTTGGTATCATAGCTTTAGGTTTGCTGTGCAATAAGGGATCTAATTGTTTTCAAGTTTGTGTCATTCTTACAAGGTTAAAACTCAAAAGAGGAGAAGGGAAACTAATTGAAAGCCCCGCAGTTGACTCAGGAGGAAGAAGGGAAAGGTTTCCAAAGTCTTCAACATCAACAGATCCTCAAATTGAAGTTGAGTCTTCAGTGAGCATGTCTCATGAAGGATAACCTACCATGACAGAAGAGGAGAGAGCATTCAAAAAGGAATTTTTTGATATGAATGAGATGGTAAAGGTCCTGTACGAGTAGAGGAATTTAAGGATGCGAGGATAAATTTATAGGCCTACAAGATAAGAGGGTTCTCTAGGAGGAGGAGGCCATGGAGATGGTAAAAAACCACTGTCCACTCCACCATCATCCTCAACAACATCTACATCTTCCTCTTCATCATATTCCACTATCACAACCCTTCCGTCTGTTCATACACATGCTACAAGACGAATTGTTAAATCACCCTTACTTAAACTTGATGTTAAATTTGAGCTTCTGATGTATAATGGTGAAGTGAATGAAGAGAAGTTGGATAATTGGATTCGTTAGTTTGAGGTTTATTGCAGAATTAAGAACCTTCAAGAGGATGACATAAAGATTCAATTGGCTTCCTTGAGCATGGAGGGTGCATCACTTGTATACTGGGAAGCAAGGAAAAAAGATGAGATTAAAAAAACAATAAGATCTCAATGTATTGGTATAATTTTATTGTTGCCATTAAAAGGAAATTCTACCCTCTAGCTTACATGAAAAAAGCCATTATGAGCCAACAAAAATTTAGACAATTAAAGGTTCAAAGTGTGCAAGTTTACACTCATGAATTTATGAGAATATCTCTTATGTTAGGTATTGATTTGCATTCTCAAGAAACATTGTTGAAGTATATAGGGGGTCTGCATAGTTACATGAAAATACCATACTCATGTTTAATACCACTAGTCTAGATGAGGTATGTGTGCCAGCTAAACACCTTGAGGAAAGAGGGAAAAATATACAAAAATAGCTTAAAAATAAACCATTTAAGGGTGGTGAAAAAGGAAAGGGTTTCAAGGGAAAACAAAAGAAAAATGCATCCATAAAAAAAGAAGGGGAGAAAACCACATGCAACCATTGTTGCAAAGAGGTTCATGATGAAGCCCATCTTTGGAAGCTTCATCCAGAATTGAGGCCTAAGATATTCAACAACAAGGAGAAACAAATTACAACCACTACCACACAACAAGATCTTACAAGAAAATTTATTTTCTGGTTTGCAATCACCGCAAACTTTATTGATCAAGTTGAGTTAGATGTTGTACCCCTTGATATATCTTGAATTTTTTTGGGTTTTCCTTATCTCTATGACAGGAAAGCAGTCTTCTATCACCATGAGAAGAAGTACCACTTGTTCGAAGATGGAGTGGAATATAGTGTGAGAGCTCATCGCAAAAAGCTAAACCTTTCTTTAGTTAATGCTGGGAAAATGAAGAGACTAGTAAATTCAAGTAAAAAATTTGTGCTTCTTATGATCAAACAAAAGAATGAAAAGGATTATGCATTTTTTAAAGGTTTTGATGATAAATTGAAATTTTATTTGTTTGATGTGGTAAGTCATCATGGCGAGATGTTTCAGGAACCAAAGGGGTTACCTCCCAAGAGGGTAATCCAACATGAGATAGAGTTGCACCATGATGTTCCACTCCCTAACATGGGAATGTATCTCATGTTGATAATGGAAAGTGAATAAATCAAGAAGAAAATCCAAGAATTGCTGAATAATGGTAGCATCCGCCCATTTACCTCGCCATGTGGTTCATCAATTGTGTTGGTGTCCAAGAAGGATGGAACATGGTGCATGAGTGTATATTTCCGTGCACTAAACAAAATCACGGTAAAGAATCGTTATCCACTCCCAAGAATTGATGATCCTCTTGATCAATTGAGGTATGCAAATTATTTCACTAAGTTAGACTTAAGAAGTCATTATCATCAAGTTAGAATAGTTGAAGAGGACATATGGAAGACCGCATTTAAAACTAAACAAGGATTGTTTGAGTGGCTTGTTATGCCTTTTGGTCTTTGCAACACTCTGACTACTTTCATGAGAGTTATGAATGATGTATTGAGGCCATTTATTTATGATTTTTCCATTGTCTACTTAGATGATATTTTGATATTCAACAAATAATGAGATGAACATGTCATGCGTGTAAGAAAGGTGCTTGATGTCTTGAGAAAATAACAGTTTTTTTTGAAGATGTCAAAATGCGAATTTGGAAAAAATAATTTAGTGTATTTGGGACATATTGTTGGAGGAGGTGAGCTGAAGATAGACACCTCTAAGGTTTAGGTCATTTTGAATTGGCCTACACCAAAGACACTCACTGAGGTAAGAAGTTTTCTAGGAGCAGCACAATATTGGAGGAATTTGATTGCTAATTTTTCTTCTATTGCAGATCTGTTACATGCATTGACTATTGTTAATAAGGTCTTCCAGTGGGGAGGCAAGCAACAAAAATAATTTGATGCTTTGAAAGATAATATCAGTTCAACCCCAATACTAGTACTATGGGAATTGAGACAGCCCTTTGAGATTCAAATTGATGCAAGTGATTATGCCATGGGCGCAATCCTCTTACAACATGGTAAGCCTATTTCATTCCATTCATAAATTTTCAATGTTGTAGTGATAAACTATCCTACTTATGACAAGGAGCTATATGTGTTGGTTCAAAGTGTGAAGAAGTGGAAAGACTATTTGATGGGAAAGGAAACCATCATTCACATTGATCACCAACCATTTCAATACTTGCAATCGCAAACTAAATTGCAGCATTCAAGGCAATTTCGATGGATGGGCTTCTTGCAGCAATTCCACTTGGTCATCAGGTATAAGAAAGGTATATACAACAAGTTTTTTGATATTCTTTCTAGGTTTATTATTAATGCAGCTACTTTATTCAAGAATACTTTTGTTTTACATGAAAGTTACATTGAACAATATGCATTTGATATTGAATTTCAATATGTTTATGCAAACTTGAGTGAAGGTCGCCAAGTTGAGGAATTGGATTATCATGTACATAATAACTTGTTTTATCATTTTGGAAATCTTTGGGAATTGGATTATCATGTACACACTTCTCTTATTGTTGGACATTTTGGTGTAAGAAAAAAAGTGGCAAATATTCATAGGTATTGTTATTGGCCTCGTATTCTTGAAAGTGTGTCATGTTTCATTAAATGTTGTTAATTTTGTGCAGTCAGTAAGCCTAGTAATAGGAAGTTAGTATTCTACACACCACTTTTGGTTCCTTCACTTCCATGCAAGAGTATTTCTATGAATTTTGTAGAAGGTATTCCTTTGTCAAAAAGAGGTCATGATTATTTGTATGTAGTTGTGGCATTAGGCGAATTTTGAGGTCTAAAATGGGTCTCTAATGGAAACTATAAAATAATAGTGGAAATAATAAAATAATATTTGATTACATCATCAAATTTTAGAGGGGAAAAAATAAAAAACTGCTTTTTTCAACTCGTATTTTGAGCTTATCTCCCTAAGGTTTTACTCAAATTTCAAGCGGGAATACTTGTTAGATGAAAAATTTAATTCCTCATCCAAAGAGTACCCGTGTTGCATACTTTTGATGCACTTTTCTACACTAAAAATGGGAAATACATGAAAATCGTGATTCTAATAACATTTTCTCTTGTATTTCTCCTTTTTCATGTAGCAAGGTCCATCAAAAGTATGTAACATGGGTATTTCTTAGATGAGGAATTCAATTTTGCATCCAATGAGTAATCTTGCTCAAAATTTGAGTAAACCCTTAGGGAGATAATTTGGAAATATGAGTTGAAAAATTAGTTTTATTATTTTATTATTTTTTAATATTTTTACTTTTTTACTCCAAAAACGGTGAATCACCCCCCATGGTTGACATCATCATCTTGAATCCTATTGGTTCTTACAAAGTTTATTTTAGTTGTATATTTTTCTTAGGAGGTCCATTTTAGACCTCAAAATTCCCCTAATGATAGGTTCAGAAAGATGTGTATATTGATGCCATGTAAAAAGAAAATTACAACTGAACAAACAACTCATCTTTTCTTTCAAAATGTTTGGGTTCATTTTGGGTTTCCTACAACTATTGTAAGTGATCGAGATTCTATATTTGTTGGGAATTTGGTCTAGCTTGTGGGACTTGATGGACACTAAGTTGAAGAATAGTACAGCCTTTCATTCACAAATAGATGGTCAAACCGAGGTGGTTAATCGAACATTCATTCATATTCTTCAAGGATATTGCAGGAAACATCCTAAGTTGTGGGATGAATATTTGCATTACATTCAGCATGCTTACAACCGTGCAAAACACTCCTATACACAAACATCATCGTTTGAGGCATGTCTTGGATACTTGCCAAAATCACCATTGGATTTCATTTTTTGAAAATATGTGGCTATACATGGGCATAGTGACATAGATAAAGCAAAGAAATTCATAGATCAAATTCAGTTGATCCATCAAACAGTCCAAGGTAAACTAAAAAAAAGTCAAGGCAAGTACAAAGCAAGACACGACAAACATCGTGTGGATCATAAGTTGGTGATGAATCTTGGCTTCAAATTAGCAAGGAAAGGCTTCAAGGAGAAGGTAAAAAGCTGAAACCAATCTGTTATGGACCTTTCAAAATTCTGGAAAATATTGGTAGCAATGCCTTCAAGCTTGATTTTCCTACATACATGAAAATTTACTCTATTGTTAATGTTTAAAATTTAAGATTGTATGAGCCTCCTTTTGATTGAATATCAAGGAGAGAATGTTCTGCTACCATATATTTAATACTTTTCTCCATATTTCTTTGTTGAGCTTCAACAATACACCATACTTGATAGAAGAACAAGGACATTGACAAGAGGAAGTGTCAACTATCTTCGACTGGGGCTCAAAGGAAAAAATCCTTCAAAATCAAAATGGATGGAAATTGGGAAGGTGAGGGAACTATACCCTCACCTGTTCAACAATTGAATACTATCTCTTGGGGTCCAAAATCTTCCAGTGGGGAGGAATGATCACGTTCTTAGACTTATGCTCAAAAATCAATGTTCTCAGAATGACTCGAAACCTAAACGACTGTGTAGTGTTCGACATTCTGAATTCGGCACAACTCGTTTCATGCAAAATGGACTCTGTATGGCTTCAAAAATGAGTTATGTATGTTTTTCTAAATAGGAAAATTTTGTAAAAAAATGTGTAGACAGACCCAATCAGCAGTCCATACTGCTAACTAGGCATGCCTATGTGGCAGGGTTATCTGAAAGGAGTGTATTAGTTTTACTATGCTAAGTGTCCTTTTAGTAATATAAACATGTACAATTTGTCTCCATTTTTTTGCTTAAGGAATGAGTGTTTTAACCATGAAACATAGATGAATTAGTGAACTTTAAGCATGAAAATAAGCCTTAAAAACACTGAAAAATAGTTTATAATAGATAAATACAACCACACATACGTTTTACATAGTAGGCATGATGAAGCAGTTCCTCCCTCCTGGGCTACATATGCTACTCCAGCTCGCAATGGCATGTCCCTCTTTGTCATTATGCTCAAAATTGAAAATTACATGTGTTTACAGGCATCTAATGGTTGTTTTCTCTGCACTAGTGTCTTCAGAATGCTCAAATTAGTCTAGGTACACTCTTGTTTCACCCAAATTGGTCGAAAATTAACCTCCCAGTGCACTTTTTCCAATGTCAGCTAGAAAAACTCCACTAAATGTGGAGACTGGCACTTAACTTAAGTTAAATTTAATGAAAACCCCTAAATTTAGGGGTGCACTCCATCTTCGCCGAAATGACCGTTAATTTTAAATATTAGTAGTTAGGTTGTGATGGTCACAAGCAGACCCCCCACCTAAAACCATGTGGTTAAAATTGTTGAACTCCGCATGCAATAGGGGCGTGGAACCTGGAGTTGGCATGGTTCCAAAAACCATCGCATTTCATGTCTTTAAACTACCCATGATACAACATTAACGTCTCCACCTAATTATCCACCCAAAACCCATTTGAACTAACCGCTGAATTAAATTCCAACTGGAACGTGCATGTGACAGTGCTTACCCACCACCGGATGTTACGGTTTATAAAAACATCACATTAAATTTTACGTCATGGTGTTACATGTGACCACTTCCATCGAAACCGCCGAAGTTACCATTTGTTGCAGCTACCACCTGAAGGTTTGCAATTTGCATGTGATACGTTTGGAGGTTAATGCCGCCAGTTTATATGAACTTTAGGCGTTATAAAACGCTATTGTTAATGCTTGTTCATGTGATCACAATTTTGGGTCCGCTAGTGGTTTGGGACCACTGGAAATCCCCTCCTCCAAATGCAAACATGATATAACATAAAATGATGCCGCAGCCCTATAGTGTTAAGAAAAACATCATAGGTGGAATGTTCGGAGGCTGGGTGTGTAGGCCAGAAGTCACGGGGTCGACCATCCCCACCCCCACCACCCCCTCCCCCCAATATTACATGTGGCTAAATCTAATTAACTTGGGAAAATGGAATATTCCTGGAATATACCTACTGACTGTACCTGTAATATTCCAAATCTGGAATTTCTACAACAATGAGAATACCCTAAGGTATTCCAAAGTTGGAGATGCATAAATATGCCTTATAATATATTTCCATTGATATATCCTTCAATTAAATGATTATGCAGCAGCTTATAACTCACTTTGGACTTAAAAGGGTGGGGAAAAGAGGTGATTTTGGACCTAAAATGAGTGTATTTAGGTATCTGCGTAAAAATAAGGTGGGATAATAGTTGGATATGATATATTAGGTCATGAGAGACCTACTCTCTGAATTTAAGCTCAAAAAAATAATTCTAGCTAGGTTAAACAGTTCCTCCTTCCCCAACTAGGCTTAAAAACCCTGATTTCCCATGGCTTAGATTATGCAGAAATTTGTTGAAGCATGGATAGCGTAATTTCTGAGGGTTTTAACTGAAATAATGCTATAAAATCAGCATGGAAACTTATAATAAGACTCAAATTATTTACATTAGGAAAAATAGAGATTTACATAAAGAAAGGCCTCAAAATGAGGTGTTGCAACCATGGAATGAGACAGAAGAGTTGAACAGCATAATTTACAGGGGACTGAAGCAATGTTTCATTATATTTTGGATCTATAAAATATATGAATACAAAATCATATATCATAATGTTATCTATATGCAAAAGGGATTTTTAGTACATTCCCTTTGGGGGTCTCAGCAAAAGATGAATAACAATGATTAGATCTGAGATTTAAACCATGGATATTTAGTAAACTTCATAAATTTTTGAAGAAAATGATACACAGTGGATCAGATATAAAATTTAAAATATATTTTTTGGCCAATCTATGGATCACCACAGTGAAGGGAAGGATCCCTTTCACCAGAGATCTATCCTCCAAACTGATGCAAAACCCACACTGCAACTCTACCTGCAAAAAGGACACAGTTTTCTCAAGGGCCTGCGCTAATGAAGTTCAGAACACTTTGTCCTAATGCCAAGATATGGATCTGAAGCACAATCAGGAGAGGCACTCTTCCAGGAGGTTAAAAGACACACTCTGTGGGAGGAGGCTCCCAAAACAAGCTAGATCTCTGCAGATCTAGAATCCCACTTGCTGCAGCTCACGGAAACAATTAAATCCTAACTAGATTTACACTGCCTAAGAGATATGGAGCTTGGCCTCAAATCTTTATAGTGGACAAAGAAAAACAACCTCCTCCAAGAGTTTCTCAATGGAATGAGAGAGAGGATTCCTAAACAAGAAACCCTCTTGTGCTATGCAGCACAATTCTCAGGCTAAACAGCCTAGAGAATTTGAATTAGTCTAAGCAGAAAAATTTCTGAATATCTTCAACAAAAACATTTTCCTTGAGCCTTCTCCTTCCTTTTATAAGATGAGGATGTGCAAAACCCTAAACCACTTACAAAACTTTAGCTCCTTTCACATGAAGCCCTTCCATCGAAAATTGCGCTAAGTCTCTAGATGGTTCAATGAACCTAGACAAAACTGAGATTTGGTCCTGTTGACCCTGTCAATCATCTCAATCCTATTTCACACACATGTGGATTTTATTACAAAGGCCCAGATTTATCCCTTTTCACATTGGGAATGTATTTATTCTTTGATTTAAGGAGGTTTTCATGTCCTCCTTTATATTTTATTCATCAAATAATAGAAAAGAAACAAAATTAAATATTTCTATTAGCTTGGGCTAATTAGGAATATTGCAGTCCTCCTCTCCAAAAATTTTTCTTGTCCTCAAGAAACTGCAAGGTGAGTGCTGCCAAAATCTCCAATGGAATTGTCTCCTCCCCAGAATGAACCATATAGTTGTCATCGTGAAGAATTGGGAGATACAAAGGAAGAATTACAAGTTACAGATTGGTTTTCTCAAGGCATCAGAGATTGTAAATATAGGGTAATTCAACCCCTTTAAGAGCCTTTACTCTCCATGCTATCATCCAAATAAGAGGAGCCATTCTTGATAGCTCATAGAAACAATCATTAATCCCCATCATGTGCATTTAGTAGGGGCTATAAGCCTGCTGGAAATGAGAGATAAACATAATCAACTCACGTTGTCCCTCTTCCCATTGTTGATGGATGTGGAGCTGTTGATCCTGGGCTACAAAAATGTAGCTGTCATGAAGCCAAGAGGATCTTGGACCTTCATGATTCTCTTCATGGATTCTAGTGAGCCTTCTTGCCCAACCTCCTATGCATATAGTGAAAAAATCATTTTTACCATAGGTGCTCCAACAGAAATATGGACTAAGTGTCATTGGATGGTGATATAATTCCCTCCTTTGAGACCAGCTTTGTTCATCCTCTAGCTACCTCAAATCATGATACAATAAGTGGCCATACCACCACTTTTTTGCTGCCATAAGCTTCTTCAAATCTTGGAAATAATGGAGGATAATAGGTGTTGTTTGAACATGATTCAAGCAACACATGTCTTGCTCCAAGTTCTCCCTTGTGAGAGATCCATTCTCATGAAATAAGCCCAATACATGACCTTTTGCATAAGAAAACAAAATATATAATGTAGCAGCCATATAAGGTTCTATCCTCTACTTGAAATACAAATGAATCTGGGAGATTGCATTCCCAATGGATACATTCACCCATTGTACCTTTCCTCCTCTCATGTTTACAATAAATATTTGAGCATCATTAACATCATGATATAAACATGCTCCCTTATGCCATCCCATGAGAAGGTTACATCTTCTCCCAACCCAAAATACATACATGATTATGATATTCATTCTAAATAGAAATACATGTACATACATCATGGATAAAAGTAGATGTATGGACATGGAATTCATCATAGGGTGTCCATACTCTCTCCTCATCAACCAAAATAAACATGGCTTCTTCTTATGCATTCTTTTCTTGAAATGCAAGGCATGAGACAAGAAATTCAAAAAACTTGGGTGGTACCCAAACTCACCCAATATGAACCAGCGCAGGTGATGCCACTTACTTGCTGCCCTTATCATTTCACCATGGCTGAAAGTGAAATGTATATTTGGTGCCTTAGGGAAGCACCCATCATGTTGTAACACCTCCCTTAGCCAATCAAGGGAGTGGCAATATTTGAAAATAATCTTGGCCCATAGTTGGCCATGAAGCTTGTAAGGTAAAACACTCCCTTTGGGATTTATGGCCTACAAATGTAAAGTAAGAGAATACATGCAATCATGAAATAAGATGTGATTTACATCAGCATGCTTCTTACCCAAAGTCTCCAATTTTGTGTTGGCTTCCCTCTTAGAAAGATATGGCATGGATTCACAAGATTGAGGGAACACTTTGCTCTTCTTCTCATCATGGGAACTCCTTGGTGGAATTCCTTCAAGTAAGGAGACATCAAGGCATAGATCATGGAAGGGTGTATGGACCGATGTGTGCTTGCTTTGCTTGAATAGATCAGTTTGCCTTATTTTTTCATTATTATTCTGAAATGAAGAGGGACAATTGTTTCTTACCATGTGAAGCTTGCCCTCCTCTTTTCCTTCTACAATCTTCAGGGTCTCATCCTTTGATAGTGATGACACATGCTGCCCATGGATGGTGCCATAATATTCATATAATGAGACCTCCTTAATGAGATATGACTGAATACATCAGTGGATAAGACCCTCCATTCTTCCACTACGCAATCCAATCACCTTCCCAGATGTTCCAACCTTCTGCAATGGATAGGAATGAGGTTGGCCCTCTTCCCCATCTCCTCTTTGTGTCCTCATGGTTTTACACCTTTTGTATTTCAAGGGATTTTGAAATGAAATCCCTTTGAGATCTTCAAGAAAAGACCTCTCATCTATTTCCTTCCAAAACCATTGAGGTTCTGGATCTTCTGCAGGTAGAATTTTCTCTTTGAGCTGGGGAGTGCTCATTGAGAAAGAGGCATCTAGAAAGGAGAAAAGGTTTCTCACTTCAAGATGTCTACCATTAATCATTTCTTCCTCCATTGCTTCATGAATGAAGCTGCAATTTGAATTCCCCCATGAGAAATGGTGCTTCATTTCTTCTTTACTGCTCTTGCACAGTGCAATGCAACTTTGTTGCTCTAAATCAACAACATACAGATATGTAGATCTCTTCATGCAATGTGTTGAGATGACAACAGATGAATTTTTAATCATACCTTAGTGGGATGTAGAAGCAAGAGCTTCTTTTGCAACTGTGTAGTCTTCATCCATTACTGAAGGCTGCTCCTCCAAGGTTGTGCCAGCGCTGGTACAAGTCTCCACCCTTTCAATCTCCTTGAGATCTTCTTCAATACCCTTCATGGTCTGGAAAAGGAGCAGGGAGATCTCCTCTTCTGTCATTCTTAAAAGTGGTGGATCCATGCTCTTGTTTTTATATAAAATTCATCTTCTTTTTGAGGTTAGGAAGTGCATGGGTCTTCCTCTCCTTCTTGAAACCTTCTGTAGGTCTCACTGCAAGTTTCTTCTCCTTGAAACCCGCTAGGAGTTTCATCTTCTTATTCTTTCTCCTTTATCTGTCTACCCTCTTTGAAGAGGATCTTCATGGATCTGGAATATAATGAGGTAAAGCTCATATTATTCAGCATTATGACCTTTATCCTTTCTCTAAAAAACTTTTTCTTGAAGCCACAAGCTGAGCCAAAGATCTTACTCTGATACCACTGTAATATTCCAAATCTAGAATTTATACAACAATGAGAATACCCTAAGGTATTCCAGAGTTTGAGATGCATAAATATGCCTTATAACAGATTTCCAATGACATATCCTTCAATTAAATGATTATGTAGCAGCACTTTGGACTCAAAAGGGTGGGGAAAATAGGTGATTTTCGCCCTAAAATGAGTGTATTTAGGTATATACGTAAACATAAGGTGGGATGAAGGTTTTATCTGATATCGTAGGTCATTAGGGACCTAAATTCTGAATTTCATCTCAAAAAAATAATTATAGCTAGGTTAAACAGTTCCTCCTTCCCCAACTAGGCTTAAAAATCCTGATTTCCCATGGCTTAGATTATGCAGAAATTTGCTGAAGCATGGATAGCGTAATTTCTAAGGGTTTTAACTGAAATAATTCTAGGAAATCAGTATGGAAACTTATAATATGACTCAAATGATTTACATTAGGAAAAATAGAAATTTACATAAAGAAATGCCTCAAATATGAGGTGCTGCAACCATGGAATGAGATAGAAGAGCTGAACAACGTAATTTACAGGGGACTGAAGTAGTGTTTCACTATATTTTGGATCTATAACAGATCTGAATACAAAATCATATATTATAATGGGATCTATATGCAAAATATATTTTTAGTGCATTCCCTTTGGGGATCTCAACAGAAGATGAATAACAATGATTAGATTTGAGATCTAAACCATGGATCTGCAATAAAATTCAAAATTTTTTGAAGAAAATTATACACAATAGATCAGATCTGAAATGGAACATATATTGGTTGGCCAATCTATGGATCACCACAGTGAAGGGAAGGATCCCTTTCACTAGATATCTATCTTCCAAACTGATGCAAAACCCACATTGAAACTCTTCCTGCAAAAACTATGCAGTTTCCTCAAGGGACTGTGCTGATGAAGTGGATAACACTTTGGCCTGATTCCAAGATATGGATCTGAAGCATAATCAAGAGAGGCACTCTTCCAGGAGGTTAAAATACACACTCCGTGAGAAGGGGCTCCCAAAACAAGCTAGATCTCTGCAGATCTAGAATCCCACTTGCTGCATCTCACTGAAACAATTAAATCCTGACTAGATTTATGCTGCCTAAGAGAGATGGATCTTGGCCTCAAATCCTGATAGTGGACAAAGAAAAACAACCTCCTCCAAGAGTTTCTCAATGGAAGGAGAGAGGATTCCTAAACAGGAAACCCTCTTGTGCTATGCAGCACAATTCTCAGGCTAAACAGCCTAGAGAATTCGAATTAGTCTAAGCAGACTAATTTCTAAACATCTTCAACAACAACCTTTTCCTTAAGCTTTCTCCTTCCCTTTATAAGATGAGGATGTGCAAAACCCTAAACCACTTACAAAACTTTAGCTCCTTTCACATGAAGCCCTTCCATCTAAAACTGCACTGAGTCTGTAGATGGTTCAATGAATCTAGACAGAACTGAGATTTGGTCCTGTTGACCCATTCAATTGTCTCAATCTTGTTTCACGCATAAGTGGATTTTATTATAAAGGCCCAGATTTATCCCTTTTCACATTGCGCATGTATTTATTCTTTGATTTAAGGAGTTTTTCATGTCCTCCTTTATATTTTATTCATCAAATAATAGAAAAGAAAAAAAATGAAATATTCCTATTAGCTTGGGCTAATTAGGAATATTACAGTACTTGCATGCTGACTAGGCATCCCAGTCACAAAAAAATTTTTGTTTGGGAAAACGCAAAGAATGTGATATCTTCTTCATACATCGGTTTTTCGAACCGTTCACGGCATCAGAATCACAATGATGAGACCTTTCTGGTCACCCAGGTTCGGTCCTTTTTCGAGAAATTTCAATTTTTAGCATAACACATGATCTCTTGATCACAGGGTGATAGGGAATGCCCACTTTGGTCAATTTCTCCTCTATATAATGGGTGACTTCCAAGTGGCGGTTGTGGAATGGTGTGAGTTTGGTGTGTTGGAATTTTATTATTGTTTTTTATTGGGCCAATGAGGAGGGGGCACATAGCTCAGCCTGGGGCTGCCATGTGTCCTCCTCACAATATATAAAAATTGTTGTTATAAGCCAGAAGGACTGGGCGAGGTTAAAACAAAATACCTCTGCCTTGGCAACAACACATGCCACCAATCCGCCTATCACTTGGATCTTAACCTTATAGTACACCACATACATTTAAAGTTAAATAAATATGTCATCGGGGGGAGAGGGGGCTAACCCCCAATATACGTGACCAAAACCTGTGACCACGGTGGAGCACTGGTGTGCACTATCCTTAAGCACATTCAATCAACGTTAATCCACCATTAATTAACCCCTAAATCCTGCTTAATTAACTTTAATGTGGATTATCAACAAAGCGTCGATTTTAAAGGTTAAGCAGGCTTAATTAGCACTAACTCTGTTTAATTAAGTTAGTCCAGATTAACTTGGAAATCCAAAAAATACGATGGATTTTCTATTTTTGGTGCCAGCTAGCCCGGATAGTGCTAATTAGATAAATTTCGGGAGGAAATTGTGGATCAAACTAGTAGAGGTCATAACTCAATCAGGTTTCGACCAAATCAAGAGTAGAAAGAGGATAAGGTACCATTTTTTAGTGTTCTGAACTCATTGGTGCAGGTTTCAAGAGAAAAAAAAGCATTGTAAACACACCATTTTCAAAATTTGAGCATAATATAGAGGCCCAAGCCATGGAAGTTGGACCAAGGATATGTAGCCTAGGAGGGGTGAACTCCTTCATCAAATCCATCAGTTGATGAGTTGTATGGTGATGTACTGTACCTTTTATTGCATCTGTTCAGTCTTTCTTTTATGTTGAATTGTTCATAAAAATAACATAAAAAACACTCATGAGACTCAATAACTTGCAAGAGAACATGAACCCTTAAGCACATGTGAAAATTTGGTTTCCAAATATGAAAGATGAATTAGCTAAACATTACTAACACACCTTATTCAGATCAATATTAAAGTGCAAAAACTATCTATTCCAAATCTTTCACTTTGAATTTAGAGGTAAACTCCTTATGAAGCTAAAACAAGGGTTCCTGACGAAACCATAACTACTCCCTCTAAAGAAAATATTTCGATCAATGTTGCTCCCTCTAACACATGGTTTCTTTTGTTATCTTCATAATGAAAATATATATAGGATCAATCTTGATCAAAGTGTATCAAATATGAGGAGCCTATGCAAAGCATTCTTTCTATTTACAAGTATGAGACTTCCTCATGTACCTTACAAGATTGAGGTAGCTCTTACATAATCTTCTTTTTTCATCGAGGCAGATGATTTGTACATCCATATGATGCAATATTCAATATAAATCATAAAGATAATAAACTTTTAATAGAAGTGTACCTGACAAGTTTTCCCCTCATAGTATTCTACCTCTTACTGAGGTTATCCTTCACTTTGTACTTCTCTCAAATTTCCATTCACTACATAATTCATCTTGGAAGTCACCAATAAATTTTTTTTAGCATAGATTAATACAGAATTCAATTTTATTAATCTTTCTACTCTCGTTGAGCTCAAATCCTAATATATCTCACAAATCCCTATTTCTGCGAGAGTCCTCTTGTATCAAATTTTTTTTTTTCTTCTTTTTTCTACCAAATATTTGATAGCCTTCATTATATACCTAAAATCCTTGTTAGGATTCCATGGAAGAAAAATTATAGCCAAGCAAAGGACTCAGATACAAGAGAATAACTAATCATAAAACAACATTAATATTAATAATGAAAGAAGAGAGATATAAATACTTATCTTTTAGCAAAATTCAGTCTCCATCTTGATCTTTGGTATTATTGCATCCTTCTGCAACTTTATCAGTTTCATCATCATGTCATTCCTTCCTTGCAAGAGCTAGGGTTTCTTCTTTCAAGTGAAACGTCCAATCATATGGTTTTTTCCATCACCCCTATGGATTTCTTATCCAAGCCTTGTTTCTTGCTAGGGTTTACAAATTTTGTATATTTAATTGTTAAAAACCATAGATTCGATATGTTATTCTTGTCATCGATCAACCAATGGTTATCCTAAGCCAGGTATTTTGGATAAAATATTGTAGTGGAAACAATTGCTCTTACAATGTGTAAGGAATAAATTTAATCATTCAGAGCTTGAACATTGTCTTATGCAATAAAATTCACATTTTCCAATTACACTAAGTATTACTTCAACATTACTAATTCAGCTATTGAATTCAAGCCTTTCAACCCAAACAAATCAAGTTCTTCAGATTACTAGTCTTTCTTGAGGCACATTTTGGTCTCAACTTTGAAAGAGGACATTGCCTCTTCTTCATTGTGAAATTTCTCCATCAAGGTATAATTTTCTTCAAATGAATCTCAATGATATTTTTCCCTATCATCTTTATCTGCAATCATACATGTAATTCATATTTCAAAGACCTTAACAATGCAAAGTATCAATGCTTTGTGACAATTTTTTACTTCTTTCATTTTAGAAATACAAAGAAATGTTTACAAGGAAAGTGTAGAACTTTAAAATACATGTCACTTCAATTTTTAAAATATTTGATTCTTTCATTAGTGACATGCAAGCTTTCTTCAAGCATTAACAAGCTCATCTTTCTTTTGAACATATTTTTCTTCAAAACATGAAGGATGACTTGGCCTTTTATTTTAATTTTTTCATGTCCAATGAGTTCTGAGGTAATTTAGTTTGTGGATATTTCATCATTTCTGTAACATTTCTTGATGTCCTCACATCTTATTTTCCCTTGCCTCAAGTAATTAATGTTGATTATTTAAGCACAAGAAAATATACATTTTTTCTCCTTCTTTTCATTACTAGGACAGACCCTAGATAGGGCACGAATTACAAAGTGGCATTAAAATCATCTAGAACAAAAAGATAGGCTTCTAGTGCTAAAGTGGCTCGATTTGCTTCTAGACTTGGTTGATATATCAAGCTCTAAATAAATTCTTGAAAATATAACATCCTGTTTTAGGGATAATCTTACATCATGCTCTAATAACATGTTGATTTTTAAAGAGTTATCTAAACTAATAATTGTTTCTTATGATTTTTCTTTGATTGATATTTTCTTATATTTAATATTCATCATAAAAAATTAGAAAAATAACTTAAATAGTAAAACAAAAATTCTATAGGATCATAAATATACAACCATAAAAAAGTACATAAGTTTACCCTTGGAAAGCCAACATGGGGGAAAAACCCAACAACCTTTTCAATAGAGAAGTTCTTCAGTTCAACTAAGATTCACCAACTAACCAAAAAAATAAACATGGTTAAACCTATTCCAACCTCCCTCCTAATCAAGTCAAACAGTTTCTCATAGAACTCAATCTAATATTCTTAGCGAGGGCATAATTTCGGTCTTCCTTTTCATTCTATATTTTGGTCATGTATCTCTGTTGCACTCCAAAAACTTGGCCCTTATAATGTCTCATCAATTCCTCCTTCCACAGCGATATATTATCACAAAATTTTGGCTTTGAAACTTAGTAACACCTAATGGCTTTAATATTTTTTGTCACACGAGTGAGGGTATAGAAGGCTACCAGATCATAGAGAGATAAACCTTCTTGTTTTTTCATCCTTGAAATCATTACTTATTTTCTTCCTTCATTTGAACATAAAAACATAATATGTATTTCTTATAGGAGAGATACAAACTTACTTATATGAGATAAAAACACGCACATACACACACATATATATTTCTTTTGGGGCTTAATGGGTTCCTCTTGAAGGCTAGGCCAACTTGACTAGGAGGAGGCTGACTTGGCTCATTTGGAGGCAAAAATTCAATTCTTAAAAAAATATTTTTTCTATTTTTGCTAAGGAAATGAAAAACATGCCTTCCAATATAATTATTTTCTCACAAGCATGAATAACATGATTTCAAAAAAAAAAATGCTTCAAAATATTAATTATGAATATCGTCCATAGTTACAAAAAATTAGCACTCCCTCTTAACTAGGGAGGTATTCATAATGACTATATAGATGTTCTCATGTTGACACAATTTCTCTAATAAATGGTTATAATGATTCATTATCATCATCAACATCGTCATAATCTATAATTTAGTTAGCAACTCTAACATATAGCATCATCATCCAATTACCATAATATAGTCAACAACTCTAACATCTGGTAAATCATCAACATCAATAAGTTGCCACAATTGGTTTGTACTCCTAACCCATACTAATTGGTACTCTTGACATACAGAATAACATTTAGCATCAACTAGTCATCATAACTCTATTTGGTACCACTAACCCATAATCTTGGTCCATACTCCTGACCTAGACTAGTCTTGGTTCACCATCCTCAACAATATCTTTGACTCATGATGAAAAATACAAAGGCCACACTCTACATGAGCAACTAGGCCTAATGCTAAATTAGATCCTCATCCTATCTAGAGAGATTGAGGATGATGTTGAAATCCACACACTCAACTGAGTAATCCTTGGCTTCTAGGACAATTCTCCCCAACTAGTCAATGTAATTTACATATGGAAAATGATTATCCTTTGTTGGACCATTCCCCCCAATTGGTCAACATATTTGACACAAGGAGGATGATTTTTCATAGTGCTCATCATATCAACACTCTCCCTCACTGAGAGGTATAGTAGCATATTCAAAAGAATGATTTTCCTTTGATGATGTTATCTCATCACTCCCTCTTGCTAAGAGATATATGCTTAATTTCTCCAAGCTTGTCCTAGGCTAATCTTCTTGTCGATACTGGATCCGTATTTCTCTCTTATTGTACCATTTCTTGGTACTAGATCTTAAGGTGACTCAACCTGTTATCATGTTGTCATCTACACCTAATCAAACAATCATGAAATCAGCTTCTGAAGCCACACCACTTCAATAAAAAATTCATGGGTTTTGATATACTCTACTTCTCTAGTGTTGATTGAAACATATTTATTCTTCTTGATTTTCTAAGGAATCATAGTAGATCCCAAACTGAATCATCCTCCTAAAGTACTCTTCTTATCATATGCACGTCTTAGTTAGAATTTGTATATCCTTGAAGTTGTACATCATTTTTTGAGTCATTTCTCAAACCGTAACTAAATTTTCCATGATCAATTGTATCATATTTTTACTTCAACACATGTTGAGCTATATGCGTTGGCTCAACCATATACTAATATTCTTCCTTCTCTTGATCCATCATCTTGGCTACATTTATGTTATCCTAACTAGGTGTTCTTTTTAGAACATATCCTACCATGGAAATCCTGGTTGCTACCTCTGCCATTGATGCTATTAAAGTGCATCATCTATCTATTCAAAATCCTTCACTTTGAATTTAGAGATCAACTCCCTATGAAGCTAAAACAAAGGTTCCTGAGAAATCCATGATTTCTCCCTCTAAATAAAATCTTTTGATCAATGTTTCTCCCTCTGACACACGATTTCTTCTTCTTTCATTAGAACACAAATCATATATAAGATCAACATTGATCCAAGTGTATGAAACTTTAGGAGCCTATACAAATCCTTATTTAAACTTAAAACTATGAGACTTCTTCATGTACCTTACAATCTTGAGGTATTTATTATGTACACTTATTATTTCATTGAGGAAGATGATTTCTACATCTATGTGATGGAATATTCAACAAAAGCTCATAAAGATAACAAAATTTTAACATAAGTGTACCTGACGAGATGTATCTTCATAGTCTTCTCCCTCTTACTAAGGTAATCATTTCCTTTGTAATTCTCTAAAATTTCCATTCACTGCATAATTCATCTTATAAGTCATTGTTGAATTATTTTTGGCATAGATCAAGATATACTTCAATTTGGTTGATCTATCTCCTCCATTTGAGCTCCTACCCTAATATCTCTCACAAATCCCTATTTTTGGGAGAGTCCTCTTGTCTCAACTTTTCTTTGTTCTTCCATTGTCTTCCAAAGCATTGGTAGCCTTCATTATGTACCTGCAATCCTCATTAGGAGGCCATGGAAGAAAAATTAAATCCAATCAAAGGACTCAAAGACAAGATTCTAACTAATAATAAAACACCAATAATAGTAATAATCAAATAAGAGAGATATATAATACTTATCTTTGATATTATTATTGGCTTCCTCTTGTTCTTTGATCTTATTGCATCCATTTGCAACTTTATCAATTTCATCATCATCATTATGGCATTCGTTCCTTGCAAGATGTAGAATTTCTTATTTTAGGGGAAACATCCAATGCTATGGTTTTTTCCATCACCCCTAGGGCTTTCTTATCCAAGCCTTATTGCTTGCTAGGGTTTACAATCCATAGATATTTAATTGTTCAAAACCCTATATCTGATATGTTATTCTTGTCATTGATCAACCAATGATCATCCTAAGCCAAGTAGCTTGGTTGAAACATTGTAGCAGCAACAATTGTTCTTAAAATTTATAAGGAGTAAATTTAATCATTCAGAGCTTCAAAATTGTCTTCAACATTCAAGTACTTATTATCCAATCATATTGAGTACTTCTTTAGCATTACTAATTCAACTATTGAATTCGAGCCTTTCAACCCAATTTCATCAAGTTCTTCAAATTACTCACCTTTCTTGAGAGACCTTTTGGTCTCAACTTTTAAATATAGCATGACCTCTTCTTCAGTGTGAAATATATCCATCAAGGTATTATTTCCTTCAAATTCATCTCAACGATATTTTTCCCTATTGTATTTATGTGCAATCGTAGATGTAATTCATCTTTACAAGACTTTATTAGTGCAAAGTGTTATCACTCAGTAATTTCTCAAGGCTAAAGAAAGAACTCGTCGAGGTAACTACAAACATACTTTTGAGATTAGGATCTAGCCTTCCTAATTCTCAGAGAGGGCTCTCTCTTAATGATTTAACTTTTGAGTTAATTGATTTTAGGCTAGTTAAGTATTCTTGATTTGGTTGATTTTGATTTTTTGGTGGAATTACTGATTTAGATGGATATATGACTGTCTATTTTCCATTGGGATAAGGATTCAATTTATTAAGCAACATGACATAATCAAATTCTAAAGGAAGTATTCACAGGGCAAGGTAGTTGAGCAAATTCAGATCTTTTAGGCTGAATGGTGACGTGGTTTCCAATCAGGATCAAGGAGCAGTTAAGGATTCCTCAACCCAGATAATGAAGGAAATGGCAGAGATCAATCAGGATGGGAGAGAAATTAAGTATTCTGAGATCCGGATATCAGAAGAAAACATCAAAATGAATAACAGTTCAGAACATAGTGTACTTAAAAAATTTCTGCAATAATATTCCTGTTATAACATTTAAATTGGAAAACATGAAAATTTATGGAATACATAAGGAAAAGCATGAAAAATTGAAATATACTTCACTGAAGTGGCTCAACACATGAATCCTATAATTCAATGAATTTATTACTTGTCATGTCTACTGAATTGAAAATGGTACAATAAACCCTCATGTATTTGGATCAATTACAACTATATAAATGTTCAAGTTTCCACACTCAATACTTCTAATTATGAAGTATTTATACAAAAACTAATACAAAATATCCTAAAACTAATTTAGGAATTATTCTAGGAAACAAAATATTGGGATGCATAAAGGTAGTGACACCTATGTAGCTAAATGCAAGTTGTCCCTATTTATTGGATTTGTTGTTTGTGTTGGAGCCCCGTGATTTGCAAGATTGGAAAAAAGAATCTACAGGGAACCACATCAGACCGCTTTGGAGTCCAAGGACCTAGCCTTCCTGGTCTGAGAGAGGGCTCTCTCTATGTTTAGGATTATCTGATTTATCTTTATGCTTATTTTTTCTGATCTTAGGATAGTTATGAAGTTCTATAATTGTTTGTTTTGTTTGATTCATTGATTGATTGATTCATTCATTCATTGTAGGTTGAACAGATAGACTATGGGAAGTTTAATCCATTGGGCTATGGAGTCATAAATGGTTTTAATTGTACATCAACTCTGCAAGGGTTTTCATAGGGAAAGCTAACTATATCAAGTGGATCTTTTTAGTTTAGATGAAATATGAAATGAAAGCAAGTTGTGAATTCAGTAAAACTAAAGGGAAATTAAGAATCCTTTAACTATACTTCAACAGGAAAATCCTTTAAGATAAATTTTTAAGAGAAACTAGAGAGCAAGACACCCTTGAATTCTTTAATCAACCCTTACTAAGAAAACATAAAGACAACAATCCAGCAATCCTAAAGAGTAGGACACCCCTTAATTCTCTAGCTATTACTTTCAGACAAAGAAAAAATTCAAGATAACAATCCAGTGAAATTAAAGAGTAGAACACAATTGAATTATTTAATCACTTACTTTACTAAGAAAACCTCAAGACAACAAGCTAGGTGGAACTAAACAGCAGGACACCCCTGAATTATCAAATTAGACCTTGTAGATGAAAACATAAAGATAATAGAAATAGACAGAGTTAAGGTTCCCAAACAACATATCTCAATCTAAAATTTATGTTCTTTTATTAGAGAAATTGATGGACAATATGTAAAACAATGGAGAAACAATGACAAAGAGGGATAACATCACCATTAACAAAGCTCAAGAATCCTGTGAACGTGATTGTATTACTAATGTCTAAAACAATTACAATTCTCCAATGCAACAAAATTTGCAGCTCAGAGTCTAATCAAATCCAGTCTAGCAATCAGCCAACTAACAACCAACCAACCAACAATGAATAATACATGCAATGTTTAACTGCAGATGGGGAGGTGATACTATTCTAGGGTTTCAGGCCATAGTTATTACAGAGTAAATGTAATCTTGACCTTTGAGACCATGCAAGGTCCAAGGCAAAATATCATTGACTAACTTGATATAATAATAAATTTTGACTTAACTGCTGAGCTAACTTTAGGATATTTTTGACTTTTTGGATTTTCATTAACTTTTACAATAAATGTTGAGCTTCTTAAAATATCTCTGATTGAAAACATTAACTGAGGTATCTGCCTTTAGTAAAATTAAGTTATAAGTGGCCAAAGTTATTTGGAAGAAGTAAATGGTGATTTTCTTTGTCATTCGGATCTGCCTTTCTTTGTTGATTTTTTTTTAAGCTTTGATTAGTCTTTAAACTTTGATTTTTCCTTTAATCTTAAATATGTCTTCATTTGTATCTTCTAGCTGTTTTCTCTTTTACTGCCTTTACTTTCATTGTATTTTCTTTCTTTATCTTTTATCTTTGACTGTTTTATCTTTGATCTTTCTATGATTTTATTTTAATTTGGTCTTCTAATGTTGTCTTTCACTTTAATCCTTTGATTAATCCTTTTTATGTGTCTTTCATTTTCCTTTCATCTCTTCCTACGCCGCTACTGTAAAAATATATTTATTTTATTCACCCTGTCTTTTGATGAAACCTTGTTGTCCTTGGAGTGTTTGAATGATCATCAATGGTCATGATCCATCATTGTCTTCAAAGTAATCTTGAGTTCCTGGTCCTTTTGAATTAGGCATTTTGGATCATCACCCAGAAAACCTGTTTTAAACAATTATTGGACCTTAGAAATAAATATTGATTTACTGTGTTTTCTTATATATCGGCCACCTGAAAAACTAAAAAAAACCTTGTTAATTAAAAACATGTGTTGTGGACAAATTCCGGATAAATGGTAGCTTTTGGTTTTATACATGCGGTTATGGATTTTTTGGGTTTTCAAAAGTGTTGCAGGGGTTAATATAGAGGATTGGGGGCTTATCGCAAAGGTTTCGGGGCTTATTGCAGTGACATGAGGCTTTGAAACATTCAAAAAGGGTGAATGGTTTCATCTTTGGCACAGAGGAAAGTTTAACGGTTTTCGCATGGGGCATAGGTGGTGAGGTGGTTTTGGTCATGAGGATGCAATACCACAGAGGGAGTGACGCGTGGTAGGAAGGGAAGGTGGTGAAACTGCCCATATCGCAAGGTTTAAGGGTGCTTAAATGGCAGGATTTTGAATGTGTGATGAGGCGCAATGGCGCTTGGATGAGAGGGGCAAAGATCCAATGGCAGTCAGATGATGAGTGGACTACGGGTAGGTTTAGAAGGTGGGGTGTTGAGCCCCAAAGATGTCCTTTCCTTTCACCAAATTTCACTTCATTCCATTTTTCCTTTATCAGTTATAGGCTTAAAATATCAATAGGAATGATTAAAGTTACTTTAATAACGCATGCAATAACTGACTTACTAAACTTTTGTGGTTTTGTTGTTGTAGTGATTTTTTACTAGACTTAGCCACAGAATGCAGTCATCCTGTAGCTAGTCGCATATTCCGCAGCTATCTTTATGTTCACATAGGTTACAGGTGTCACTTAAAGGAAAAACACATATGGTTGAATTCCAGAACTCACCTACATCATTCCTTGCCCTCTATGAAGTCTGAGCAAAAATCTGCAAGTGGTTATGCACGTGGAGGAAACCAAAACTAAGAAGTAGACTTCTACCAGGACAAGGACTCTGCAGATGTCTTTAGAAAATTATGAGGCCTCAACAGGAGTTCTAATTCGATTTAGATTGAAAAATACACCTATCCCTATTTATTATCAATGACAGTTATGTATTTTTCTTATAGCACAGGAGCACAAGACCTTGAACTGAGACTGAGAGACAGCTAGCTAGTTGATGTTTTGTTGTTAAGTTTTCCAAAACTGTGATACTCTGTTTCTGAAGTGTTCTCCTTTAATGAAAGAAGTAAAAATTTAATGCATGATCTGAAGAAATCTTGAGGAGATTCATGAGCTAATCTGATGGTAGAGGGCCCCTACTGTCCGAAAGGCTTTTTGCATATTTTCTAGATAAGTGACTTTAGCTCTGTTTCGTTCCTAATTTAGGCAGTTTTCTGAAATTCATGTTTTATGTTCACTTAAATCGAATGTTACAGTCAATCTCATTCTTATGAATTGTTCAACAGGACAACAATAATGTATGGACAGATATAGCTATATTACTTCGGAGGCTATTTGCATTCTAGTCTAGTTCTATTCATTGTATTTCAGTTTTATTAGATTTCATTATATCTCATAAAATTAATTTAAAAGGCCTCTGGCATTATTTACAACCGTCTTAATTTAATCTCTTCTAACACATCATTACTATCTATAAGGACAATAATGACAGAATATTTTTATCTATCATTCTAGCACTTTCATAATTTTACAAACAACCCTTTTTCCAAAGCTATTCCAAGAGATCTCTAACCCTTGAATGAGGCTTAATAGTAATATTTTGAGTTGCAGAGTGGGTTAATTCTAGTATCATAAATTATGTTAGCATAGGATTCCTTACTAAATTGCAGATAATCTTTTCTCAAAGTGTTCCAACAAATTTCTAACCCTGGATAAAATTTTCTCTGTGATATTGTAAGTTGTTGTTTATTAAAGAGAACCTCATTAAATCAAACTTATCCTTTTCTCAAGTTGTTCCAACATACCTCTAATGAAATGAATTGGACTAAGTTAATGTTATTAATTAATTTCCTTTTCAAGCTTTGCAATTTGTGAATTAGCATTTTCTGTTCTTAGGTGTCATACACAGTTTAGAGTAGATTTTGTTTTGTTTTAGTGTGATCAGTAACTTCTCTTTGCCAACAATTTAGTTCTTCTCCTCTTAACACAAAAATACAAAACCAAAAACACTAGAAAAACACTAAACACAACAAAGTAGGAAGAAGATACCTAGGCACATATAGTGCACTTCACTTCAATAGTTTACTAGCCCTGGTTGACAATTTATGACATCAATTTAGGAACACTAAGCTGAGTAGACATTTTGGCACCGTTGCCGGGGAAGTGTAACTAGGTAACCTTGTTTCTTACCTCCCAAAAACAATGATATGTGTAGAGAAAGAGACTCAAGGGGTAGATTCATAAGAAGCAGAAGCTTGATTCCTAGAACACCACTTGTTCCACCAAGACCAAGAGGCAGCACACCTCCAACTCAAACCTACATTCCATCCTATATTGATCACAGACTTCTAGAAGGCTTAAGATCAGATATTCCATCAGAGAGACCTTCCACTTCATCCACTGAACCTGTCTTAGAAGAAGATTCAAGGACCCCTGCTAGAGACATAAACTTTTCCACTTCCACAGGAGAATCAACCATGGCAGAAGAAGGGGGAGGAGGAGTCTTTAATGGAGAACATACACTATTTTGAGGAGGTAGAGGTAGAGGTAGAGGAGAAGGAGGTAGAGGTGCAGAAGGAGAAGGAGGTAGAGGTGAAGAAGGAGGCAGAGGAAGAGGTAGAAGGGAAATGGGAAGCTCTTTTGGGTTTCCTATAGTAGATGAAGAAACTAATGCAACTATGAAAAATATTTCACCCTCTGTCCTTCCAAACTTTTATGGACTCAAAAGTGAAGATCCTGAAACCTTCCTATTTGAATTTGAAGTCCTATGTAGAACTTATGATTACTTACAAGATGCCCAAAAACTTAAACTATTCCCTTCAACATTGAAAGGAGCAGCATTAAAATGGTTTATGAGTTTGATCAATAGTTCTATTAGGACATGGGAAGACATGAAACATGCATTTCTAGAGAGGTATTTGGATTACTGTATGCCATTCAACCATAAGGAGGAAGTGTTTAAAATGCTACAAAAAGAGGATGAAAATCTGGAAGATTTGTTGGAGAGGTTTAACTATAACATCAAGAGAGAAAAAATGGAAAACTTAGACCAAGATACTTTGAAAGCTCTTTTGTTGAAGACAATTAGGGATGAATGGTTAGATATCCTGAATATGATGGGAAAAGGGGATATATCTCAGCTCACATTACCTAAAATAGCTTAATTATGTATCAACCTTTCAAGAGGGAAATCTAAAACTGTAAAAGGACCAAAAGACCCTGCTCTTGCAAGGGCAAGTAAGTCTGCTTCTGGGATAGTAAGTAGGGCAGAAATAGGACATATGCTTGATGAATTAAAATCTAACATTTTAGGGAGTCTTAGTGAGCAAATAGACACCCTTAAGTTACAAAACAAGAAAAAAGATGAATCTGATGCCTTAGCAATCTTTTGTCCCAAATGTAGAAAGAAGCATGCCTTGAGAGAGTGCCCTTTGGATGCAAAAGTAGTAGAGACTTGTGTAATTTGTTCAGAAAAACAAGAGACCAAGAGTTTTCCTTCACTTCCTAGTCTTAAAGCTTTCTTTCAAGAATAAACCCCTACAAATTCCATAGAATCTCTCAATTTTGTCTCTAGGAGGCCTTGGCAAGGACCTCAAACACAAGGATTCCATGATCAGCTGTATAATCAACCCCCACCAAATTGCAATTCTTGGCAGCAACCTTGGCCCCAATTCCAAAATCAATCTCAAACTTGGGCACAAGGAGCACAAAATACCTATGGAAGATACTCTCAGTACTATCAATATCCACCATCTTATCCACCATATCCAAATTTCCCTCCTCAAAAAAATCCTCAAAATCCACAACATCAAAATCCACCACTTCCATTGCCATTTCCTCAGAAAACAAATCAGTTACCTGCCCAACCCATACCAAACCCCAACAATAAAAATCCTCAGAACACATACATGATAGAAGGCCAACATTTTCCAACCTATTTGATTACTCCTTTTGACCTTAATGATGTTCAAATTAGGTCTGGAAGAATACTTGAAAAGAAGAAAGCTTCTATAATCATACAAGAGCAAAACAATTCTGAGGAAGATTCTCTACGGGTAAATAAAAGTCTTGAAGAGAACACATCTTTTCAAGCCCCAAACATTGAAAAATCAAAACAAAAAGAACCAATAATTTCAACTCCTATATTAGAGCAGCCATCAACATCCACCTCTACACCTCCCTTTCCAGAAAGATTACAAATTGATAGGGGTGTAGAAAAACAAATTATGGTGCCTAATTATGATTTCCTAGATGAGCTAAGGAATGTTTGTATTAATATCCCATTATTACAAGCTATCAAGTAAATTCCAATCTTAGCAAAGACAATAAAGGAGTTGAGCATGAAAAAAACAAGAAAAAGAATCAAAGAGATAAAGAAAATTCAACTAGCAGGAAAAATAGCAGACATCATGATGGGTAATATTTCTATTCCAAAGTGTCTAGACCCAGGAAATCCAGTTGTTAAAATACACATCAATGGAACTGAGATCCAAAACACACTTATTGATTTAGGAGCAGCAACCAATATCATGAGTAGATAAATCATGGATAAACTAAAGCTTCCTAATCTTCTTTTTACACCCACATTATTACAATTAGCAGACAGATCTGTGATCAAACCTGATGGGGTAATAGAAGACATTCCAGTGTCCCTAGATTCTTGGGAGTATCCAGTGGATTTTATGATCCTAACTCCTAAGAAGAATCTAGGAGGACATCCTATTATATTAGGAAGACCTTGGTTAGCTACAGCTGATGCTTTCATTAGCTGTATATCTGGTGATATGTACATCTTTGATGGTAGTTCAACCAAGAAATTTACCTTGCCTCCTCCAGCAAAAACAATTACAGAATTAGATGATACTCAATGGATTAAGGATGAAGAAGACATACAACCTCTCTTCACAATTTCAGAAATTAGTGAAGATAGCCAGATTCTGAATACCTTAGAAAATTTTGAATCCTCTTCAGAATACAAACATGAAAAATTTCAAGAAGAATCCAACATTGAGTTTTTATCATCAAGACAGATGTCTCTTTACTCCATGGATAAATTTGGCAACTCTACAATTGAGATATTTCCAGGTAAAACTTTAAACATAAACAAGAACCTAGAGAAATCTCAACAAGAAAATCTAGTCAAAATATTACAGAGACATTCTTCTACATATGCATGGGAGTACACTGATATGAAAGGGATAAGCCCTAAGACTTGCACTCGTCACATCTACATAGAGGAAAATTGTAAACCAATCAGACAACCTCAGAGACAGATGAATCCAAATCTTAGGGAGATTGTTAAAGAAGAATTGCAGAAATTGTTAAATGTCAACTTTATCTATCCCATTTCAGATAGTTAATGGGTTTCTCCTTTGGTAATTTTTCCAAATAAAAATGGTAAATGGAGGGTATGTATTGACTACTGGGAATTAAACAAAGCTACTCTTAAAGATAATTTTCCCCTACCTTTCATAGATCAGGTGTTAGATACATTAGCTGGAAAAAAAGTACTTCTCATTTTTAGATGGGTTTAGTGGTTATAACCAAATTCAAGTAGCAATTGAAGATCAAGACAAAACCACATTTACCTGTCCTTGGGGTACCTATGCTTACCGATTATTGCCATTTGGACTATGCAATGCACCTACAACATTTCAAAGGGCAGTACTAGGAATATTTTCAGATCTAATACATAATTGTGTAGAGGTATATATGGATGATTTCACAGTCTATGGAAACACATTTGAAGAAGCCTTAGTAAACTTGGAAAAAGTTTTAAAGAGATGTAAAGAAGCAAATCTTTCACTAAGTCATGAGAAGTGTTTTATGATTTTTACTGAAGGAATTGTTTTGGGGCATCACATTTCAGGGGATGGGATTAGAGTTGATGAGTCAAAAGTTGAAGTCATCTCTAACTTATCTATTCCAAGTTGTCAAAAAGATGTTAGGAGTTTTCTAGGATTTACAGGATATTATCGAAAGTTTATAGAAAACTTCACCAAGATAGCATCTCCACTTTTCAAATTACTTACCAAAGATTGTGAATTCAAGTGGAATCCCGATTGCCAGTTAGCCTTTGAGACCCTGAAAACAAAAATCTCTGAAGCACCTATTTTAAGGGGACCTAACTGGAAGCTACCTTTTCATATTTCAACAGATGCCTCAGATACAGCTCTAGGAGCAGTATTGGGACAAAAAGACCCGATTCCTTATGCCATCTACTATACCAGTAAAAATTTGACTCCTTCAGAGTTAAACTATACTGTAACTGAAAAAGAGTTTTTAGCTGTTGTTCATGCCATAAACAAATTCAGACACTATATAACAAGCTATGAAACTTTTGTTCACACAGATCACTCTGCAATTAGATATTTAATGAACAAATCAATTACTAATGGCAGAGTCATAAGATGGTTATTGCTTTTACAGGAATTCAACATCACCATTCTAGATAGGCCTGGAAAACAAAATACAGTAGCTGATTTCCTATCTAGACTCCAAAACATTAAAGACAATACTCTAGTTGAAGATCAATTCCCTGATGAATATCTTTTTGCAATTTCTACTCAAACTCCTTGGTTTGCTGACATTGCTAATTATCTAGTTTCAGGGAAATTTCCTTCAATAATGAATGCAAGAGACAAAATAAAGATCATTTATGACAGTGAAAAATATTCATGGGTTGCTAATGAGTTATACAAAACAGGTCCAGACTTTATCATTAGGAGATGTGTTCGAGAAGATGAGATGCCTGAGATCCTCAAGGCATGTCATGATGAACCTTGTGGTGGACACTTTGCTGATAAAAGGACAGCTCATAAGATCCTTCATTTAGGATAATATTGGCCATCCCTCTTTAAAGATGCTAAAGAGTATGTCAAAAGGTGTGACAGCTTCCAAAGGGTAGGGAAACCTTCTCCTTCAGGTGAGATGCCATTGCAGCCTCAAGTACATATTGAACCTTTTGAGAAATGGGCTTTAGATTTTGTAGGACCTATTAGTCCTCCATCAAGACAAAAGAAATATATATTAGTTTGCACTGATTATGTTACCAAATGGGTAGAGGCCAAGCCATTACTTTCTGCTACTGAAGCATCTATAGTTAATTTTCTTTTTGAGGATATTTTTACTCGTTTTGGTGTCCCAAGAGAAATTTTTACAGATCAAGGAGCTCAATTCACATCAAGGCTAGTGGAACAAATGATGGAGAGGTACAAAATCAGACACAGAAAATCTAATCCCTATCATCCACAAGCAAATGGTCAAGTGGAATCTACTAATAAGGTCATTGAGGGGATCCTAACAAAGACTGTTCATTTACATAGAAGAGATTGGGCAGACAAGCTTCTTGAAGCCTTGTGGGCCTATAGAACTACATGGAGAAGCACAATAGGTCATACTCCTTATGAACTTGTTTATGGAAAACAAGTCTTGTTTCCCATAGAGTTTCAAATTCAAACTTTTAAAATGGCAGTCGAGCTAGGACTTGATCTAACAGAAGCACAAAAGCATATATTGGACCAGATTAATGAATTGGATGAGATCAGACAGGATGCAGTCCAGAGAACAAATATAGTCCAGCAGCAAAGGACTAGATGGCATGATAATTACATTAAGGAAAAGAAATTCAAAGGTGACTGGGCCCTCTTGTTTGATTCAAATTTCAAAGATTTTCAAGGTAAATTCCAAACACATTGGCTTGGGCCATATGAAATTGTGAAATTTTTTGACAATGGAGCAATAAAAATCAGGACAATAGATGAAGATGAGGTCACTTTTCTTGTAAATGGTCATAGATTGAAACTGTATCATAAGCCACTTTCAAGAGAAGAATTTGTCAAGAGATTCCAAGAGAACATTGATTTGAAGTTAATGAAGAAGAATCATTCTTCTTCATCAAATTAATTGTATTTTCTGAAATCAGATGCACCAAAAAAAAAAAAAAAAAAGTATAAACATGAAAACTAATCATTGATTAGCATGTTTATAAAGAAAAGATAAAGTGAAAATCAGAATCTTTTTGACACTTTACCTTTTCAAAAATTTTCTTTTCCTGCAAGCAACTATCATAAAATCATAAGTGCAGGCCCACTTTACATATCCCATTCCACTTATGATCCATTTCACTTCATCATATCTCACTTCATTCATATTTCATTCACCCCATTCATCCATACTTCATTCACTCCATTTCATGGACCATCTCATTTTTATTTCAAATTTGATCTCTTTCTGCAATTGAGTATTACAAATCATAAGTTGCAGGCCACTTTTCATATTTCATTCCACTTCACATTTATGGTCCATTTCATTCCATCATATTTCACTTCACTCATGCTTCATTCCACCATATTTCATGATCCATTTTATTTCATTTCATACTACATTCCATCCATGTTTCAAAGCTTTTACAAGTATATTCTGTAGCCAGACATTCTACAGCCAGACATTCTGCAGCCAGACATTCTGTAGCCAGACATTCTGCAGCCAGATATTCTGTAGGCAACTATCCAGCAACCACTTGTTCAGCGGAAAATTGATCCTGCACACCTATGTCAAGAAGAAAAATCAAAGGTATTATGAAGACTGGAAGATAAATGATTTTCAAAGGAATACAAAGCATATTAAAAACCACAAAAAAATCAAAAGAAGGGCTAAGGTAACTTGTGAAATTTTTATGATAACAGATTATGAAAGTTATAGTACGGTTAAGTTATATGTATGTTTCATAAAGTTATTTTAATTATATGTATTGATCAATCCTATCAAGCCTATCATAAAATTCATGGACAAATCCCTTCCATTCTATCATATCAAATCATCATTTATTAAAAATTAATGGTTAGTAATTCAAGTGACCTATTAGGTCACGTCACTAACCCGAAGTATTCAGTGATGATTTTGAAATTCTCACGATATTTTTCCACGGTCTTTCACTCCATGACAGCTCTCAAACTTATTTATTCATGTAATTTACCCTCACCGTATTTCACTCATTCCATAACCACTTCATGTCATTTTTCCGTAGCCAATTCCTGTCTGCAAAAACAGAGAAGTCATCTTTGGGGTGAAAACAACTCTCTACAGCCATTTTTACCTTGAATAGGAGAGCAGTAACAGAGCAATAAATTGAAGATAGAGAAAAGAAGCCATGGGACTCATTGTAAGGTCTGAACCAATCGGAACCAAATACCTTGAGGGTTACCCACAGATTAGAGAGATGTTATAGCAGGTTGGGTGGCTACAGTTTTTGGAAAAGTTCAATGGATTCCATAAGGAGGTTACCAAGACATTTGCCCGATCCTTCAATGGTTCAGAAGTTCAAATAGGTGATGTCAAGTTCATTATCACAGAATCATTCATTGCAGAAGCAGCAGAATTACCAAGGCAAGGTGAACGATGGTTCAAAAACAAGGAATTTCACAATGAAGCATGGAGGAAAATGCTCAAAACACCAGGTATGGATATCTCAGTTTTTAAGAAGGGCATTCCTAGCTCAGCATTGAAGAATAAATGGCGAAATATGCTGTTAATTCTGCAAAAGTTTATAACTTGTGAGGGAAGGTTTGGTACCCTATATGTTTATCACATTCGACTTATGATGCATTTTCTAGATGAAGAAATCAATTTACCCTTTTTCTTACTCCATAGCCTAAAGAGGATGGCTTCTAATTTCCAAAAAAGGGTCCAATTTTTAAAAACCACCTTGTATCACCATGGCCTAGTTAAATCCTAATTGAGCATCATTTGAAGAAGGTGGGAGACAGTTGGGATGAGTTCCTCTTGAGGAATCATTTTCAAGAACCAAAAGAAACTCCATTTGAAGGCAAACTTGCAAGAAGAATCAGGAGATGGAAAATTTCCAAATCTGTTGAAATTAAAACTGGTAAATCCATACAAGAGGACAGTGAGGAGATTATCTCTGAAAAATTGGCCAAAATCAAGAAACAACTTAAAAAGTAAAAGATAATAAGGAAGTATGCTAAGGATAGAGGTGAGGGACCATCTAAACTAAGAAGAAGCCATAGGCTTAGAGGCATATTGAAGAAGACTGGAGTTAAACAAATAGGAATCATAGATATTGAAGATGAAGAGACACCAACTGACAGATCCCCTGAATACCAGTACAAAGAGGATCTTGATGGAGGAACTCCGGAGGTAGACCCGTCCCAAAAACAAATCTATAATTATGTTGAGGCATTAGAAAAGAGAGCCTCAGAAAGCAGAGGAAGAACTCCTAGCCCACAAAAATCTCCAATTGAAGTGTTGAGAAGAGATAAATATGAATTGGAAATACTTACTAGGCATATAAAAAATGAAAATAAAATTTTAAGGGAGAAATTCAAGCTGAAAAGTGATATGAACACAACTCTCTCTCTGCAAATGGAAAAATTGTACAAGGCTAGTGAGAAGCTGAAGAAGAAAAATAATAAGTTGAGCAGGGCACTTATAAACCTGAGGTTCAAATTGGTTATAAAGAAGCCTAGGATACCATTGAACACCAAGCAAAGCAGAAAAAGGAAGTTATATGTCCTAGCAGAAGTTTCAAAATACATGGATTGATTGCATGAGGACATGCAAAAGCTTTGCAGTGGGGGTATGTTGAGCCCCAAAGAGGTCCTTTCCTTTCACCAAATTTCACTTCATTCCATTTGTCCTTTATCAGTTATAGGCTTAAAATATCAATAGGAATGATTAAAGTTACTTTAAGAATGCATGCAATAACTGACTTACCAAACTTTTGTGGTTTTGTTGTTGTAGTGATTTTTGACTAGACTTAGCTACAGAATGTAGCCATTCTGTAGCTAGTCGCATATTCCACAGCTATCTTTATGTTCACACAGGTTACAGGTGTCACTTAAAGGAAAAATGCATATGGTTGAATTCCATAACTCACCTACATCATTCCTTTCCCTCTACGAAGTCTGAGCAAAAATATGCAAGTGGTTATGCACGTGGAGGAAACCAAAACTAAGAAGTATACTTCTACCAGGACAAGGGCTCTGCAGATGTCTTCAGCAAAGTATGAGGCCTCAACAGGAGTTCTAATTCAATCTTGATTGAAAAAGACACTTACCCCTATTTATTCTCAATGACAGTTATGTATTTTGCTTATAAAAATAACTCGGTGAACCGAGAGACAGCTAGCTAGTTGATGTTTTGTTGTTAAGTTTTCCAAAACTGTGATACTCTGTTTCTGAAGTGTTCTCCTTTAATGAAAGAAGTAAAAATTTAATGCATGATCTGAAGAAATCTTGAGGAGATTCATGAGCTAATCTGATGGTAGAGGGCCCCTACTGTCCGAAAGGCTTTTTGCATATTTTCTAGATAAGTGACTTTAGCTCTGTTTCGTTCCTAATTTAGGCAGTTTTCTGAAATTCATGTTTTATGTTCACTTAAATCGAATGTTACAGTCAATCTCATTCTTATGAATTGTTCCAATATATCACTAACACGTGAATGAGATAGAGCTATAATACTTCGGAGGTTAATTGCATTCTAGTTCAGTTATGTTCATTGTATTTCAAGTTTTATTAATTGCATTCTAGACCTGTTAAATTAGACTTAAAAGGCCTTCATTATTTACAAACTACTCTTGTTCTTAATCTCTTCTAACACATCATTATCATATAGACAAGAATTATCTATATCATTTTGAGTCCTTGACTATTCTGCAATTTCTCATAATTTTACAAACAGCCTTTTTTCCAAAGCTATTCCAAGAGATCTCTAACCCTTGAATGAGGCTTAATAGTAGCATTTTGAGTTGCAGAGTGGGTTAATTCTAGTGTCATGAGTTATGTTAGCATATTATTCCTTACTAAATTGCAGATAATCTTTTCTCAAAGTGTTCCAACAAATTTCTAACCATGGATAAGATTTTCTCTGTGATATTGTAAGTTGTTGTTTATTAAAGAGAACCTCATTACATCAAACTTATCATTTTCTCAAGTTGTTCCAACATACCTCTAGTGAAATGAATTGGACTGAGTTAATGTTATGAGTTACTTTCCTTGTCAAGCTTTGCAATTTGTGAATTATCATTTTCTGTTCTTAGGTGTCATACACAGTTTAGAGTAGATTTTGTTCTGTTTTAGTGTGATCAATAACTTCTCTTTGCCAACAATTTAGTTATTTTCCTCTTAACACAAAAAAATACAAAACCAGAAACACTAGAAAAACACTAAACACAATGAAGTAAGAAGAAGATACCTAGGCACATATAGTGCACTTCGCTTCAACAATTTACTAGCCCTAGTTGACGATTTATGATATCAATTTAGGAACACTAAGTTGAGAAGACATGGGGTTTGGAGGCATACGGAGCGGAGGGTTTAATATATGGTGGGGGCCAGGTTTATGTTAAGTGGGGAATAAGGTCCAAAGCAGGAGTCCAAAATATATAAGGGGTGTCAGGTTTAGGAATATAACGGGGTTAGGAATTTTGAAAATAAAACAGAGTTTTATTTAAATAGTGGGCTCAGATAATATTATTTTCAAAAATAATGTAAAAAGGGTTTTTACATTTTTTTGAAGGAAAAGAGGGGAATGAGTGAAAAATGAGGGGTTAAATGGGGTTTTAAGCAATGCGAGTGGGGTTTTGGGTAGGGGAAGGGTGTAAAATGAGGGATCAATGTCAAACATAGATTTTGTCAGAGTAAGAGAGTGATCTGAATAGGTAATATGAGAGATAGTGAATAGGTAAAATGAAAATAATGAAGGCAGTGAGATTTTTGAAAATAAAATGATAATCAGGGAATGTTATTTTCAGTAGACTATAGGAAATCCATAATTATTTATTCATATTGTAGATTACAGGAGACTAATAGTGGCTCTAGCTAGGGAGGGAAGCTCCCTTGGGAGGTGTCAAGAACCTCAAATCTCTGGATTTCGTAGATCAGTAGCCTGTTTGTACTTGTCTGATTTTCCATTCTGCATTTGTTGATCTACTGCAACTCTTTTGTGACTGTGACTTTCAGCAATTAAACATCATGCTTCCTGAAAATTAATTCTACCTACCCATCATTCTAGTCTAACATTTTTTTCTTCATTTCTCTTGATCCATTTAGACTTGCAAACCATGACATCTTTTTCTTTTGAAAGAAAATTATCTTTTGCTAACCTTATAAATTCCAAAGGCTCGGATTAGACTAATGAGCTCTTTTATTCTCTACCTAATATACTTATTTGTCAATATTAAACAGTTTGAAATATTTTATTCACTAACTATCAACATGAAATTTAAAGAATGACTGAATCAAGATTAAGCAGTTTGATTGTCATGGATTGTGGCATTTTGGACAAGCTTCACCAAAATTTATTTTGAAAAAATTAAATTGAACTGAGGGATTTATTTTTGAATATTTCATTTGTCATCTACCCCTTACTTCTCTGTATTGGTTTCAGATTTAGGCTTTGGAACCAATGTCATTTTTAATCTACCTACTGATAAGCCAAGTTTAAACATTTTGGAAAATCTTCATTTTCTAACTTATCAGCAAAAATTCAAAATTTGTACAATCATGATTAGGCTATATGATTGAACAATTCTTTTTGAAAAACAAGTGGAATTTTGACTTGCATACTTTTATAAATATTATTTTTTGGTATGGGGCTTACCTTTTTCTTTTATCTGCCCTCTTTTCTTCTTTTTCTTTTCTCTTTTTGTCTTTTTTACATCAGCTCCCTTTGCATACCTACCTATCCTAATCTAAATTTGAGGCATATATTGATGAGGTTAAATCCCTTCTCCAATGCAGACAATCAAGTAAGTGACTACATGATTGATTTTTGTTTAGCCTTTTAGTTATGCTGAAAAAAAAGGGCCACTCCCATTTTTCTTGCTTCTAAACAATAGTGCTCAAATTTTATTTAAACTCTGCAACAAACTATTCCTGACATAGTTCACTCCTTTTTGGGATGTCTCTAAGAAAACAACAAAAGGATATTTAAATAATATCAAGCCCTGATTTTTTAAACAGTAAGTTCCATCCAGGATTATTCCTTGCTCCACTTTGGTGTGTTGGGGATTCTTTTGAGAAATAAAATCCACCTCTTCTTCATGATCATTTGAACTGGAAGCCTCATATTGTATTGTTATGTTGTATTTAATCAAACCTGATATGCCTCGATTGAGTGGAATGGATTTTGCATGGAGGCCATTAATAGGGGCATTCTTTGGTAATAGGTATCTTTGAGAAGGCAGTACAACATCAGTATCCATATGTTCTATAGTTTCTACATGAGAAAATGCTTCAGTTTATAAGTGAGTAGGAAAAAAAATAGAAATATATTCTTAACATAAAAATTTGGAGTTTGGTTGTATGTTTAGGATCTGATTGATTTTTTCTTCGGTTAAAGGAGGAGACATTTTTATCTTTCTTTGGATAGAACTCCAGCTGCGCTCTTTCTCTTGTGAAGGTTGATCACAAGGCTGAATGTCTTTTTGATCTTTGCACAAAAAATTTGTTTGATTGAGGGGTCCTGATCCATGTTCGGAATTAAGGTTTGCCAAAAAACCCCTATACCACTGGCCCTTTCGGCAATGACCTACTTTCACAGGCCAGTGTCTCACCCAAAGTAGTATTGGTGGGTGCTAGAACTAGGTTTTCGCACCCTGGGAGAAAGCGGATAATTAAGGCAGTCTTTTTGGGATCTTTCAAGTTTGCACAAAAGAAATCTTATTGCAGAGCCCTTAACAGTATAAAAATCAAATCTTATACCCTCACAGACAGCATGTAAACATAGACAAAGCTACTATTATTAAGCATATCTTAGCAACACCTTCGCATCCACGTACACATCAATAATTATCATCACAAAATAACACAATCGCAGCTTATTTCAGATAACGTAGAGATACTTCAACGATAAACGTAGATACTTCAAGTAACACAGATATACTTCAATAGTAAATGCAACTAGTTTAGGTAACATAGAGATACTTCAACAGATTTCGCATTCATTAACATCCAAAACCGATTTACAAACCCAAGTCACAACCCACACACACAGCCAGTGGGGTCCGCACACAACAGGAATGAGGATCTCCGTGCACACAGCCAGCAGGAGTCCTTACCCAATACCACCCAAAAAATATCTCAATAGTCCGTACTTAGCATCAATATTACTTAGTCTTATAATCAAATTATATATGTATATCATCATATTCTGCGCTATCATGTGGTTCGCAAACCATGGTTTGCAGACTCTAGGTCTACCCTTTGACCCGTTACAATACATTTCAGGCTTTGACCCACCCAAAATCACCTGCGATAAACTAATTACAGCAAAATATATATCAAAAATGTAGCTAGGGGACCCCATTCCAACAGGCCCCCAACACAATCTTGTGACTCATCCTGAGTCACAGTAGCCGTGGGGTTTGCATCTTTGCCTGTCGCTGCTTGATTGCATCAACCAGAGGGGACAACACTCCTTCGCTCTATGCGGCAGCATTTTTCGCAATGTCCACGAAATTTTGCGAATTTGGGCCTTCTGTTGCAGCCGTGACACTCTCTAGGGTCTAATTCAGTTGTTTAATCACGCCATACAAGTCCTGGGATAACTTGAAGGCTTCATCAGCTCATAGCTTAAGGTGGTCACTCAGAACCTTCTTCTTGTGGTGAAGCCCTTCCAGATCATCCCTGAGCGCATGGCTGGCTCGCAGACGTGCCAAGCATTGGGCTAGGATCTGATAGGGCATTGTAGCCTCCATTTTCTCAAACTCTTCTTCCTTCTGGTACAGTTCTTGGGTAAAATCGCATAGAAGAGGTCACGCTGCACCATAGACCACAGTTGCATAGTTGTCTTAAACAATTCGGCGCCCTGAGAAATTTTTGTTGTAATGGTGTTTGTAGCTTCTGTGACTAGCCCAACTCTCTACATGCGTACCTCAAGAGGGGTTTCTAGATGCAACTTAGCTTGCAACACAACAATCTACTGCTCCATCTCGGCCCTAACATTCTAAATCTCAGTCCGAGAAGCTTTTATGGCTACAAAGAGTCCCTTAATCTTGGCCTGGGGGGTGGTAGAGGTCGGAATGTCTTCGGTCACATCTTCGCAGAGTATGATGATCAGACATTCCAACTCGGTCTCCTGTGCAGTGGCAAGGATACACGCAGCATGTCCCTGCGGTAGTATTTTCTATGATGGTCTACTCGGTTGTACTTAGATGTTGTTGCTCTCATCGGTCTCTGTGTTGTATTTCGCCAAAGAGGTATGTGTGGAGAGCCTACAATGGCTCGGCCTGAAGCTGCATCAAGTCTAGATGTATTTTTGCGTAGGCCTAGACTTGCACACATAATATGGGCAGACTGAGAGTGATTTTTGTGCCTGGCTGGGGGCAAAGGCCACTCTCGGTCATGGAGATCAACTCATTTTTGGTCGCTTGAGGCAGTCTTGCTTAAACCATGCTCGTCTGTAGGGTATCAGCTTTGAGCTGAAGATTTTGGAGCTCAGACTGTAATGCGGTGACTACGGCCTTTTTCTTCTCTTCCAAGGCAAGCTGCCTGTCCTCCAAAGCAATGGTGACTGCATCCCCAATTATCTCCAAACCTTCCTCGGTTAAAGTAACCCCAATCTCCCTACTGGGCCTCGTAGCCTGTCATTTCGTTCGCTGGCCTTGATAGGTCCAGTTGTCTATTTCATGCCATGTTGGGAGCCAACGCCCCACTCATCCAGGCCCTCAATCGCCCTGTCACGCTGCGACTCCTACTCCATGCCCTACGCCACATATGGGGGAACCTCAGTCCTGGTGAAGCCTTCCAGGCCATGGGCTTTTAAGTTCTTGGTAGTATCAGGTGGGGTGGTGGTCTTTGGAGCTACGCTTTTACCAACAGTGCCGGTCATTACAGGGCCATCTGACTTGAATCCCAATTTTCATTGTGGTGGCCAAGTGGCGATGAGCTGATCGATTTCCTCATCAGCGACCATGTAAGGCAACGACATCCAAGCTGGATCCTTACGGCCCCAAATCTGCAAGTTGTGGATCATAACCTAGAATGTTGTGATGCTATTATACTTTCCATAGACCGTCGGTGACAGGTGTGGCTGGGAATGAATTGCTGCTGCGAGCGCACCATCAAAAAGTACCCAAAATACTTTATTTTCCTCAATACGCTTCACATCCTTTGAATCCCACAAGTTTGCATATCGTGCCCTTCCACACATGTATTTTTCAAGCTCAGGGAGGACCGATCCTTCAGGGGCTTCCCATGTGACCAATGCAATTAGGAGCAGCAACCAAGAGTAACAGAACACCTTCCCGTGGTCCTGGGCCTCACGCACATTTTCCAGAAACTCGGTGCAGAGGAACTATGACCAGTTAAAGCAGACCCCCTTTTCGCAACAACCAGCAAGTTGAATTTCATAGGCGAGGACAGCCATGGCCTAACACTTGTCCATCATTTTACAAGCCAGCAATAGGGTACCCATGCGCACTCCAGGGTCAGCAATGGTTCTGATCAGGAACTCCCTTTTGTTTCGCTCGACATGGTAGTCTTCTCCCAACTTGTTGGTGATCTGATGCTCATACTTCTTGCCGATGCTCTCCATGGGATTCGGCCCCTTCATGGGGTTACCAGTAATGTGGTGAATTAGGGCGGCATTGATGGGAATGCAGTCCTGGATCCACAAGCTACCATCATGGATCAGGGCTAGCATCTACCACACAACTAGGTCAGTGATATTGTATTGGCCAAAGTGAGGCATCTGCAACAATTTTAGTAATCCTGAACCTGCTAACCCGCACGCCCACGACATTGGTACTACTTTTAGCACATCATCCTCCAGTACTCTTTCGAGATATAGCTCAGGTGCCAATTCTGGGAAGGCCTCCAAGCTGGCAAGTGTTGCACTGAAAATTTTCATTCTGACATTCTGCTATATGTATGAGCTCATTATCACTCATACTTCCTCCTTTGCAAGTCTAACATATCATTTCTTCATGTCAAGCCTTGAAAATAAGAGAAAAGTTCTTAAAAATCTCCTTAACTCTGGTATCGCACTTTTTCTTCATCTTGCCTGCAGTCCCGCACCTAATGTTCATGACTCCTGCGTACCTGAATGGAATTTCTCTGTGTTATGGGTGTGGACCCCTGTAAAATATTAAAAAGGTGCAAGTAAACTCAAAATTCTTACTTTTAGTAAATTCTAGAAGCCTCTAGAAAGAATCTTATGAGTGGAAGAACTGGCTTTTTGAGGTTTATATCTCTTTAGTCTTAAGGAGCTAACCCTGGATGTGAGGAGCTTATCCTTTGAAGGAGGATTCTATCCCTTTCCATGGGGCTGTCCCAAACTCTCCTTGCACTTTGTAAGAGGTATTTGGGTAGCCCAAGGGAGTTTTGCCAATTCATTTTGAGTGGCTCAGAGACTCTCACCTACTTCTGTCTGAAATTTTTGTGAGGAGAGATCACATACCTCTATCTGTCTCTGTTGGAAGAGTGCAAGGCTTGTCAGAATAGAGGGGATTCCTAGTTCGGACCCCGAGAAGGCCTGTTCAACATCAAGGCTAAGGTTGTAAGGTTTTCCTTCTTTCAAAGTTAATACAAATGAATTCATTTTTCTCTATAAGTTGTTAATTAACTATTTATTTCATGGATTCCTTGATCACCATGATAGGCATGATTTATAATATTTACTATACAAGTGCTATTTAATGTTTTCTTGTTTGTGACTGCAGGTTTATAAAGATAACTCCTTCAAGTGACCAAGGGACAACAACTTCGAACAAGCATTGGATCTACAGTAATTCCTTAACACCTTTATAGTATTCTTTTGTAAATCGCATATGTCTAGAGAAAGATAGGTTTATTTGGCTGTTTGTTGCTAGATTACTTTTTGGTACTAGGGAGATCGATCTTGTCCGCAAGATTGATTTATCTGCTCAACAAATTGGCGACTCCCCTGCGGAAGATTCTTGTTGCTTTTGGTTTTCCTTTATTTTGATTTGAGGAAAAAAATTTCCTGGTTTTTGATTGATGGATATCTACATGGGTAGCTTAGGTTTTCTTTGTTTTTGAAAATTTTGAAATCTTTTATGTTTTCCTTGAACTTTTCTGGGGACCGCACCATGTTCTTTTGCACAGTGTGGGCAGTTTCGCACTTTCCTTAAGTAACCAGTGCGGGACCGCACCTGTTACTTCTGGGAGCCTGCGGACCTTGTTAAAATTTTGGAAAAACTCCAGATTTATTTTTCCAGTTTATCTTTAATTTGATTTAGATTTTTTAGTATCTCCCCAGATTGGCGTTGTTTCTATCAAAAGCCTTTTGTGAGTGAGTTCCAACAGTATTTGTGTTTTTGATGATTTTCTAGAAGTTTTGCAATTTGGATTGCTTTTCACTTGGTCTCTGTAGTGACTCAAAGATTGGAAGTTTGAAATAATTCAAATCACATTGGTCTTTTTTCCTTGTTGCTGACTCTGAACTGGTTGTGAAATCCATTCTTTATTGAGAAATAGATCTAGTTGTTTATTTGCAAATCTTTGAAAAAAAATTGTTATAAGTTTTGAATTTCATTTTTATAAAAGGAAACATATCTGGATTTTTTTTTATTTGTTTGTTATTCTAGACAAATAAATCCTTAGTTTACTGAACATCTAAGTAAAACATTCTTCAAAAAAAATTAAAGCTTTTATTCAATTAGATTTTCAAAGTTTGTAGATCTCAAAATTAGTTTTTGTAGTTTTGAGTGCTCTTAAAATTTGTAGATCTCTTTTGAAGGAAAGTTGTTTTCGTAGTTTCAAGTCTTGAAAGTGAAAGGGTTTTAGTGTGAGCATTTGTCTCATTTTGAGTTCTTGTTGAAAAGACAAAAATATTTTCTTCCAGTTATTCTTTATGTTCAAAGAAAGAATTGTCTCTTAAAAAAAAATTTGCATTCTTGAACTCTTTCGTTAGCTATAATTTCATTGAAAGAAAACGAATTGATTATCATTTTTAGGTGCATTTTTAGTGTTTTTGGAAGTCGAGTCTTCACACCATCAAAGCTTCATTTCCATACCTATTGACTTAAAGAACAACCCATAAAAGTAACACTTAATTAAAATTCATCTAGTAATCTTTTTATTTCTAGGTCTCTTACCACCAATATAGCTTAGGCTAGTATCTTGGAGTAGGGAGTAATTAACTCTCCAAGATAGTAAAAACAAGAAAGTAGATAAATCTTGTGGTAGGAAATAAATCCAATTGTAATTGGTACAATCTGGGAAGCTTCTCTTAAAGGATTTAATCACGACATCATATCTGAACCTTTGAGACAATCAATTCTATTTCATTGGGAAAGATAGAAGATCTGCGCGCATTACAAACGGTAAACCTCGGATTAACCATTGTCGAGGAGCCTGGGGTCACTTGTCGGTAAACCTCGGATTAACCATGTTGATGAGCCTTCAAGGGGATTCGTTACTCTACCCTTGGGCGTGGAATCGGATCGTAGACTGTTCCCCCAGTTGTATTTGTTACTATTGGTAACCTTAGTGTCCATAAGCTTAAGATTATTTCCTAAGGTGATGGTGAAGGAAATATTTCACTGTACCTGGAGCAGACGTCAAATAGACTCACTTGGACTCTCTAGGGGGTTCTCTTCACACGAGATGGTTTTTTGAAGAAACTTGTGCCAGTCTGTTTCACTAAGCAGGTTGTCAGGGTAACTGTTTCAACCGCCCTTTCTGTATTAAATTTCTACTAAGTTGGATTTCATCACCAACTACTATTTTTAGTACGAGAAGTTACTATTTGTGTGTGGTTTGAACTCTTAAATTTTTAGGCGTGTGATTCAGTTGTTTGTTTCTTTAGATACTTTAGGTGTTTTTATTGAGATTTTCTTGGTTTGCGTGTGATTGGTTAATATTTAATTGTGGCAGTATTACCGAGACAATCCTGGATACTTTAGGGGAAGCCCCCTGAATATACACCAAGTCAACTTGAAGGGCTACGTGCTCTAGTATCATCTAGTAGCAGTAGAATTAGATCAACAGAAATTGGAAGTTCATCTATAGTTGTTCATCTTGATCATCAAATACCCACAACATAACACATTCAAGAACCGATTTCAGTTTCAGAAGTTAGTGGTGATTTTCTCCTTCCAGTGAACTAGCTGACGAACTTGAAATTTCTGAACCTGAAACTGAACATTCTATTTTGGAAACATCCTCAGGATTTATTACACCAACTTCTAGTGATCCTGGTTCACCTAGGCTAAGAAATATTGTTACTAAATATCTTCCATCTGGCCTCATTTCTATTGAAGAACTTGCTAGTCCAAACGAAGAGATATCTCTTCCCGAATCCCCTCAATATTTAAATCTTAGGGAGCGTGAATCCATTTTCTACAACCCTATTCGAAGTGACGCTTGGTATCTATCTTTGACAAACTTTTCTAGAAAACCCAGGTCTTTCTTTTTCTCCACCTCGAATTCCATTTCATCCTACGCCCAGAGGTTACTATCCTTCATCCATTATGGTAGGAGAGTCATCTCTGTTTTCCCAGACATTGAAAGAATTTTTACACAGTGGTCCTTTTGTTCCTTTGGGGTATCAGGCTCTTTCTGGTACTTTCTTAGGAGCAGCTCCTCGACCAATTGAACAAGTATTATCATCTGGTCTTAATGGAATTGAAACTAAAACATCGAACTCAGAGCAAATATTTATGATGTCTGGTAATATTCTGAATCCTTAACCTCAAGGCAGTCAGTTACCGCCTGGGGGACAATTTCAGGGAAGTCAGTTACCACCTGGGGGGCAACCTCAGGGTAGTCAATTACCGCCTAGGGGGAAACCTTCAGGTAGTCAGTTACCACCTGGGGGGCAACCTCAAGGTAACTTTTTCCCAGGAAAAACTGTGGCACAATATTATTTTGGAGAACAACCTCAAGGACAGTACATACCTCAAGGTTATCAACCTTCAGGACAATACATACCCCAAGGTCAACCCAAAACTCAGTATGTTCCTCAATTTCCTTATCAACCCCAGATTCAGTACATGCCTCAGGGTTATCAACCTCAAGGTCAGTACCCAAATCAAGGTTTCCAACCGCCTTTTGGTCAATCATTTGTACAAGGAGCCTGAAATTTACCACTTACTTATCAACCCTATGTTCAACTAGGCTATGGTCCTTACATTCAACCTTCTATGGGACAATACCCCAGAATAAACATGGTGTGGGATCCGTCCCAAATTCAACATACTATGAAACCTAATGTGCAGTTGTCTTCTCAACCTGGACAGCCTTTGGTTTCTAGTCCAACCCAGCAACCTATCCAGCCTACCATTCAAACCCCTGCACCTAGTTCTGTTCAGCAGTCTGGGCCTAGTACACCTCAGACTCTGCCTAAAACTGCTACAACTACTGCAACATATATTCAACCTATAACACCTATCTCTGGAGTAACTGTAACTCTGGTTTCTACTATCCATACATCCGTGCAAATCCCTCAAGTCTCTATACCACAGTCATGACCTACAATTCAGACTTCGATCCAGATACCTGCGGGACAAGCTAGTACAAGTACGATTGTCACAAGTCAACCGCAATTCACATATCAACCGTACCAGGGATAGTATCAATTCGGTCCCGTTTCTCAAAACCCAATTTATCAATATCAACCATACCCTGGCTATACTTATCAACAGCCTCAGCAACCACAGTTTGGTCCGGTTAATCCTGGTTTCCCGGGAGGTTACAAAATTCCAAATGCAAATCCGATTCCCAGTTATCCTAGGTATTCTCCTCCTGGAACTGCTTTGGTTACTCAAGGTTTTCGTGACCCTAACCGTCAGTTACCATTTATTGCAACTTTGGATTTACCTGATTTGACACGCCTTACGAATGATCCATTTTTCTATCATCTGTATTGGCCGCCAATGCCACATAAGTTGCCCAGTGATATACCAAAATTTGAGGGTAAGTAAAGAGAGGATCCGTCAAATCATGTTATGACTTATCACCTCTGGTGTGCGTCTAATTCAATAATTGACGATTCAATTCGCTTACATATTTTTCAAAGAACTCTTATTGTTCTTGCCGCCAAATGGTACATTGAGTTACCACGAGGCTCTTTTAATAATTTCAGTCAGTTAACAACTGCCTTCTTGACTCATTTTCAGTTGCATGTCAGAGACGACAATGGCACGGAACTATTGACTTCGCTAAAGCAATCCACGTCCACATATATTTCTGATCATATTCACGAATGGCGATGTAGAAGGCGTTTGGTGAAAGTTTACATTCCGGATCAAATTTTGGCGGAATGGTTTGTTAAATATTTATTACCCAAAATCACTGAAGATGTAGCTAAGGCTGGAGTTGTTATTGAGGAGAAATTCATTGCTCAAGCTCAGTACCTTGACCTCGTCTATACGCAGTCATGTACTTTATATGAAAAATCCCCTATCTTCCAAAACAAGGTCAAATAACTGTAGCTCCTTCAGGGTCTCATGCCGCTTATGGTATGATTGGTACAATCAATAATAAAAGCAAGAAGAAATCTTCAAAGAATTATTCTCCTATTATAACTTTACTTGATTCCCCGAAAGGATAGTCTTCCCCTAAAATTTCTACCGACATTCATGTCGTAGAGACATCTACGTCCAAATCTAAATCTGGCAGTAAAAATAAAGGGAAGAATAAAAACAAAAAGAATTCAAAAGATAAAACTAATAAAAATGAATCTAATGAAGAAAAACACAAGCCTCGCTATCCTTGTTTCATTTGTGACGAGGTTAATTTTACTAAAGAATGCCCACATCGAGCAGAGGTTTCGAAATTTTTTAAAGGTTCACAACAACCTAATGTCTTGAAGGATCCTTTTCCCACTCAAGATAGTAAGATGGTTGGTTCTATCTCGAATGCCTTAGAAGAACCTATTTTGATGATGTCTCATATCAAGATTGCAACGTGATCGCAAGATTATGGTAGTAAGAGTCCTGTTGATGGTAAAGAAGCAGAATCTTCTAGTTCAAACACATCAACTACACCTCCTCCTGTTTCTAGTCTGCTACAGATCGAGAAACCCAATCCAAACTTAGTAATCAAATAGCCTGCTAAAGGTGTTCTTCGTAAATCAGCTTTCAATCCACATGTGAGAGCTGCTCAGAATTACAACATTGTTGAGGACTTAGCTATTTCCCCTTCAGCAATGTCGGCTTTGGAAGTGCTGCAATCGTGCCCAGCACAACATAAATTACTTTTGTCTGCCATAGGAGCTGTCGATATTTAGGACTTGAACCTAATAATCTTCGATTTAGATAATAGTACACCTTTCCTACCTCACCAAATGGCTTTCCAGATTCTAGTATTATTCAAAAACAGACCGATCTTTCGGACTGTGATTGATGAGGTAGCTTCAACATGTATTATGTCAATTCAGTGTTGGAAATTGCTTGGTTCTCCTACACTCAATCAGTCTCCGACAATTTTAAAGGCTTTTGATGGCCGAGGTTTCCATCCTTTTGGTATTTTGCAGGATTTACCCATAGGGGTCGAAGGCAAAACCGTAAATCTAGATGTGGAAGTGGTTGATGCCCCTCTAGATTACAACCTTCTCCTGGGTCGTAGTTGGTCTTATGATATGACTGTTGTTGTTTCTTCGGTCTTTCGGCTTATAAAGTTTCCACATCAAGGAAGGATCGTTAGAATAGATCAGTTAACTTATTTTTCTTCCGATCCAGCCTCTACAGAAACAATCCAGCATGTCGGTAAAACGGCTATCCCTTACAAGGATGTTGAAGTAGGTTTGATTAAAGATTTTGGTTTACTAGGAACTTTTTCCTTTCCTCCTCCTAACGTATTGCCTTCTATCGCAACTATTCATATGATTTCATCAAATACTATTATGATTGATGATCCTTGGATCGTACCTTCTGACTCCGAGTTAGATTCATTTGATGGCACGATGCCTTTGAGTCCATTTGAAATTTCATATCAGGCTGTACAGTCACTTTCTGAAGATTTTTTAACCAAAACTAATCCAATGAATGGGATCCATGAGGAATCACTTTCTATGTCTAGCTCAGCCACAACGACATTTCCCAATCTTGTTCATACTGATGAGCAAATTCGTGAATTTTTTTCTATTAATGATTTACCATGGGAAGATCTACATCACTGATCTTCGTTTTTACCTAAGCTGGATCATTTTGAAGATGATTTCGCTTCTATTTTTACTGCTGAATATGTCAAAGAACCGCAGAATCCATTGCAAAATCCTGATTTTGAGTTCAATTTGGAAAATATCTCCAAAACGATTCCTATTGACATTTCAGTTAAACCAGGAATAATTGAAAACATTCATATAGGTGCTTGCCATATGGAAGATGAAATCCAAACTTGTAAAGCCCTATTTCAAGAATTCCATGACGTGTTTTCCTGGTCATATGAAGAAATGCCAGGGATCGATCCGTCAATTGTCGTACATGAAATTAAGAGTTACCCAGATGCCAAACCTGTCTGTCAACGTTTACGTCAAATACATCCAAGAAAAGTTTTCGCTATCAAAACCGAACTTGAGAAATTACTTCGTACAGGTTTCATTTATCCAATTCCTTTGACCGATTGGGTATCGAATATTGTTCCTGTTAACAAAAAACAAGGAACGATAAGAGTATGTATCGATTATAGGGATATTAATCGAGATTTTCCTAAAGACAATTATCCAACCCCATATATCGATCAAATTATTGATGATTGTGCCGGTAGTGAAATTTTTTCCTTTATGGATGTTTTTTTTTGTCATAATCAAATAAACATACTCCCTGCTGATCAGCCAAAAATAGCTTTCATTTGTCCATGGGGGACATTTTCTTATTGCAAACTACCTTTTGGATTAAAGAACGTTGGGGAAACTTTTCAAAGGGCTATGTCTTATGCATTTCATGACATTAAGCACATTGTGCAGTCTTATCTCGATGATTTACCTGCTCATTCATTGCATAGGGCCGACCATCTCACTCATTTACGAGCAATATTTATGAGATGTAGGAATTATCAAATTTGGTTGAATCCACACAAATGTGTTTTTTGTGTAGAATTGGGTTGCTTACTAGTATTTATTGTTTCAAAAAAAGGCATTCGCGTTGGTCCGTCGAAGGTTGAATCTATTGTTATTTTTCCTCCTCCTTCGACTCTGCGCCAACTCCAAAGTTTGCAGGGGAAAGAAAATTTTTTACGTCAGTTCATTCCTAACTATGCAAAGTTAACAAAGGGTTTTACCAGGTTTTTAAAACAAAACGTTCCATTCTTTTGGGATGAGATCGGTAATCGATCTTTTGATGCACTCAAACACGCGTTGACCCATGCACCGTTACTGCATCCTCCCAATTACAACCAGGACTATTTTTTGTACCTCACCGCTTCTCATTACACCATTGGGATGGTTTTATTTCAGGAAGATGAATTCCACAATGAACATGTGATTTACTATCTTAGTCTAAATCTGCATCCGACTGAGATCAAATACACACATGTGGAGAAATTGGCCTTGGCAGTTGTTCAAGCTGTCCAAATATTTCAACATTACATCTTATTACGCAAAACCACAGTAATTTCTAACTGTAACCCTATGATGTACATATTAACCAAAAAATTGCTAGGGGGCAAGTATTCCGAATGGATAGTTATCCTACAGGAATTTGACTTGGAATTTGAAAAATCCAAGGCAAAGAAATCTTTGGTTTTTGCCAAACTGATGTGTGATTTCCACTCTGCTGATACTGAAACTGTGGCAGAGTAGCCCATTGCAAACGAATCCTCGTTTCTTATCAGTACACTTGATCCTTGGTATGGAGATATTATATTTTATCTCCAAACCCAATCTTTTCGGCCTGAAATCTCACGATCTCAGCAATGGAAAATACGTTTCCAATCCCAACAATACAATATTATTGGTGGTACACTCTATCGTTGTGGAGCAGATTCTGTTTTCCAATGCTGTCTTACTCATGAAGAAGCTGAGAAGGTTTTAAATGACTGCCATTCTGGAGCATGTGGCAGTCATATGTCTGGGTATGCCACAGCCCAAAAGATATTGTGCACTGGTTATTTCTGGCCGTCATTATTCAAATATTGTATCTATGCAGTTCGGAAATGCCACAATTGTCAGGTCTTTGATCGTAAAATGCATGCACCACCCACTCCTCTTCACCCTATAATCTCTGTCGGTCCTTTCGCAGAATGGGGTATTGACTTTATTACATGTAACCCTCACTCGGTCGGGGGGCATGCGTATGTTATCCTAGCGGTAGATTATTTTACTAAGTGGGCCAAGGCGATGCCTACATTTTCAGTAGACAGAAATACTACTGCAACTTTCGTGCTCAATCATATAGTTGCTAGATTCGGTGTTCCTCAAGCTATTATTACTGACCATGGAAGTCATTTTCGAAATATCATGATGACTGAACTGACAGATCAACTTGGCCTGTGCCACGATAGTTCCACTTCGTATTATCCGCAGGCTAATGGTCTGGTTGAAGCTATCAATAAAGTTTTAGTCACTATGATTAAACGAATTATTGGTATTCATAAGTTGAATTGGCATTCCATGTTATTTTCAGCACTTTGGGCATATCGGACCTCAGTAAAAACATCAACTAGTTTCACTCCCTTTCAACTAGTTTAAGGTTTGGAAGTTGTGTTGTCGATTGAATGTGAAATTTCGTCATTGAAATTAGCTATAGAATTACTCCCAGCTACGTCTGAAGAGGAGAAACGCTTTTTGTACTTGGCTCAGCTAGATGAGAATCAAATAAATGATGCAATAGCAAACGAGGCTCATGTCAAACGAATAAAGGCTCAGTACGATAGAAGTGTTACCCCTCATAATTTTTCAAAAGGAGACCTAGTATTAATGTATGATCAAGCCAACAATAAGCTAGGGGCTGGAAAATTTGTGCCAATGTGGCATGGTCCTTTCATTGTTAAGCGAAAGATGGCAAAAAGGTCTTATGAGCTGATAGATTTCGATGGTGTCCCTTTAGATAAACGCAGAAATGGGCTTTATATGAAGAGATATTATGCTTAAATTTGGTGTGGAGATTTTTTATTAGATTATATTTCTTTACTGCTGGTGTGTCTTAAATTAGAAAAACGTGCCTAGTTTAGAGTGTCTTTTTATCACTGTTTCTGCTTATCTGAGTTTTACTCTTGATATTACAGACATCGACGTCTCTTCAAACCTACATTGGTTTTGTTGATGGTGCTTGTCGTAGTACACGGAACATTTCCGCAACTTGGGTTATCTATTCACCCTCTGAAAAGTTAGTATCCATGCATGGGATAAGCCTCGGTCAAACAATGAATAACATTGCAGAGTATAATGTAGTGATTGAGTTATTATCTAAATCCATATCATTTGGAATTCGGAGTTTGATTGTTAGGTTGGATTCTAAGCTTGTTGTACTATAGCCTAACAGGGTTTATGCCATTGGAAATCCAGTGTTATTATGGTTATTTTTAAGATTTCGTCTCTTGGAACGTGAATTTTATTACGTTGAATATCAGCATATTCCAAGACATTTAAATAAATTAGCAGATGCAGTTGCTTCTAGTATGATAAATCGACATTTGCAATAATCAAAATAGTAAATTAAACAACATTCAATAACATGCACACAGATAGCCGGTAATAGTAATATGTCATAGCATAGAAGTATTGTTTCAAAAATATACATCGTCTTCGATCATAGGTTGAAAACACCTTATGATCGGCAAAAATGATATACAAAAGATCAAAAATATGAGTCTACGACATGGTCATCCTATCACTGATGATGATCATGATAAGAGACCATTGCCCGAGCCACCCTACATAGGAACCTCCTAAAAGGTCTTGGGACACCAATCACATATCTTTGTAATCTGAGCAGAATATCATCTATGTTGGTCTCTGGAATGTCTAGAGTTAGGCGCTCTAGGTGATGCTCTAAATCAGACATAATATCTGCTGATTGGCCCTCTGGGGCTAGTGCTGCGGCAACTGGATGCCTCCTCTCATAAGGATAGAGATGCGCTAGTCCCCATGGGCCCACATCTACATTTAAAACTTTTGATTATTAGTTTTGAGATGATTAAATTACAAAAAAAAAAAAAGAACTTAGAAATTGTTGAAAATGATTTTTACCTGATTCATCCCACTGTTCCCCTGCTGGGAGAGCCATCTCTCGGTCACTGCAGAAATCCATCCCAGCGTATGGAAAGTCCTCTATGACAAAAATTTGGCGTTCCAGCCAACAAAAATATGTAGAAATAAATTGAACAACCTCGACGCCCTCAGCAGCATGATAGGCCATCAATGCAACCTAGTGAACTATCCTAGGTTCTCGAGGTCGTCCAGCATCAACAGGAATTTTCTGTGGAGATAACATGGGGATCCTCTCTAGAGAAAATTTGACTACAATGGATCCATATCCAAAGTTATTTAGCTTTCTGTTCTTTGCTCTGGTTATTTTTCCTTTTACATTGGCCAACACAGCTTTGCACCAGTTTAAAATGGTGCCTCGAAAACAGTATACAGCAATGCGCATTTGGGAACCGGTAGCCACATGCAATGCTGCGCTCCCACACATTCTGGTGACATTAAATGCAATAACTTTAAGCTCGGGAGGGATGATAGTTTTTATTTCAATCCGTTTGTCCCTAGGGTCTGCTTGATCATTACAGAACTCTAGTTGAAGACTAGCGATAGACTGGCCACCTGGCCTAGTCCCAAACAGAGAAATTTGTTCTCCCCTCTTGGAAAAACTAGTCAAAAAATAGATATCCTCCAGCTCAATTTTGAGCCGGTGGACGCCAATAATGAAACACTGGTCCTGTACATTCCACCTGTTCACTAGCCATGTCAGGAGGTTTACCTGTGCCCTCATGCCCTGAATGGCCCAGAATTTATATAAACCGCAGGCTCTTAATGCCTGCATTGTAAGAAAATGGAGCATTGCGGCGTCATCTATGTCTTCATGCTCACATTCTCTCCAAATTAGCATCTTGTATATCCTACAATGCATAAAAAGATATATTAGAACAATCTAGTTTTAAAAATTTTGGGCGGAATTCAAGAAATTTAAGTTTGAAATTTAATTGCACGGGGTCCACACTTTGTTCTCATACACAGTGCGTAGGAACACATGGACGCTGCGAGACAAGTGCGGACCCACGACTCTTTTCTATGTAGAAAAAATTATGGGTCCATAGGGCCCGCGTGTTGCACCTGCAGACTCCAACGGGCGATTTTTTGAACATATTTTTCTCTTAAAAACGAAATCTAAAGCTTAAAAATGAAATATAAATGGATGAAATGCAAGATAAGGAGGTCGTGGATAACCTGGAGCTGACGGTTCTCGATTTCGCTGGACGGATTTTCCAAAATCTTCACAAGAACGTTTTTACCCAAAAGCTCTTACTTTTCACTCTAAACTCAAATGGTAAAAATGAGGTTAGAAAATCCCTTTTTATAAGTTTTTTTGAATAAATGAATTTTTCATTTGTTTATTTTTCACTTTAAAAGGGTAATTTTGAAAGCATTTTTATTTTATCTTAAACAGGTATGTGTAATGTTTCGATTTTTTGTGCAGAAATTGGATTTTTCAAGAAAATTGATCGTTTTTCAACAAAGAGCATACTTTTATCACTTTTTCGGACTCTTTCAAAAATTTACAAAAAATCGAAAACTTGGAGTCCTCTTTTAAGCTCTTTTCAGACTCTCGAAAATTGAAAATATTGTCGAGTACTTTATTATTCGAACTCGTTAAAATAAATGAATGATCGTCCCTTCAATATAATTTTACCCCTTTTACAGACTGAAATGGATTATTTACGAAAAAGGTATACGTTGACTAATTACGGTCAATAGAGTTCTCTCCCATAGTATTTTATCCTTTTTCGGGCTCAAGAGACTAAATTTATGAAAAAGTACCCCCATGGAGTCTTCTTAAGTTTTTTCTTTTGACTCTCTAAAATTGAAAAAACATCGAGTTTCTCCTATACTGGACTCGTTAAAATGTAACAGTAATGGACCTGTTCAATTTTAAATAGGAACAAACCACTCCTTCTTAGGGTTTGAATATTAAACTAAGTTGGCCTCATTCGAAGGATGAGCTTATAAACAAGAAAATGTTATCCTCTTCAAGCTTGTCAAAAATAAAGAGGTACTTGCTAGAAATGGTTGGGGAAAAGAGAGAAAAATGAACCTGTTTGTTGTATTTTGATTATTCAAAAAGTCGTTAACCACTTTTGAACATGACACTTTTGTTCACCTGGGTTGGGAAATCCTTTACCTAATAGTTAATCAAACCATATTGAAAGTCTTCAGCCAGTTTCTGGGTATTAGCTTTGGGTCAACTATCACCAAACCATCAGCAGTGTCGTTATGTGTTCAAGAGGATAGTTCAAATAAACCATTCATCTGCAAAACATCTGTCATCCATTTTTGACCATCCCTAAGTCAGTCCTTGCCAATATATTTCTTCAAAACTTGATCTATGATTTCGTGTTGTGGGCTTGCCTATGACAGATCACTTCCTATCAATGACAGCTCATTATCTAGGAAGTTGATCTAGAAATCGTCAGTACCTTGAAATCTGCATGCCTCAATGGCAGGTTTCTCGCCTTCGACGACAGGTTGCATCATTGACCTTCGATCGAATGATTCTGTGACATGTTCAACTTCAGCTCATTCATTCACATTTCATGGATTGTACTGAGTATTTTGAGAGCCATTAACATTACTGGTGGTTACTCTCAGACTTGTTAACAGTTTACATCATTGACTGGTAATCAAGTGGTTTCTACCATGTTCGACTTCAACACATTTATTCACATGGATAGAATCGTACTAGTTCGAGAAGCAGAATCAAGAACCTGGATCTAGTTTCTACCATCCAGGCTGCGACAAATTTTGTTATCACTTATACAGTGGACTATTCATAAACAGATGGATGCGTCCATACTATGCCTACACATTTCTATATTGTTGATGTATTGAAAATCATTCCTGTATCAGGATAGTTTAAATCAGTTTCTAGTTAGTTTTGATCTGATTATGGGAATGCCTACCTCAGCAATGATATGTCTACATATATATATTTTGCATTGAATGTTTTTACAGGTTCCGACTAGGGTGTCCACAGGATGATCTTTGAAATGATAAAGTACTTCACTCTTCATATATGACAGACTTCAGCTTCATCTATTCCAGACTTTTCACTTTAGCGGGCAATCTGTTGCACTAAAAATTGTCATTTTGACATTCTTCTATATGTATGAGCTCATTATCAATCATACTTCCTCCTTTGCAAGTCTAACATATCATTTCTTCATGTCAAGCCTTGAAAATAAGAGAAAACTTCTTAAAAATCTCCTTAACTCTGGTATCGCGCCTTCTCTTCATCTTACCTGCGGTCTCGCACCTAATGTTCATGACTCTTTCATACTTGAACGCACTTTCTCTGTGTTATGGGTGCGGACCCCTATAAAAGATTAGAAAGGCACAAGTAAACTCAAAAATCTCACTTTCAGTAAATTCTAGAAGCCTCTAGAAGGAATCTTGCGGTGGCAGAACCGCTCTTTTTAGGTTCATGTATCCCTTACCTTAAGGAGATAACCCCTTGATGTGAGGAGCTTATCCCTTTGAAGGAGGATTCTATCCCTTCATAGTTGGAACTGAAACCTCCTCTTTTGCACTATAAAAAGAGGCATTGGGTAGCCTCAAGGGGAGTTCAAGATTTAGAATTATTTGAGGTTAAGTGTTGTTGGGATTCAGACTCATTTAACTGAGATTTTTGTGAGGAGAGATCACATACCTCTATCTGTCTCGGTTGGAAGAGTGCAAGGCTCTTCAGAGTAGAGGAGATACCTACTTCGGGCCCCGGGAAGGCCTATTCAACATCAAGGCTAAGGTTGTAAGGTTTTCTTTATTCAAAGTTAATACAAATGAATTCATTTTTCTCAATAAGTTGTTAATTAACTATTTATTTCATGGATTCCTTGATCATCATGATGGGCATGATTTATAATATTTACTATACAGGTGTTATTTACTTTTTGTTTGTTTGTGACTGCAGGTCTATAAGGATAACTCCTTCAAGTGATCGAGGGACAACTACTTCGAACAAGCATTGGATCTACGACAAGACCTTAACACCTTTATAGTATTATTTTGTAAATCACATATGTCTAGAGAAAGATAGCTTTATTTGGCTGTTTGTTGCTAGATTACTTTTTGGTACTAGGGAGATCAATCTTGTCCGCAAGATTGATTTATCCAGTCAGCAAAATTGTTGCCAGGATCATTGAACTTAACTGAGATTTCCAAATGCTTCCAATTATGTGGCACTTCATCCGAAACAAAAGAAGTATTTTCAGATAGGAGTGCACACAACATCAAGATTTTGTGTGCACACCGATGCTCTCTTAGGCCGAACATGTGGCGGAAGCCAAAGTCACAAATGTTGTGCTTCTTCCTAAGCAAACAGTTGTCGCTTTACTGGGTTAGGCGAGCATGCCTTAGGCACCTTTCGGGGGATTTTACGTTCTGAGGGGAGGTGCTTAGATTTACCCCAGCCCATTTCGCAGTCCTCCCCTACCCCTACTCCTGGCCTCTCCCCTTACTCTTCTTTTTCTCCACCTGCTTCCCCTTGGTCGGTGTGGACACGACCTCTTCGACTTCAGGGGCTACCTCCAATACTTCATCAGATCCTCTCTTAGTAGAGGCCATGGTCTGCGATGACTCAGTGGGATTGGTCACAATCCTTCTTGCTCAGAAGACGAACTCGGGGTGGCTACTATCAGAGGGGGTAGCACGCCCAAACATGAATAGAGCACAATAGTTACCAAAATTTTCAAGGCACAAGATTTTCAGGACATGCGGAACCCAAATATGAGCTGCCCTCCTCCATTTATAGCTTTGGATAGTGAATAATGGTCGGATGAAACTTATCCGAAACTTACCATCAAGGAAACGGTAAAAAATACTCTGAAATCGCCGCATTAATTTCCAACTACACACTCCTTCCAACGGTAAAACTGGCTTTTTACCCATTTTTACTATTCCAACAAACCTAGTTTTCGTTTTTGTAAAACCCCTATGCACTAAAGGCTAGCCTAAAATTTGTGCTTCTTTACCTACGAATGACCCCTACACGTATAATTGGCTTGCCTGCATTTTTCCTCTTGCCTACGCGTATCTATCCTAATACAGCTACTCTGGCCATATAGTCATTTGGTATGTGTCTAGTTGGCTCGGTATGGTTTGAGACGACTGCCATTAACGTATCCTGGCAGGGCGTCCCTGCGCAGTGTAGCCAATCTCACCGCATTGCCATTTGTAATTTCTGTTACAATATAAGGTCCAAACCAATTTTGGCAGAATTTCCCTAGGTGGCATACAAACTGGCTGTCATATAATAATACTAGCTCGTCTTCTTTAAACGACTTCTGTCAGATATGCCTATCGTGCCTGGATTTTTCCTGGGTCTTCTGAACTTGCTGATGAAAGTTAGCAATGAATCGATATTCCTCTAAGGAGACTAGCTTCGCTAAGTGTTCCTCCATGATATCGGGCTCTGTCATGTTTGTAAAGGTTGTGATGCACAGGCTAGGAATGATATACTCTATGGGCATAATGGCCTCCTTCCCATAAACCATCCGAAACAGTGTTTTCCCAGTCAATTTCTTGCACGTGGACCGATAGGCCTAAAGGACTGATGGGATGCCATGTCCCAATCGCTTCGATCAACATTACAGACCTTGGTAAGTGCCTGTTCCAAAATTTTATTAAAAACTTCTACCGTTTCATTTGCCTTTGGGTGATATGGGGTGCTTTTTGCGTGGTGGATTCGAAACTCCTCAGTCAAAGCTTGAATTGTGTCATTAATGAAATGCGTACCTTTATCGCTCATCAAGATCTTCAGACAACCAAACCTGGTTAAAATATGCTCAAATATAAAGTGCGTAGCAGTATCTGCAGTGTAATCCTTCACAGCTTGCGCTTCTGCCCATCTGGTTACATAATCAGTCGCAGTGAGGATGTAGCGAGTGCTTGTCTTCTTACCTAGTGGGTTGATGGGCCCAATGAAGTCTATTGCCCATTTATCAAATGCCTGCAGGGCCATATGTGGTTGTAAAGGAATTTTTTCCCTGCACGATAGTATTCCTGTATGTTGGCATGTGTCACAGGCTTTGAAATAGTCTTGAGAGTCGCTATGCAGTGTGGGCCACCACAACCCATCTCTTAAGATCTTCTACGTTGTCGCTTTCGCTGCATAGTGATCTCTTGCTACGCCTCTGTGGGTTTCTGCTAAAATGGCTTGTCTTTCATGCTTCAGTACACATCTTCACAGTACCTCATCAGCTCCCAGCTTATAAAGGTGGCCCACGATGATGGTAAAGTCAGTTGCGCGGTTACCAACTCCTTTTTTTGTTGTATCGAATATTCTGAAGGTGCCATCCCCATAGTTAAGAATTGAATAATATTGGAAAAGTTCTCATCAACCACCTTAATAGAAAATATTTGCACATTGGGCAATCCTTCCTCTAGGTTGGTTGGTTCTTCACCACTCTCGATTTGAGACAAGTGGTCTGGTCCAGCATTTCATCTCCGAGGCTTCACAATTATCTCAAAGTCATATTCCTGAAACAGCAGTAACCATCGGAAAATATTCCCCCCCAACACAAGCTTATTGACAAGTTACTTCAAAGCTAAGTGATACGTGAACATCTTGAAGTGCCCACCCAGCAGATAATGTCAGTATTTCTGCAGGGCATACACCATTTCCAGCCCCTCGTGTTCAGTAGTAGAGTAATTATGCTCCACGGTAGAGATTTTTCTACTAGCAAATGCAACCAAGTGGTCAATGTCCCCTTCCTTGGGCTACGTAAGGACAGCTCCTAGGGCAATCCCTGAAGCATCCATATGGACATGAAAAACCTTCACCTAGTCAGGAAATATGAGGATAGGTGCAAAGACCATATTTTCCTTGAGTAGCTCAAAACTCTTCTGACACTCTGCATCCCAAAAAAATGATACGTCCTTCTTTAGCAGCTTTTCCATGGATGTCGTGATCATTGTGTACCCTTGAATAACTTCCTATAGTAGCTCGTGTGCCCAAGGATGGAGCGCAGATATTTCTCATTTGTGGGGACTGCTAAATTGATGATAACTGCAACCTTGGTGGGGTCAACCATCAATCCCTACCGACAAACTATGTTGCCTAACAAGATCCTGAAAGGTACACAAAATATGCACTTCTTAATATTTATGGAAATCTAGTGCTTTCTATAGGAATCCAACATCATGCGCAGGTTCGAGACGCACTTCTTTACCAATGAAAATACTGTCCAATCATCAAATTATACTTCCAGAAAATTGTGAATGAACTCCTTGAATATTGTGACCACTACTCATGAAAAGATTGCAGGGGAATTTTTGAGCCCAATGGGCATGACGACGTACTGGAAGGATTCCCATTATGTGGTGACAGAACTTTTACTGCAATCTTCAGGTGCGATCCTGATCTGATGGTAGCCCGAAAACTCGTCAGTGAACGAGTATGCTTCCTGCCCTCCCACACTGTCGATTGTTTCATCATAGAATCTCATAGGGAAGGGATCATGTACGCAAGCATCATTTAGCTTACGTAGGTCGACGCAAATTCTTATTTTTCCTTTATTCTTTTTTTCTTGGACCACCATAGGGCTTACCCAATTTGACTGTTCTACTGGTTCGACGATACCTGCCGATAGCATTTTGTCGATTTATTCTCTGACTTTCTACTTATACTTCGGGTTCAATCGGTAAGGTTGTTGCTTGACAGGGCGTGCAACTAGTTTTAAAGTGATTCACATGACCCCCGGGTCCCCGTGATACCTTTGAGTTCTGAAAATTTCGTGGGAAATAGATCTTGGTACTCCGTGAGAAGTTTTGCAACTTTCCCAACAGTATCATCATCCCAGTAATCCCTAATTCTAGCCAACTTGGGTTGTACTTATATTCCAATATTGACTTCCATTAACTTAAGAGGCTTGGTCACATCGACGGCCCTCAGTGGGGGCCCAACAACTCCTCGTTCACCCTTAGAATCTGCGATAGTGATATTTCAAGGGTCTTTGTCACATTCCTCCATTCATATATTGTGACAGTTGGAAATATCTTGCATATGTGTATCCCAAGTTGGTTCCCCATACTCTACATGAGGGCATGATTCATCAAATAATAGAGCATCTATGTCTTGCAGGGCTTCGTCTAATTTCTTAGTTTTTCTTATCAACCCGAACATCCCCAAAAAATCATCCCTCATGGTATCCCAGTGGCGGGTGTGCTGATGTAGCTCTGCATCCAAATACCATGCGGTGTGGATTGGTCCCAAGGTACGAATAAACAGGTGGACCCATTCGTCCAAGGTCCTTTCATACCACACCTCCATCCACACAAACAAGTGCTTGCGTGGGTCCCCGCGGCTGAGGAAAATATCCATGGGTAGGTGAACTAGGGTTCAAATCGTAGGATCATCATCCTGCGACAATCCTCCAAATCCTGAAAAGTCCCCTTATGAGTTTCCCACCACCACGCAGGGGTCGCACACATGGCTAGGTTAAGCACCCACATTCTCCATTCCGTTGTGACTTATGCTTCGAATGCTCTAAGAAAATCCCTAATACTACCAAAATCATCAAAGTAAGGTAGCTCTCTTACCTCTGAGGAGGTACACCAGAAGCTCTTTCTGATCCTAAGACACTGTAGCGTAGATACGTCATGCAACCAGTTCTGCCAATTTTCGATCTCCCCATCGAAGTTAGAGAGGCATTCACTATCTTTCTCCCAACAAAGCACGGCATCAACCGTAGGGTTAATCCAATCCTCATCTCAAGCGATTAGTTTATCGATATGATCAATGTAATCTTCTTCGCGCATGGGTTCTGTGTACCACTCACCCTCTGCTGGGTCTAAAGGGACTATTACTCTTGTACCCTCATTCTCAAAAACCATGATGCTTTTCTTCAAGTTGATAATGCCTCCCATGTCTATAGCCCAGTCCAGTCCTAGGAATGCAGGATAAGGATCTGCATCCTCTACAATTTGAATTACCTCAAATTTTTTGTATACCTTAACTCATGCAATATCTACCATAATCTTTGATATTCTTCCCAACAGTATGATCTTCTGTTGGTTAGCCATGCGCAGTTGTATAGTAGACCATTCCAGCTTAGGTTCTCCCATCCTCTGCCAATTCTATTTGGGCAGGATATTTGCATTGGATCCCAAATCTAGGATGACCTGATCCATTTCATAATCGCCAATCTACGCAGTTAGCCGCATTTCCCGACCAGTGTGTTTCTTATGCCTGTAAATTTTGTGGACATATTTAACTTATGTTGGAGGGCTACCCTTTTCTGCGCAGTTGTCTATCAATGCTTGAATATTTTCTACTGCCTTATGGTTGCATAGTAACTTCATACAAGCCTATAGGAATGGTTTAACTTCTTCACCCTCTTTTAGATTTTTTTGAGCCTTGGAGGTAGGTGCCTCATTTTTGGTAAATTCTTTGCGAGCTTCTAGGAAGGTTTCTTTCTCCTTATGTAGGTAGAGGCTTTCCTTTTTGATAGCAGCTTTTCGAATAAGGGGTTTAGCTGCAACTCTTTCCTTATCTCCTTCAGTATCCATGCCACTGCGCATAATGAAATTAATACTAGGTCCCTCATCATGTGGTTCTACCTTAACCCTTTGTACACTTTTCGTTGGTTTTTGTTGTTTTTACTGCATATTTTCTGTCAGTACCGAACAATCTTCGATCACATGATCTAATTGTCTGCAATATCTGCAAGATTTTCATGCAGGGTTCGAACAGTCCCTTACGAAGTTCCATACTTCTCCACAATTATAGCAGATCAATTTCCCTCTTCCCTGACCTGCACTTCCACCTCTTCCCCCCCCCCAGCCTTTGGTAGGGGAGCCTCCTCATCCTGAGACGAATAGTGGTGATGAAGGTTCAGAATGTACCCTATACATGTTTCCTTTGTCTATCATTAAGTCATATGTCTGGCAGTTGTGTTCGTCGTGTCCCACAAATGAGCATAATTGGAACCATTATTGCTTCAACTCTGGAACATAGGCACCAAGATGGGGGCAGTGGTTGGTAGCATGTAGTATGGCTACTTAGCAGTTGGTGCACCATAACGTGGGGGTGCTTCATCCCGTAGCCTCTTTAGGATGCAATGGGTTCGGCCCCCCAGCCTACATGTAGTCTACTAGTAGAGGGAACTGATTCTTGGTGTGGCCTGACACCCTGCATCTTATGCACCAAACGTCTAGGCTAGCTTCTTTTCCTAGCTCCTTTCGAAAATTATGGATTTTGAGGTGCATTGCCTCCAACTGGCCCTAGATCTTCTATACCCCAAACTGGGTATCGTCTCTTGGTGCAGCTTCTAGCTTCATGGCAACTTCCAGGGCTTTTTCTTGCATTTCAATTACTTTCTGACCCATAGGCCCGCGCAGGTGAGGTAATAGCATGGAAATGAACCATTCCTTGTGTTGTCTACCCTCATACTTAAATTCCCCATCCACGATAACCTTATTTAGGCGTTGATCAACCTCCCATACAAACTCAGTGGGTCCCTGTTTAAAATCTTTCAAGTCAATCACCAGTTGAGAGTAGGACTTAGGCTTTGAAACTGTTGTTTTAAGGCATCCTTAATTTCTTGTATTGATGGATCCACATGCTGGCCTACATATCCCATGAACCAATCCAAGGCCCTTCCTTCAAAGGCTGGGGATAGTTGTTCCCTTTTTACAACATCGCTAGAAATATTCTACGCAGTCCATAATGATATCACTATGAATCAAAATTGGCCTATGTGTTCATCCCCCACACCCTTAAAGGTGGGTAGCTTCATGTGTGTGGCCATATCTTCTTCCAGTAGTGACGAAGGGGTAGGGGAGTTATTTCCCTTACGCTGATTCGATGATGGTGTAGTCGGAGGACTTATTCCTGCGTGCACAGGGGGATATCTTAAGAGGCTGTAGACGGATCTATCCCCTTCTCAATTGACTCAGTAGTACATACCACTCTGTGTCGTACTCTCACCCTGATCAGAGGTCATTCATTCAATGTGGTTGCACAAAATTCCTTTTTCACACAGTAATATTTTAATCAATAGTGGCAATGTTCACAAGAACTTACCTCGGAATCCTTTGAAGAACCTTCGCTCTGCTTCAAAGTAGGATACAAACTAATTGACTATGAATTCTATTGAAAATTCTCCTAGCACACTATCCACCCAATGATCTACAGTCTGGGTGATTGTGTTTTCAGCCTTCTCTAATTTTTGAATCGATTCTGAAGTCCACTGTGTAACCTGATCATCTTTCCAACATGTCTGGAATTATACTAGCCTTGCTAGCCACTCCTGTAGCTCATGCGCGAAAGTTACAAAGAAAATTTCATATAATTTTGTGAAAATATATTTTTTCTTCCACCTTTTATCCGTTAGCTTTGTGCTACAATTCTCTTTTATGGAAAATTCCTGAATCTTCTTTTTGAACCAATTTTCGAGCTTCGGTTTCTCAGGCCACCAATGGCCTTGTGGCATTACCCAATCTCTCTCTCAAAATGCTCCTGGTCCCAGCAATGGAACCATTTGTTGGCTTGAGGGGTCCTGACCCAGGTTAGGATTTAAGTTTAACAAAAAAACCCCTATACTACTGGCCCTTTAGGCAATGACCTACTTTCGCAGGACAAGGTCTCACCCGAAGTAGTATCGGTGGGTGCTAGAACCAGGTTTCCGCACCCTGGGAGAAAGTGGATAATTAAGGAAGTCCTGTTGAGATCTTTTAGGTTCGCACAGAAGCAATCTTATTGTAGAGCCCTTAACAGTATAAAAAGAAAAGCTTATACCCTCATAGACAACATGTAAACATAGAAAAAGCTACTATTATTAAGAAGATACTAGAAACACCTTCGCATCCACGTGTGCATCAGTAATTATCATCACAGAATAACACAATCGCAGCTTATTTTAGATAACATAGAGATACTTCAATAGCAACCGCAACTAGTTCAGGTAACACAGAGATACTTCAACAATAAACGCAGCTAGTTCAGGTAACACAAATATACTTCAACAGATTCCAGATTCATTAACATCCAAAACCAAGTTACAAACCCAAGTCATAACCCGTGGACACAGCCAGCGGTGTCCGCACACAGCAGGATTGAGAATCTCCATGCACACAGCCAGCAGGAGTCCTTGCCCAATACCACCCAAAAAAGATCTCAATAGTTCGTACTTAGCATCAATCTTACTTAGTCGTAGACTCAAACTATCTATTTATATCATCATAACCTGCATTATCTTGTAGTCCGCAAACAGTGGTTTGCGGACTCTAGGTATACCCTTTGACTCATTAGAATACATTGGGGGCTTTTACCTGCCCCAAAGCCCCTGCGCTAGAATAATTACTACAAAATATATATAAAAAACACAGCTAGGGGACCCCATTCCAACAAGAGCAGATGAATCATCACTTGTCCCTTTAGAGAGATCTTGTGTATTTTCTTCTATTACTTGACTGATTTCATTCTCAACCAACTTATCTTGGTTATTATGACAGTTAACTTGAGTATGAAATTCATGAACTACCTCTAATAGATCCTCAGGATGCAAATTTCCCAAATTTTCATCAATATTTACAAGGTATTGTATGATATCTTCAGACTGATCACAACAATTTTTAGCTAATGATAAAGATGGACAATTTAATTTATAATGCTCATAAAACACCTTATGGAACTCCTTTAAAGAAAACAAACTACCAGGTTTCAAACCTTCATACCATTCCCTTGATTTCCCTTCTAATGTCACCATGAACATTTTCATGAGGCAGTCCTCGTGCCATTAAAATTTTAACCTCCATGTACGTATATGAAATTTAATGAGATGTAGCAAGGGGTCATCAAACTTTTCATCTTGAAACATAGGCAAGTTTTTGTCCCAATTTATCAGAGGCATTTTGTGTGGGAATACAGGTATGTGATCTTTGTTCATTGGATCATACCTACATTGTATCCTGGAATCCATCTTGTTTAAGTAGTCAGAGGAAAGGGGTCACTGCATCTTTTCAATAAATCTGTATTCTTTTACCAATTGAGTCTTTAGGGGTCACTGCATCTTTTCAACTTTCTTGAGGCTGGATGTTGTCCACCATCAACAACTAGATATTCTGCAAGTCTTTAAGGTTTTTAGGTAGGGAACTTTCCTTGAGAATAGGTTTGCTAATAGTTGAATTCTTAGATCTAGGAGGGGTTTGGGTCAGGATGGGATCTGGTACAGATTCTTCTGGAAGCCATAATTTGGACCAAAGGTTCAGAAAGGTTGAGATTTTTATAACAGTTTGAAAAATAGACCAATCTGTGAAAGAAATACTTTATTCACAAAGTATTTTTGATTGGGTTCTATTCGATTTTTGATGATATTAAGATTTCTCAATAATTTCCCAGTGGAGTTTGTAGAAAACCAGTGGAGTCAGCAGGCCTACTAAAAACCAATGGAGTCACCAGGTGGATGATTTTAACTGTCTTGAGGTTGGCTATTGTCCACCATCAACAACCAGATACCAGTCTTGGATAACAATTGATTCATCTAAATTTGAATGGGGTTTTCTGAGTTCTTGAGGAAATATTAAGCTATTTTAATAACTCAGTTCCTGATCCAGGTGGATATTGGTGGTCACTCGCCTATTCCACTTGGGGCTCCACCATTGTCTATTTCAGTTTTTCAGTTTCGGCACAGTTTACTATTTTTAGCAGTTTTTCGGGTCCTAAACTTCCGGAGCCGTTTTGAGGCCCTAAACGACGTTCTTTGGGAAAACGGAGAGCAACATGGGTCCATGGATTGATGTTGCTTGTTCCAAAATTTTATTCCTCGGATAGATCTTTCTAACGAGGTATGGTATGCGTCAAATGGAGATCGTATGCCAAAGTTACGCCCCTGGGAAGTTGAAACACCAATTTACCCAAACGGGGCCCATAGTTTTGGCGCTTCATCTCCTAGGGTTAGGGTTTTGGCTGTTTAGGATTTCCTATTGTTTCTAAATAATAAATAGGCCCTCGAGCCTCATTGTAACTCAGTTCAGAGGCCTGTAGCCGCCACATCTCTTCTCAGAGATAGCTACCAGCGCCCTAGCTAGTTTTATTTCCATTTTGTCTGTAAGCAAATTTCAGTTCTTTGATATTAATGAAATGAAGTGTTATTTCCATTGCATCTCTGTATTTATGGTTATATGTTTATTCTGTTGCGTTCCTGCATAAATCCGGATCAGTGGTATCAGAGGGGTCTGCTTTTTCTCGATCCTTCTTTGCATGTCCCCAACGAGGTCGGGGTATAAGGAGCTAGGGCTTGATCTGGTGGAACCTTTGCAAGATCAGCCTCGCAAACCTCGACGGATGCCCATGGGGGACGAAAAGAAAGATGAGGGAGCATGAGATCCTATCAAAATATTGCTCGAGGAGGCCCTCGAAAAACAAAGGAACGCGATGATGGATAGCTTTGCTCAGATCCTTCAACGGCTGCCCACCGGCGGCGCATCTGCATCCAGTAGCCACTCTGGAGTCGCGACTCCCTTTAAGGTACAAGTAAATTTTGACATTCCCATGTTTGAGGGTCAAATAGACGCAGATGCCGTAGATAGATGGTTGAATCTATTAGAAGGATATTTCTCTGTTCATGACTTTTCAGACCGGGAGAAGATTATTTTTCCACTCCTCAAAGCTACCCCCCATGTTAAGGACTGGTGGGAAACCTACTGTGAGAACAAGGACCAGACAGAACCCTCTCTGTTCTCGGCCGTACCAACTTGGAATTCTTTCCGAGATGCCGTCAAGGAACAGTACTATCCCGTGGGGAGCTATGAGGACAAGTACATACAATGGACCACGTTGCGACAACAAAGGGATCAAGATGTGCATGAGCTGACGAATCTGTTCCATACCCTGTGCACAAAGTTGGGTATCAAAGATTCAGAGAAACATTTGGTGCTAAAGTATCGTAGTTGTCTGCACAGATACATTCAGGAGGAAATGGAGTTCCTCGACATCTCCTCGCTTGGTACGGCATACCGGTATGCTGCCAAGATTGATAAGAAATTCAAACAGAAGAAGCGAGACTTTGGATCTGCGAATCAAAAGCAAGGGAAAGGTGCTTCCAAACCATAGAACAAAGGACAGAGCCAAGGCATGGTGGCTAAAGACAACCCGTCAAAGCGACAAGAAAATAACAACACCGCAAAGCCAAAGAAGGACACGGGAAAGTGGTGTGAGTTCCATAAGAGCTCCACTCACAACACAAGTGAGTGTCGGGCCAAGCAGTCGCTAGTGGCCGAGATGAGGGCTTCTGAGTCAGATGCATGCTCCGACTCCGAATCAGAACCTGAAAAGGGGAATGAAAAAGGGAAACAAATTATTGATGCGGATCCCAACGCCACTGTTGCCACTACAAAGGTCCAGAAGGAGGAACCGGAAGATCCAGAGGAGGAGGAACGTCTCTTCCACTCCCAGATGTGGGTAAAGGGCTCCCCTGTACAGTTCATTGTCGACAATGGGAGCCAAAAGAACCTCATTTCAGCAGACGCCGTGAAGCGGTTGGGCTTGCCGACCACGGCTCACCCACATCCATACACCATCGGGTGGCTTCACCAAGGACGAGATCTCCGCGTCAGCCAGCAGTGTCGCCTTCCCTATAGCATCAAGCCCTTCACGGATAAGGTATTATGTGACGTTGCTCCTATTGATGTTTCTGATGTATTATTAGGAAAACCATACTTGTGGAAGCGTCATGCTGTGTATGAGTCTTGACCTCGTGCTGTTATTGTTACTTTGGGAAATAAGTTGTACAGGATACCAGAGGTACCACCTCCTGCCGCTATCTCTTTGGTTACTGCAAAACAATGCAGTAAGCTCATTTCCAAAACTAGGAAATTTGTTTTCTTGATGATCTGCCCCCAGGGCAAGAATAAGACTATGGCCACGACCTCCAGACAGGGCTCCTCTGCACAACAACAACAAATGGATAAGCTTTTGGAGGAGTATTGGTACAGAAGAAGCCCGATCGTGTTGGTACAGAAGAAGGATGGGACGTGGAGACTCTGTATTGACTATCGGGTGCTGAACAAGATCACTGTCCAGAATAGGTACCCAATCCCACGGATTGATGACCTTCTGGACCAACTCAAAGGTGCAAAATATTTCAGCAAGATCGACCTAAAGTATGGGTATCACCAGGTACCAATTGAACCCTCCGATGTGTGGAAGACTGCCTTCAAAGCCAAGGAAGGCCTTTTCGAATGGCTGGTCATGCCTTTTGGGTTGAAAAATGCTCCCGCCACCTTCATGAGGATGATGGATGACATCTTGCGGCCATTCACCAACTCATTTGTAGTGGTGTACTTGGATGACATTTTGATCTTCAGCCGGACTTGGGAAGAGCACCTTCACCACATCCGACAAGTCCTCCAAACACTGCGGCAACACAAGTTGTGTGCCAATTTGGAGAAGTGCACTTTTGGCATGACCCGGGTTCAATATCTAGGATACATTATTGATGAAAGGGGGGTGCATGTGGATCCAGCCAAGATCCAAGTCATTCGGGATTGGCCAGCCCCAACCACTATAACAGAGCTTCGTAGCTTTTTGGGTCTTGCTAATTTCTACCGGAGGTTCATGTTGGGATTCTCTCATATCACTTGGCCCTTGAGTCAAGTCACCAAGGGAGGAGCGAGAGCAAATTTTTTTTGGTCAGAACCTCAACAGAAGGCATTCACAGAATTGAAAAACCGCCTCTGTTCTGCCCCAGTGCTCACTTTACCAGACTTGCAACATCCATTTGAGATCAAGATAGATGCCTCTGACTATGCTATTGGGGCAGTTCTTACTCAACAGGGACATCCAGTGGCATTTCACAGTGAGACATTGTCTGACACAGTTCGCAAGTACCCCACATATGACAAAGAAATTTACTCCATTGTGCAAGCTTGTCGACAATGGAAGCATTACATTTTGGGGAAGGAAACAATCATGCATACAGACCACAGGCCCCTGCAGTTCATACAGACACAAGGGAAGTTGCAGAATGATCGCCATCAGAAGTGGTCTACATATCTGCAACAGTTTCATTTGAACATCAAGTATAAGAAGGGTAGCACCAATCATGTTGCGGACTGCCTCAGCCGACCACCGATCGTGGCGCTCACCACTGTGCTCAACTCTTGTGGGCACGAGACTTCTGATTGGCCGCTTCTCTATGAGAGTGACCCAGAATTCGGCCACACTTACAAGGCACTCTTGGGGGGCAAGCAAGTTCCAAATTTTCACCTCCAAGATGCACTTTTATGTCACCTGGGACACCTTTGTGTTCCTTCAAGCGAGCGTGCCAAGATGATATGGGAAGCACACTACAGTCGAGTCACTGGGCATTTCGGGGTTGAGAAAATAGTAGCAATCCTGCAGAAGTATTTCTATTGGCCGAACCTTCGAAAGGATGTCGAGAAGCACATCAGATCCTGCACTGCTTGTGCCATCGCCAAACCGACCATCAAGAAGCAAGGCCTATATACTCCTCTACCTACCCCTAGTCAACCTTGGGAATCCATCTCCATGGATTACATGTTGGGCCTGCCTTCTACTAAGCAGGGAAATGACTATGTTTTTGTGGTCGTCGACAGATTCTCGAAGATGGCCATTATGGCGGCCTGCAATAAGAATATCACAGCAGAAGCCACTGCTAAACTCTTCTTTGAAGGAGTGTGGGTGAACTTTGGGATCCCACAGTCTATCATATCAGATCAGTATAGCAGGTTCCTCAGCCCATTTTGGCCCAGCCTCTGGTCAATGTTGGATACCAAGGTCACCAAGTCCACAGCTTTTCATCCCCAAACAGATGGCCAGACAGAGGTCGTCAACAGAATGATTGTACACATTCTGCGCATGTAAAATTCAAAGAATCCACGCACATGGGACGAGAGCCTCCCCTATGTACAACATAGTTATAATCGGGCTCTCCACAGTTCAATCGGTCATAGCCCCTTTCAGGTGGGCTTGGGATTCCAACCACTATGTCCCATTGACGTAGCCATGCCATTTGCAGTTGCTCAGGAAAATTCAGCTCATGTCCAGTCTGAAGTTGACAAAGAAAGTAGCTTCATCGAGCACATTCAACACATCCACCAGTAGGTTCATGATATATTGGACAGAGCCAATGCCAAGTACAAGAAACGCCATGATCAACACCGAGTGCCACACAACTTCCAGGTGGGCGACAAAGTATGGCTACATTTGTAGGAGCACCTCACTGGACCCCACCGCAAGCTTCGCCCGCTCCGATACAGGCTGTAAACCATCACCAAGGCTATAGGGAAAAATTCCTTTGAGCTCATTATTCCACCATTCCTTGGTCTACACCCAGTCTTCAACGTGGATCGCCTTCGTCCTTACTTCCCACCTCTAATGGACACCTCGGACATTGCAGAACAACTACACCAACAGAGTTAAATCTAGACTGCATGGAACGGGCCACCACAGATTGTATCATGGACATGCAAATCAAGAACACTCGCCAACAGAAGATCCAACTATATCGGGTTGTCAAAGCTGGCCAACTCCTGCACCAAGGAACGTGCTTCACCAGGGACCAAGTTTAGCAGAAATTTCCTCGTCTCATAGAGGAACTTAACGCAATGGGGACCATTGCTTCCTAACGGGGGAGGAATGATCTAGGTAGATATTGGTGGTCACCTGCCTATTCCACTTGGGGCTCCACCATTGTCTCTTTCAGTTTTTCAGTTTCGGCACAGTTTACTATTCTTAGCAGTTTTTTGGGTCCTAAACTTCCGGAGCCGTTTCGAGGCCCTAAACGACGTTTTTTGGGAAAATGGAGAGCAGCATGGGTCCATGGACCAGTTTTACTCATTTCAAATTTGTAGTCCTCGGATAGATATTTCTAACAAGGTATGGTACGCGTCAAACGGAGATCGTATGCCAAATTTATGCCCCTGGGAAGTTGAAACACCAATTTACCCAAACGAGGCCCATAGTTTTGGCGCTTCATCTCCTAGGGTTAGGGTTTTGGCTGTTTAGGATTTCCCATTGTTTCTAAATAATAAATAGGCCCTTGAGTCTCATTGTAACTCAGTTCAGAGGCCTGTAGCCGCCACATCTCTTCTTAGAGATAGCTACCAGCGCCCTAGCTAGTTTTATTTCCATTCTGTCTGTAACAAATTTCAGTTCTTTGATATTAATGAAATGAAGTGTTATTTCCATTGCATCTCTGTATTTATGGTTATATGTTTATTCTGTTGCATTCCTACATAAATCCGGATCAGTTCCCCAGTATGGTCACCACTATATTGGAGCCTCGTGATTTGCAATATTGGAAAAATCAAATCTGCATGGAACCACATCAGATAGCTTTGGAGTCCAAGGACCTAGACTTCCTGGGCTCGGAGAGGGCTCTCTCTATGTTTATGATTATCTGATTTATCTTTATGCTTATGTTTTCTGATTTTAGGCTAGTTATGAAGTTCAGGAACTATTTTTTTGTTTGATTGATTGATTTATTAATTCATTTATTGGTTGTAGGTTGAACAGATAGACTGTGGGAAGCTTAATCCATTGGGCTATGGAGTCATAAAAGGTTTTAATTGTACATCAACTCTGCAAGGGTTTTCATAGGGAAAGCTAACTATATCAATTGGATCTTCTTAGATTAGATGAAATATGAAATGATAGCAAGTTGTGAATTCAATAAAACTAAAGGGAAATTAAGAATCCTTTAACTATACTTCAACAAGAAAAGCCTTTAAGATAATTGTTTAAGATAAAATAGAGAGTAGGACACCCCTAAATTCTTTAATCAAACTTCAAATAAGGCCTTTAAGATAACAGTCCAATAATATTAAAGAGCAGGACACCCCTGAATTCTTTAATCACTTACTTTACTAAGAAAACCTCAAGACAACCAGCTAGGTGGAACTAAATAGCAAAACACCCCTGAATTCTATAATCAGACCTTGCAGAGGAAAACATAAAGATAATATAAACAGACAGAGTTAAGGGTCCCAAGCAGCATATCTCAATCTAAAATTTATGCTCTTTTATTAGATAAATTGATGGACAATATGGAAAACAAAGGAGAAACAATGACAAAGAGGGATAACATCACCATTAACATAGATCAAGAATCCTTTGAACGTGTTTGTAATATTGATGTCCAAAATAGTTACAATGACCAATGCAACAAAATTTGTAGCTCAGAGTCTGATCAAATCCAGTCTAGCAATCAGCCAACTAACAACCAACCAACCAACAATGAATAATACATGCAGTATTTAACTACAGATGAGGAGGTGATCCTATTCTAGGGTTTCAGGCCATAGTTATTACAAAGTAAATGTAATCTTGACCTTTGAGACCATGCAAGGCCCAAGGCAAAATATCACTGAATAACTTGTTGGAATAATAACTTTTAACTTAACTGCTAAGCTAACTTTAGGATATTTTTGACTTTTTGGCTTTTCATTAAATTTTACAATAACTGATGAGCTGCTTAAAATATCTCTGAATAAAAACATTAACTGAGGTATCTTCCTTTAGTAAAATTAAGTTGTACGTGGCCAAAGTGATTTGGAAGAAGTAAATGGTGATTTTCTTTGTCATTCGGAACTGTCTTTCTTTGTTGATTTTTCTTTAAGCTCTGATTAGTCTTTAAACTTTGATTTGTCCTTTAATCTTAAATCTGTCTTCATCTGTATCTTCTAACTATTTTCTCTTTTACTTCCTTTACCGTCACTATATTTTCTTTCTTTATCTCTACTCTTTGAGTATTTTACCTTTGATCTTTCTGTGATTTTCTTTTAATTTGGTCTTCTAACCCTATCTTTCACTTTTATCTTTTGATTAATCCTTTTTCTATGTCTTTCATTTGCCTTTCATCTCTACCTGCATCGCTACTATAAAATTATCTTTATTTTCTTCACCCTGTCTTTTGATGAAACCTTGTTATCCTTAGAGTGTTTGAATGATCATCAATGGTAATTATCCATCGTTGTCTTCAAAGTAATCTAGTGCTCGTGGTCCTTTCGAATTAGGCATTCTGGATTGTCACCTAGAAAACCTATTTTAAACAATTATCAGACCTTAGAAACACATATTTATTTATTGTGTTTTCTTATATATCGGCCACCTGCAAAACTAAAAGAAACTTGTTAATTTAAAATCTGTGATGTGGATAGAGTCTGGATAAATGGAAGCTTTTGGTTTTTGTGCATGTGGTTATGGCTTTTATGGGTTTTCAGAAGCGTTGCAGGGGTTAATACAGAGGATTGGGAGCTTATCGCAAAGGTTTCAAGGCTTATCGTGGTGACACGAGGCTTTGAAACATTCAAAAAGGGTGAATGGTTTCATCTTTTGTGCGGAGGACAGTTCGGTGGTTTTCGCATGGGGCATAGGTGGTGAGGCGATTTTGGTCATGGGGATGTGATACCACAGAGGAATCGATGCGTGGTAGGAAGGGATAGTGATAAAACTGCCCATATCGCAAGGTCGAAGGGTGTTTAAATGGCGGGTTTTGGATGTGCGACGAGACGCGATGACCGTTGGATGAGATGGCCAACAATTCAATAACTTTAGGATATTTTTGACTTTTTGGCTTTTCATTAAATTTTACAATAACTGCTGAGCTACTTAAAATATCTCTGAATAAAAACATTAACTGAGGTATCTTCCTTTAGTAAAATTAAGTTGTAGGTGGCCAAAGTGATTTGGAAGAAGTAAATGGTGATTTTCTTTGTCATTCAGAACTGTCTTTCTTTGTTGATTTTTCTTTAAGCTCTTATTAGTCTTTAAACTTTGATTTGTCCTTTAATATTGAATCTGTCTTCATCTGTATCTTCTAACTATTTTCTCTTTTACTTCCTTTACCGTCACTAGCTTTTCTTTCTTTATCTCTACTATTTGAGTATTTTACCTTTGATCTTTCTGTGATTTTCTTTTAATTTGGTCTTCTAACCCTATATTTCACTTTTATCTTTTGATTAATCCTTTTTCTGTGTCTTTCATTTGCCTTTCATCTCTACCTGCATCGCTACTATAAAATTATCTTTATTTTCTTCACCCTGTCTTTTGATGAAACCTTGTTGTCCTTAGAGTGTTTGAATGATCATCAATGTTAATTATCCATCGTTGTCTTCAAAGTAATCTAGTGCTCGTGGTCCTTTCGAATTAGGCATTCTGGATTGTCACCTAGAAAACCTATTTTAAACAATTATCAGACCTTAGAAACACAGATTTATTTATTGTGTTTTCTTATATATCAGCCACCTGCAAAACAAAAAGCAACTTGTTAATTTAAAACCTGTGATGTGGACAGAGTCTGGATAAATGGAAGCTTTTGGTTTTTGTGCATGTGGTTATGGCTTTTATGGGTTTTTAGAAGTGCTGCAGGGGTTAATACAAAGGATTGGGAGCTTATCGCAAAGGTTTCAAGGCTTATCGTGGTGACACGAGGCTTTGAAACATTCAAAAAGGGTGAATGGTTCCATCTTTTCTGCGGAGGACAGTTCAGTGGTTTTCACATGGGGCATAGGTGGTGAGGAAATTTTGGTCGCAGAGATGCGATACCACAGAGGGATCGATGTGTGGTAGGAAGGGACAGTGATAAAACCACCCATATCACAAGGTCGAAGGGTGTTTAAATGGCGGGTTTTGGATGTGCGATGAGGCGCGATGACCGTTGGATGAGATGGGCAACGATCCAACGGTGGCCAGACGATGAGTGGACTACGGGTAGATTTAGGAGGTGGGACGCAAAGGTATATGGAGTAGAGGGTCTAGTATATGGTGGGGGGTAGGTTTATGTTAAGCGGAGAATAAGGTTCAAAGTGGGGGAAAAAATGTATAAGGGGTGTCAATTTTAGGAATATAGTGGGGTGGGGCATTTTGAAAATAAAACATAGTTTTATTTAAATAGTGGGGCTCAGATAATATTATTTTTAAAAACAATGTAAAAAGAGTTTTTACATTATTTTGAAGGAAAATAGGGGAATGAGTGAAAAAGGAGGGGTTAAATGGGGTTTTAAGAAATGTGAGTGGAGTTTTGGGTAGCGGAAGGGTTTGAAATGAGGGATCAAGGTCAAACATAGATTTTTTTAGAATAAAAGAGTGATATAAATAGGTAAAATGAGAGATAGTGAATAGGTAAAATGAAAATAATGAAGGCAGTGAGATTTCTGAAAATAAAATGATAATCAAGGAATGTTATTTTTAGTAGACTGTAGGAAATCCATAATTATTTAGTTGTACTACAAAATACAGGAGACTAACAATTTGTTTATCTGATCTTTTTCTCTCTTTTCTCTCACGTTGGCTTTCTCTTTCTCATTGAGTATCATTTACCCTACCTCTCATCTGATTTGTCTTTGCTTTTATTTGGCTGCTCTGTTTACTCGTTAGCTCTGTGAATTCTTTCACTTAACTGCTCTTTTACATTTTTCACTTTTACCTTTTACAGTAAGACATATGTAACAGTAAGTAAAATATGTCCTGGAGAGTTACTTTGAATAACTGTGTTGTTGTTGAGGTAAATGTTTTCATCTCTGTTTTACCATTTACTATGTAAATTGTATCTTTTTCTGTTGTATTGCTGGTTTTACCTTCATTTTCATTCTGTACATATAACTTCTGCTGAATGAAGCTATTGAATACATTTACTGTGAATCTGGAGCAAACAGGTTTTGTGACTAGTATCAAAACTATTAATCTGATTTTCTGATATGTTGATTACCTGCAAAACAAAACAATAGTTAATGAAACAGGTGTTTGTAGGGAAGCGATTAACTACTTCAGGGAACAGGGAGTTCTGTGGAAGGAGTTCTGGCTGCAGAAGTTCAATTCTATTGGTAATGGCACTTTTTCGAAAATTAACAGAGATGAGTAATTGAATGTAACAGTCGAGATTTGAAATTTCAAAAACTTTGTGGTTTATCGCATTGGTGTGGGGATATATCATAGTTTTTTACCGCATATCAAAGTGGAATGGTAGTTTAAAACAGCATAGGGACAAACAAGCAGTGATCACATCACAAATAATGGTTTAGTGGTTTTATGAATAGTCTATCGCGCGGGTTGAAAGTGGTTTGATGGTTTTGGTCTAGGGGGTGCGATATTACATGGGAATGACATGTGGCAGGGGGGAGGGGGTGCGAAACCACTCATTTTTCACTCCCATCGGTATTAAGCACATGACAGTTAGGGAATTCGAAATAGATAAGGGACCGTTAGATTTGACAGGATAAGTCGGATGGTTGACAAGATTTCCAAAGAGGTGGGACATGGGGATTATTTCTGTGGAGGGGTATCATATATATTACGTAGGTTTAATATAGTGAAGGGTTAGGATTATAATGGCAGAGGGTTATAATACATATGTGAATGGGGTTAAATGATTTAACTGGGTCGGATTTATATGAAAGGGTTATAATGTTGTAGCAGGAGGGGATAATATATTAAAGCGAAAGGATTTTATATAATATGCGAGTTAATAAAATATGATAGTGGGATGTTAGAAATGTATTTAAACTAAATATTAGAAATGTGTTAGGAGGATAGGTTAAGTGAAATGAAAGTGGGGTCAGTATTTAAACATTTAGTACTTCTAAACTATGGAAAAGTGGGTTTTGGTATTTTTATTAGAAAATGAAATTAATAAAAGGGGGAGTTACTTTCCACAGAAAAATGTGTTTTTTTAATAGGGAAAAGGGTTATAGGAAGGGGAAAGGAGTATTTTACAAGGGAAAATTCCTTCTAAGAGTGGAAATGGGGATTTAAGCAAGGGGAAGGGGATTTAGGGGGATATTAGGGATATGAGATGAACCAATTGCTGCTTTCCATGACAAGTGCTTCTGCCTACCCTTTATTTATCCTAACATTTTTATTTCCTTTACTGGGCGCATTTGAGCTTGATGGCCCTTTTATTTTCTTTTAATAAACAAGCTAACCTACTTCTAACCTTATAACTTCCAATAGCTCAGATTAAACTAATGAGCTCATTTTATTCTCTACCTAACTAATGATCTGCCAAGATTAAATGGTTTGGTCAGGTCTTATCCACTAACTATCAACATGAAATTTAAATCATAAATGAATCAAGATTAAACTATTTGATCATCATGAATTGTGGCATATTTTAGACAAGATACACACAATATTATTTGCAAAATAAAGTAAACTAAAGGTAGTGGCATTTGAATGTGCAACACTTTCAAGATCTATTTTTATCTCTTTTTGTGGGGTTCATATTTTAATATTCTTTCTTTTGGTCCTTTGATTTTTCTTTTAGAACATGCCCTCTTTTTATTTTTTAATATGGGAAAATATTTGCAGAAAGACAAGGTATGTACAATATTACAAGATTAAAAATAGCCAATTCAAAATTATGATCCCTATTATTATAGGACCCTAACAATGGCTTCACTTGGGGATGGAATCTCCTTGTGAGATGTCAAGAACATCGTTGACTAGTGGCCTGATCCATTGGGCCTATCCCAAGCCTGCACACTCTTTGTTATAAAAATTTTGTAACTAAAAATATCAAACTAAACTCACCACCTTTTCTATAAACTAAAATCTGACAAATGTTGAACTAAGATCTGATCTAAAATAAATTTTCTACTGAAAACAAAATCTACCTACTTACTCTAATCAGTTGTATAGCTTCTTATTAGGTAAAATGGAACAGTCAATGCAACCATTCAAGAATTATATACATTGATGTATTTTTTTGCATTTTCTTGTTTTTGATCAAAACTGAAGTTCTACAACCCAATAGAAATTTGTCAAAAAATATGAATCTGATAAGGAAATATTTAATCTCCTTTATTGACTCTAGAAACTGTTCAAAAGGATCTTCAGGCATATGCACTTATGTTCAACTGATCCAAGCAATTGTACATCTGTTCTGGACCTCCATGCCATGAAACTAAACTATTATTTCCCTGCAAAATCAACCTATGATTGTCTTGAGATAATTTCAGATTTCTAGATAAGATTTGTGATGATATTTCTACTGATGGAAATGTTTGCCTGAACAAACCTTTATCATCTTGATCGTGAAGCTCGTAGTTACTTAATGGAGAAATATTTTGATTACATTCATCATCCAACACATCATCTATTAGATCATGAAAAACTTGGAAGGATTGTTGCAACCTATTACATATGGGTTTCAATGGGACTTCATAGATCTCTACAGGCTGCTCATCCTTTGCTCTAGAGATATTATAAAAATTTTCCTTTAAAAATTGAAATGCTTCAAAAAAAAGTGGTATAGAACTTTCCTGTGTCATTTGATCAGGTATTTCAATAGAATTTGATAACTGTAATTGTGAAACTGAAGAATCCTGATCAGGAGTTTGATTGTCTTCTTTGTTGTCAATAATAATATCTCAAGAATGCTGATTTTTTATTGCTTTAAAGTTGTCTCTGATGAACTAAAATCAAGAAAAACAAAGAGGCAAAGATCCTTCACTTATTACCAAATTTTCTCCACTTTCTTCTTCACTCTCATAGCTGATATGTATTGGTTGATCACTGTCTTCTAGCTATTGAAACTTAATTTCCTCATTCCACAAAATAGATATTGATTTCTCTGTAAAGTTAGCTTGAGTTTGGAGAACATAATTATCATCATACTAATCATACTTAGGAAAATAATTAAAATAAGGATTGTCATCAAACATACACATAAGATCAGTAGATTTCTCTTCCACATATTGATCTATAAATCCAATTTCTGATCTATGGTAGTTGGAATTAGCAGGAATTTGTTCATGGCTAGCAACCTCTTATTTTCTTACAACCAGTGGTTCATGGTGATCTTGAACGAGAAATTCATCTTTCATGGTGATCTTTTGTATTATTTCCTCTATTTTTCTTACCAAAATGTCGATTTTTACCTCTGCAATGTTGTTCTTTTCTTCTTCTACTTTAAACTTTTCCCTTCTAATCAGTAGATTAAATTTTACATCTACTGCAATGTTTTGCATAGGTTCAAGTGTTGAGGGGTTTCTTTCTCTTATTTAAAATTCTATTTCTGGATCAAATGCTTTTGGATAATGCAAGAGAGATGAATCGGGAGGAGGTCATCTATTTGATGGCATCGAATAATAAACTTGATTAAATCTGGTAGAAAATTGTTGTATTGTCTCATTTGGCTATCTTTTCAACTGATTGTATTCTTATATGATCATAAAAAGGTTGACTTTGATTATCCATCTATCAAGGAAAATTTTGATAAACTTTTGGAAATTTGAGATTCTTGCAATAGGCAGGTTCTTGAACCAACTCTTTACTTTACTTTGCAAAGAAAGAGAAAAGTTTGATACTAACATCATCTTCATAAATTTCAAATAGGTCCAAATAATTCTCAAAACCTTGCATATGTTTTTCAGCAGTGATGTTACCATTTTCTCCATCAAAATGGGGGAGGTATTTGCAATAGTGATCAGGGACTCATGGAGTATAGGAGGTAAGATGAGTGGCTTATATCTATCAGGAACTTTAAAAGGTATAGGAATATGTACATGAACTGTAATATCAGTATTGATTACTTGATGTTTATCAATCTAAATATGATCATCATAAGTTTCAGAAGAAATCTACTCAAAGGGATCATGAGAAGGTCTATTTACAATCTCCAAAGGAAAGTAATTAAAGACTAATCTAAGATCTTTTCTAAAATACAATATACCTTGAAAAACCTTTTTGATGAGAAATAACATGATGTCTTGGAGTATAATCCAAGTTAGAAACCTGAACTTCCCATGATGTTCTTCCAGCTTCATTCCTACATTGGAGTCTTGAATTAGATTTTGAAATTGATTTAGAGTCACCAGGTGGATGATTTTAACCTTTGTGTGTATGATCATTGTCCACCATCATAGATTAGATCTGAACTTTGATGTAATATTTTAGAAGAAGATGTTCTCCCTAGTATGGTCACCAATATGTTATCACTCAGTAATTTCTCAAGGCTAAAGAAAGAAATCACCGAGGTAACTACAAACCTACTTTTGAGATTAGGATCTAGCCTTCCTAATGCTTAGAGAGGGCTATTTCTTAATGATTTAACTTTTTTGAGTTAACTAATTTTAGGCTAGTCAAGTATGCTTGATTTGGTTGATTTTGATTTGTTGGTGGAATTACTGATTTAGATGGATAGATGACTGTCTATTTTCCATTGGGCTATGTAGTCAATTTATCAAGCAACAAGACAAAATCAAATTCTAAAGGAAGTGTTCACAGGGCAAGGTAGCTGAGCAAAATTAGATATTTTAGGCTTAATAGTGAAGTGGTTTTCAATTGGGATCAAGGAGCAGTTAAGGATTCCTCAAACTGGATAATGAAGGAAATGACGGAGGTCAGTCATGATGGGAGAGAAATTAAGGATTCTCAGTTCTGGATATTAGAAGAAAACATAAAAATGAATAAAAGTTAAAAACAGAGTGTACTTAAACAATTTCTACAATAATATTCCTATTATAACATCTAAATTGGAAAATATGCAATTTTATGGAATACATAAGGAAAAACATGAACAATTGAAAGATACTTCACTGAAATGGCTCGACACATGAATCCGTAATGCAATGCTTTTATTACTTGTCCTGTCTGCTGACTTGAAAATGGTACAATAAACTCTCAGGTATTTGGATCAACTACAACTATAGAAATGTTCAGGAATCCACATTCAATACTTCGAATTATGAAGTATTTATACAAAAACTAATACAAAATATCCTATAAATGATTTAGGAATTATTCTAGGAAATAAAATATCTGGATGCATAAAGGTAGTGAAACCTATGTATCTAAATGCAAGTTGTCCCTGTTTATTGGATTTATTGTTTGTTTCTCTGATCCTTTGTTATCTTTTCTCTCACACTGGCTTTCTCTTTCTCGTTGAGTATCCTTTACATTGCCTATCATCTTATTTGTCTTTTCTTTTATCTGTCTGCCCTATTTACTCTTTAACTCTATGAATTCTTTCACCTGACTTCTCTTTTACCTTTTTCACTTTTACCTTTTACAGTAAGACATATGTAACAGTGAGTAAAATATGTCCTCGAGAGTTACTTTGAATAACTTTGTTGTTGCTGAGGTAAATGTTTTCATCTTTTTTTTAATATTTACTATGTAAATTCTATATTTTTTGTTGTATTGCTAGTTTTACCTTGATTTTCCTTTTGTACATAAAACTTATGTTGAATGAATCTCTTGAATACATTTCATGTGAATCTGGAGCAAACAGGTTTTGTGACTAGTATCAAAACTGTTTATCTGATTTTCTGATATGTTGATTACCTGCAAAAAAAAACAATAGTTAATGAAACAGAGGTATGTAGGGAAGCGAGTAACTGCTTCAAGGAATAGGGAGTTTTGTGGAAGGCATTCTGGCTGCGGAAGTTAAATTATGTTGGTAATGTCTCTTTTTCGCAAATTAACAGAGGTGAGTAATTGAATGTAAGAGTCAAGATTTAACATTTCAAAAACTCTATGTTTTATCGCATTTGTGTGGGGATATATCATAGTTGTTTGCCGCATATTAGAGGCGTAATGGTGGTTGAACATAGTGCGGGGACAGACGGGCATTTATCACATCACAAATAATGGTTTACTGGTTTTATGAATAGTCTATCGCGTGAGTTGAAAGTGGTTTGACGATTTTGGTCTGAGGGTGTGATAGCACATGGGAATGACATGTGGCAGGGGGAGGGGGCGCGAAACCACTGATTTCACACTCCCATCGGTGTTAAACACATGACAGTCAGGGAATGTGAAACGGATAATGGACCATTGGATATGACAGGATAAGATCAGATTGACGGGATTTTCAAAGAGGTGGGACCCACGGATTATTGCTACAGAGGGGTATCACATATATTTTGAAGGTTTAATATAGTGGGGGGTTAGGATTATAATGGCGGAGGGTTATAATACATATGTGAATAGGGTTAAATGATTTAAGTGGGTTGGATTTATATGAAAGGGTTAAAATGTTGTAGAGGGAAGGGATAATATATTAAAGAGAAGCAATTTTATATAATATGAGGGTTAATAAAATATGATAGCAGGATGCTAGAAATGTTCTTAAACTAAATATTAGAAATGTGTTAGGAGGATAGGTTAAGTGAAATGAAAGCGGGGTTGGTATTTAAACATTTGGTACTTCTAACCTATGGGAAAGTGGGTTTTGGTATTTTTATTAGAAAAGGAAATTAATAAAAGGGGTGTAGGTTTTAACCCTGAACAGAAATTATCTACACACGAATCTTATAACAGAAAATAAACAATAGCGAGAGCATAAAACATAAAACAGATAAACACATAGATTTTCCCCTGGATCCCAAATTGGGACGACTAGCTTGATTTTTCATTATATTCCTTTTAGTGTTACAACACATATATATACATGCCGAAGCATACATAAACCCCAATCCATTAACCCTGGATTAGAACATAACCATAGTTCCCTTGACCGGATGTACAAAATACCAGGGGCCGAAAACCATCATACCCCAAAACCATGTGCAAACTCATGCACAAAACATGGGTGGGTCCACATATGAGTGGGACCGCATACAAAAAAAAAATTCGCCGGGGTGCTGCCCCAGACCCCGACAGGGGGGCCTGCTGTGCCCGGTGCAACGTACAGTGCGTGGGGCTAGTCGTGGAAAGAATATAACACATACCCAACATTCTCCCACTTGTTGTTTTCTTTCCACAGGGGGCCACAGGAGAGCTTAGTCATTGGGCCAATTCTTCAACACCCATTGTTTCTCTACACCAAGAGAACTTCGTGCTCCTGGGCACCCGTCCCGATGCATACGCAACATTCTTCAAAGTGTCCACCTTTACCAGCAACACCCTTTTAGCCTCAACCATATATCCCACAAAGTGATATTGAACATAAATGTGCTTTGTATTTGAATGATAAGCGGGGTTCTTCCCCAAGAAAATTTCACTTTGGCTATCACAGTCTATCCTTATAGCTTTCTACACCAACCCCATACTTGAACACAATCTCTACAACCAAATGACTTCCTTGCTTGCATGAGTGGCTGCCATCTGTTTTGCCTTTGTAGTTGAAAGAGCCACTATAGACTATCTTTTACTCATCCAACTGACTGCACCTCCAAATAGGCTAGACACATACCCACTTGTAGATCTTCTTTAGTCGAGATCTCAGCCTAGTGCACCGTAAGCAAAACCACGAATGTCCAACATTCTTTCCAATCCTGGTCTTCCTCAATCACTAGTGCCACGTAAATATCACAAAGAAGCCAGCTTCCACTAGTGGAGGCGATGCTCCTTCCACAGGTTTGTATAAACTTGCTCAATACTCCCTCTTGCATGTGCATTCTTTGGTGCAAATCCACTGAGCGACTATTCTCCTGACTACCACTTCACACACTTGCATATGGAACACGGGACATATCCTCCTCTTCTTCTTGTGTCTTGGGACACTGTTCAGCAGACAGCTTTGCACCTACGGGAATAGGAACACTCACCGGTTTACTATCCTGCATATTGAACCTCTGCAATATAGTCTCGACATACTTCCTCTGGTTTAACCAGAGCTTCCTCTTTGCCCGATCTCTCTTAATTTCCATGCCCAAATATAGTTTGCAGCACCAAGATCCTTCATGTCGAATTTGGAGAACAGTTGGGTCTTCAAATCTTGGATAATTTCTTTGTCATTTCCAATCAACAACATATCATCCACATATAAGACCAAATAAATAACACGGTCACTAATTAATTTAAAATAAACACAGTGATCCTCCTTGCTTCTGGTGAAGCCAAGTCCCCGTATATAGGTATCAAATTTCTGATACCACATCCTTGGTGATTGTTTTAACCCATACAGAGACTTCTTCAACTTGCATACTAGTTCTTTCTTACCCTTCACCATAAAGCCTTCAGGTTGCTTCATGTAGATCTCTTCTTCTAGATCCCCGTGAAGAAATGTTGTCTTCACATCCATCTGCTCTATCTCAAAATCAAATGCAGCAGCAACAGATAGAAGTAATCTAATAGAAGTAACCTTGGAAACAGGAGAAAAAATATCACCAAAATCAATTCCCGGCACCTGGGAATAACCTTTTGCTACCAACCGAGCTTTGTATTTCTCCACCTTGCCTTCTACATTCATCTTCTTTTTAAACACCCATTTTCTCCCAATGGGCTTCCTTCTAGCCGGCAACTCCACCAGATCCCATGCATCGTTTTTGTGCAAGGATGCCATTTCATCAACCATGGCCTCCTTCCAGAGTTTTCCATCCTCTGAATCTACTGCCTCCTTAACGGTTCTGGGTTCATCATCAGTTATAGTTAAGGCAAAACCTGAACAGAAAGCAGATGGACTATACCTTTCTGGTTGCCTTCTTTCCCGAACTGATCTTCTCAAAGCTAGAGTTTGTGGCTCTTCATCTTCTGAGTCTTCTTCTATTGTAGAGTCTGATTCATCCTCCTTTAGCTCAAACTCTATCTTTTCAGGTTCCTTTGGTAGGAATTCATGTATAACAACATCTTTCACCTCTCTAAACACCACATCTCGGCTATACACAACCTTCCTTGTTTCTGGGTTCCGAAGCTTGTAACCCTTTAAACCATCCTTATACCCAATAAAGATGCACCTTTCAGATTTATTATCCAACTTGGTCCTTTTCTCCTTTGGAACATGTACATATGCATCACATCCAAATACCCTTAGATGTGAAATAGAGGTTTTCTTACCAGTCCATACCTCATGTGGGGTCTTATCCTCCAACGCTGATGAAGGTGATCTGTTAACTAAGTAACATGCAGTCTCCACTGCCTCTGCCCAGAATTCTTGTCCTAACCCGGTACCAGTGAGCATGCTTCTTGCCTTTTCCATCAGTGTTCTGTTCATTCTTTCTGCAACTCCATTTTGCTGAGGTGTGTATGGAGTAGTCTTCTGCCGTGCTATACCACACTTCTTACAGAACTCTTCAAATTCCTTCTTGCAGAACTCCCCACCATTATCTGTCCTCAACGCCTTTATCTTCTTCTCTGTTTGGTTTTCCACCAGAGCCTTAAATTCTTTAAATTTGTCAAAGACTTCAAATTTCTTTCTCAAGAAATATATCCATGTATTCCTTGAGAAGTCATATATGAATGAAACATAGTACACAGACTTTCCCAGTGATGGAATTGACACAAACCCAAACACATCACTGTGCACAAGTTCTAATATCTTGTTTGCCCTCTTAGCACCAGAAGGAAAACTCACCCGATTCTGCTTCCCATATACACAATGTTCACAGAAATGGAAATCCAGAGAACAATTAGACATACCTTCTACCATACCATCTCTATGCAGTATCCGAAGGCCCTTCTCTCCAATATGTCCAAGCCTTTGATGCCATAGCATGGTCTTTTCTCCGGAGACAACTAGGCTTTTCGTCCCACTTTCAGGAACCACAGAACTGTTACACCCATCAATAACAGTACTACCTTGTAGCTTGTACAGAGTTCCAGTCCGAACTCCCCGCATTAATACCAGTGCTCCCCGAACCATCTTGCAAGCATCTTTCTCGAACACTGTTTTTACACCTGCATCATCCATCTTGCTTACAGAAATCAGATTTCTGGCCAATGTAGGAATATGCAGAACACCAGGAAGTGTTCTAATCCTCCCACCTTGCAGCTTCAGCTTGACCTTTCCACGTCCGACGATTCTGGCATTCCTATCATCCCCTAGGAAGACATCACCACCATCATATTTCTCATACTCGCAGAACCACTCCCTATGGGGAGTGAAGTGAAAGGATGCACCCGAGTCAATCAACCATGACTCATGATCTACATGTGTATTTGAAGAAGAAAACAAATACACATCCCCACCTTCATCCGAGGTGGTTTTTGCCTCTGCAGAAGGACCTTCATCAGATCCCTTTCCTTTCTCAGGAGCTTTAGATCTACATTCCTTTTTGTAGGGCCCTTCCTTTCCGCATTTCTAGCACACCTTTACAAACTTTCCAGGAGAATTAGATCTCCCTCTAGATTTAGATCTCCCACTCGAAACCTTATTCTTGTTTCTGTTTTGGGACCTTCCTCGTACAGATAAGGCATCTCCATTTTGACCCTCCATATTTCTCCGTCTCATTTCCTCCAACAGCAAGGCTGAGACAATGTCATCAAAATTCAAGGTAGTTGTATTGCTACCTATTGCAATAACCAGACTGTCCCATGAATCTGGTAGAGAACACAACAAGCTGATGCACTTATCTTCATCTGAGATTTTAATATCAACAGATGACAGCTGACTTACCATAGTATTGAAGGCGTTCAGATGCTCTGTCACCGAGTCTCCATCCTTCATCCTCGGGTTATACAGCTTTTTCCGCAGGAACAACTTATTCACCAGAGACTTAGATTGGTACAAAGTCCCAAGTTTTTCCCACAAATTCTTTGCCGTAGCTTCCCCAGATACATTCAACAATACTGAATCTGAGACACACAACCGTATTGTGCTCTTAGCCTTCCGATCCAGCTTCTTCCAGTCTTCATCTGACATTCCCGTTGGCTTAGTACCCGGATCTACCGCGATCCACTGATCTTTATCCACCAACAGATCCTCCATCTTGAGCTTCCACAACTCAAAACTCTGACCATTAAATTTCTCGATCTCTATCATTCCTCCGCTCGCCATATTCTTTCACCGCAAGAAACGATCTCGCAGATCTCCCACTGCACAGGGTCTACCACAGGCCCGAGCAAAAAACCCTCAACAACAAAGGCATCCCCTTGAAGCCGAAATAGCTCCGATACCAAATGTAGGTTTTAACCCTGAACAGAAATATCTACACACGATTCTTATAACAGAAAATAAACAATAGCAAGAGCATAAAACATAAAACAGATAAACACAGAGATTTTCCCCTGGATCCCAAATTGGGACGACCAGCTTGATTTTTCATTATATTCCTTTAGTGTTACAACACATATATATACATGCCGAAGCATACATAAACCCCAATCCATTAACCCTGGATTAGAACATAACCGTAGTTCCCTTGACCGGATCTACAAAATACCAGGGGTTGAAAACCATTGTACCCCAAAACCATGTGCAAACTCATGCACAAAACATGGGTGGGTCCGCATATGAGTGGGACCGCATACCAAAAAAATTTTTGCCGGGGCGCTGCCCCAAACCCCGACAGGGGGGGCTGCCGCCCCCCCTGTGACCCCCCTGTTGCACCCGGCGCAACGTACAACGCGTGGGGCTAGTCGTGGAAAGAATATAACACATACCCAATAAGGGGGAGTTACTTTCCACATAAAAATGTGTTTTTTAACTAGGGAAAAGGATTGTAGGAAGGAAAGGGTGAAATAAGGGGAAAGGAGTATTTTACAAGGAAAAATGCCTTCTAAGAGTGGCAATGGGGTTTTCAGCAACGGGAAGGGGATTTAGGGGGATATTAGTGATATGAGATGAACCAAATGATGCTTTCTATGACAATTGCTTCTGCCTACCCTTTAATTATCCTAAAAATTTTATTTCCTTTAATGGGCATTTGAGCCTGATGACCATTTTATTTTCTTTTAATAAACAAATTGTCGTAATTCTAACCTTAGAACTTCCAATAGCTCAGATTAAACTGATTAGCTCATTTTATTCTCTACCTAACTACTGATCTGCCAAGATTAAATGGTCTGGTTAGATCTTATTCACTAACTATCCACATGAAATTTAAATCATGAACGAATCAAGATTAAAGTTTTTGATCATCATGAATTGTGGCATATTTTAGACAAGATGCATACAATATTATTTGCAAAATAAAGTAAACTTAAGGCAGTGGCATTTGAATGTGAAACACTTTCAGGATCTATTGTTATCTCTTTTTGTGGGGTTCATATTTTAATCCTTTTTTTAATCTTCTTTCCTTTGGTCCTTTGATTTTTCTTTTAGGACATACCCTCTTTTGATTTTTTTAATATGGGAAAACATTTGCAGAAATCAAAGCTATGTACAATATTACGAGATTAAGAAAAGCCAATTCAAAATTATGATCCCTATTATTATAGGACCCTAACACAAAGTATCAATGATTTTTTATGATGTCCTACTTCTTTCATTTCAGGAATACAAAACAATGTTTCCAAGGAAAACATAGAACTCTCAAATATATGTCACTTCAGGCTTTCTTCAAGCCTTAACGAGCTCATCTTTCTTAAGAATACTTTTGTATTCAAAACTTGAATGTGGACTTGCCATTTTATTGTAAGTTTGTCATGTCTAATGAAACGTGTACAATGCAGCTTTCAGGAATTTTACTTAACAATGCAAGATGCCAATAATTTGTAGCTTCAAAACAATGTTCTGCTTCAGAGCATTTTCAGATATACAACAACAACATTTTTCAAGGAGAAACATAGGTTTTTCATGTCATATTTCAGATGTTCAACATAGGTATATATTGATTTCATATTTCTCTTATGTGACTTTGTTTTTACACAACTCAAATTGTGATACTATCGTTACCTTTTAAAGGTGACTATCATGCTACAATATTTTATGTTAATATATTCCGCAAGGATGAAAATAGAGCATACCTTTGATACCCTTCTATGAACATATCATGGTCCTATTTTATTTCTTATGAAAACAACTGTGAACCAAGCATATGATAAATATTATTTAAGAGAAAAACCTTTGGTTACGGGAGGTAACTTTAAACGATGATACATACCTTTTATTCAGGCATCAAATCTCAAACGTATGATTTTTGGTGATACCATGACCATTTTGAATATCTTCATCACTGGTAAATCCTTAAGGAGAAAAATTCAAAATTTGTTGTTAGACATCAGTCCAAAATTTTAGGATTAAGAGTAGACTTCATGCGCAAGATATGACTCCACTGGCTTAATCTTAGATAAGGACATTTTCAAGCTTCCATCATCGAGACTTGTCTTTGTTGATGAGTGAATGTAAACAAGTTATGTGTTAGGAATATAACCTTCTTAGCCAAATTTATGACCCGCAGTTACACAAATTGGCATTTCTATTTTCAAGACCATATATAAAAATATTCGGCCTTCTACTTATAGCCTTGAGGCCTTGAGGCCTTTTACAATAATTCTAAGGCTCAGACTGAGGTTTTCTAGACTTTAGCCTGTTGCAATTTTACTAAGATATTTCATCCTTTCCTGTAAATAGTTTTGAGGTATTCAGTTTGTGTATATTTTTTCCTTTTTTCAATATTTCTTGATGTCTTCGCATCTTATTTTCCCTTGTCTCAAGTTTTGAAGATTGAAAATATTGGCACAAGAAAATACGTAATTTTTATCCTTCCTTTCATTACCGGGACATACACTAGATAGGGCATGAATTACACAGTGGCATTAAAATTGTCCACAATATAGAGATGGGCTTCTGGTGCTAACTCGCCTTCATTTGTTTCTAGGGCTAGTTTATAGATAAATTTCTAAAGAATTTCTTGAAAATATAACTTCCTATTTTAGGGTTGCTCTTACACCATGCTCTGATACCATGTTGATTTTTCAATGGTTCTTTAATCTGATAATCGTTTCTTATGATTTCCCTTTGATAAAAAAAATTATTACATTTAATATTCATCATTAAACAATGACATGGAGAACTTAAATAGAAAAACAAAAAATGTTAGAGGATAATAAAGAGACAACCACACAAGAAAACACGAGTTTACCTTGGGAAAACCCACATAGGGGAAAACCCATCAACCTTGTAACGAACAAAGTTTGTACTTTGCAATAATCTTCAGAACAATTTGAATATGAAGAAATACATTGAGGATAGAAATATACAATATATTGAATTAGTGTATAAAAGAAAATATATGGGATTGTCACAAACAAGGGTACTCTTATATAGCTAGGTAGGTGCCCCTTCATGAATGGTCATTTCCTCAGTGACATGCCTCTTCTATATTAATCATTATTTAATTAATCATTATTATTATTATAATTATAATTATATTTATATTATTTTTGTATAAATTAATTTCATAACATTGTCTTCCTCTTCAGAAAGCTTTGTCTTCAAAACTTATTGCTAATAAGGTTTGTCATGTGTTTCTTTGTCTTGTAACCTATTTACATTTTTCATATTTCTTTGAGTTGTCATCTTTGATGATACAAGATGATAGTATCTATTGAGTGATAAATAAAATTGTATAACTAAGAAGGGATATAACCATCCTAAATCAATCGTTTTTGGAACTTTCCAATTATTTGATAGTTGAGATAAATTATTATCATAAGTCTGGATTGTACATACATCAGTGTTCTTCAGAACATAATTTTTTATTTTTTTTCTGAGTGATACTGATTAAGATGTCTACTCTTGTGATTCGGATGTCGATAAGGATTTCTTGTGATTTTATTTTCCCTTATCATGTGTGTGGAAATTTGTTCATTTACTTCAAGTACCAATGTTGTTGAGTTGATTACAAAATCCTCACTTGGATTTTTCGTTTTCTGAACTGCAACATATGAATATGTTTTTACTTCAACTAGTTTGTCATTTTCTTGAGTAGTAACATTGAATGGATCAATATTTGTTCCTTTTTTTCAACTTGCATGGTTATGTTTGAATACTTTGATACTTCTTTCGTGATCATTTTTACTAATTTATTTTTCATGGATTTCTTATCATTTTTAAGTTTCTTAACTTGAGTGAGTAGACTTTGATTATGAGTTTTGAGATGTAAGAGTTCTTTAGTTTCCGATTCATCAACTTTATTTTCAATGTTTTGATGTTCAAGCTTTTCGTCTTTTAAATATTTTATTTGTTCTATTAGCATTTGATTAAGGGGTTTTAAGCACAAATTTTCTTCTTCTTTCTCTGTTAGACTCTCATTGGGTTTCTTCTTGAAACTTTCTTTTTCTTGTTCTAATTTGTGTGTCATAGCTTTACACTTTCTGACTTGTACAAGTGTTTTTTTATTATGATCCTTCAAATGAGAATTTTCTTCACTTTTATTGGTTATGACTTCTTCAAGATCCTTCTGCTTCTTTGATATTGTTTCTTGATTCTCTTTAGGCATCAATTTTAGATATCCTTAAAGTATTCTGATGAAGGCATTATCGATTATGACTTCATTGCCATGGCATGGAATGTGATCATCTTCTTCTTATAAGGAAAACATCACAATTTTTTTTTCTCTATGTTTAACATGAACATACCTAGTTCTTTAAACCAAGGTAGACCGAAAATTATGTCAATCTCTTTGTTATGTACATAGATACAATGTTGAATTAGGATATGTATTCATAATGATCAACTATCACTTGTAAATTATTAACTTCATACTCTTTCTCACCAAAAGATTTTGTGTTTCACAAATATTTGATGAATTGATAGTTGATTCACCAAATTAATATTGATGTAATTTTCTTTATCGATCATGCTAATAATTTCATTAATCATTTTTCCTTAGATACTCCCTCTAATGTAAATAATCTGAAAGATGCAATTGGAAAACTCTTATGGAAATAGCTTCCTTCCTTCATTTCGAGATTATAATTCATTCTTTTAATTGACTCCATTTTATTTTAAATAATTAAATATTTTCAATTTTTTTATATTAAAAAAATATATTAATTTATAAATAACTTTTTCATTCTATATATAGAAACACTAATAATTTAAGTGGAACTTGTGGAACTTGGAGTTTAAACTTTAAGAATGAATTTTTTTTACCTTAATAATAAATTTATCTTTCTAAATTACTTTTCACTTTAACGCTTCACTTCACTTCACTTAGATATCATCACTTTAAAAATATCTTGTTAATCCTTCACTCCACTTTTATTAATTACCCCTTTAATAACTTTAACTTTATATATATATATATAGATATATAACTTTATAATTTTTCTTACTTGTAATAAAATCACGTCTTTCATGTATGAAAATTCATGCCTTTTATCCTTAATTCAACCCTTCGAAGGCAGATGGTGTATGACTCTTCGAACTATGCTTCGTACAGAATTTCAATGGTAAGACATTTGGTTTTGGGTGGCTAAAAAATAATTACTGCAGCGTTTCAAATTTGGACGACAAAAGCAAACGATGGATGTGAATTGTATGATGGCTATATGAATTGTAGGGTTTCCTACTGCAGAATTTCCCACACAACAATTCACTTCATCACAAATTTGTTGGATGGGCGTCAGCTGTCTGTTGGTGGCACTGGACATGGACGCAAAACTCTCTGGTGGCCAGTTGGCAGCTCGATTGTCAGGTTACGCTCTGTCCCAGTGTTAACTTTTATATATATATATATATTTCCTTTTTTTTTTCGTTTTCTTCTTTTTCTTTTTTTTTAATATTATTTTTCTGGTGTATATATTAATATGTTTTTTTTAATATTTTTTTACTTTTATTTTCTATATATATTTATTTTTCTGGTGTGGTGTGTATATTAATATTTTTTTTAAATATTTTTTATTTTTTTATTTTTTATATATTGACTTTTTTTACTTTTTTCTATAAATTTATTTTAAACTTGGTCTTTTCCTTTGTAAACTCTTTTTTTTCCCTTTTTTTTAATGGTCAAAGGTTTGACGACAAAATGGATAATCTCGAAAACAATGTAGTCAAACATTTCAATCACAACGATAATGAAGTTGATAAGGAGTTTATGGTCAAAGGCCAGATCAAGCACACTTTATGTAGCAGTTGAGTGGCCAGATGGTCAAACAACTTTGATACCAATGTAACAAACAATTTCATACTTTGCAATAATCTTCAAGCACCTCGAATACGAAGACATCCAATGATGATAGAAATATATAATATATTGAATTAGTGTATAAAAGAAATGATATGTGATTGTTACAAATGAGGGCCCACTTATAATGTAACACCCTCGAGTCCCACGTCTACTCAAGTAACCGGCCAACCGGGGTAAATGTGTGATGAAGAGTTACTGTGATTTGACTCAACCTCCTAAGTGACCTTAAGGAAGTGGAATTGACGGAAACACATCACACATACCCTCCACATCAGCCACAGAACTACCAGGATCCAACCCAACCACTCAGGGATCCAGCCCTTAGGTCCCACTGAGCTTTTAGACTATTTAACCCCCAGACGCTCCCACAGCATAGGCATGTGTGCATCCAGGGACATTTTCCCATGGACCTGTGTTAGCAACTCCGAGATTTGAGCCTTTTTCAGGCCAAAATCCCAGGTCACTGCCCATAAATCAATGATAAGTTCATAAATGAAATATAACAGTGACACAATGGTGCAAAAGAAAACACTTTAATAAGCAGTTGACTGGACCCCCACTAGAAATGACAGGCATTTCGTCAAACATGTCACAAATGTGTAATCTACATATTATAATAACATATATGAGCATAGGGGTCTCATACTTATCTGAGAATCACTAAGAAGCGTTGTTGCTTCATCATATTAACTACATTATCATCTATTTAGGCATATCTACATTGTTCATTCATTTACGAATCAAAACATGATGAGAGCCATACATCATAACCATCATAAAGCTCAATCATAACCAACATATAAGCAACATGAATGACAAGCACATAATAGCCATATAAGCTACAGAATAATAAGCATACTTACCCATCGATACAAGGGAAAAAGAGCTCTTATTCCCATAAGCAAAAATGCAACCAAACCACCTCAACCCTCAATGAATGAATGCACCTCACAGTCGGACATCACCACCATCATGGATTGGTATCTACCCAATTTGTTCCAAGGCTCCAGAGTTTTTTTTTCCAACCCAACTTCTAGGACTAGTAACTCAACCCACAGTTCTTGTCGAGATCCAAAGCATTTGTCCAACCAAGGCTCCAAGACTAGTAACTCAACCCACAATTGTTGTTGGATTCCAGAGAATTTGTCCAACCAAGGCTCCAAGACTAGTAACTCAACCCACCTAGGTCTCCAGAGTGTTTGTCCAACCAAGGCTTCCAGTACTAGTAACTCAATTCTGTTACAGGGATTCCAGAGCGTTTTTCCAACCCAGACTCTAGGACTAGTAACTCAACCCAAGCCGTTACAAGGCTTCCAACGAATTTTCCAACCAAGGCTCCAGGAACTAATAATAGAACCCACAACTAAAGGAACATGAGAACCAACCAAAAAAATAAGTAATGAAATGAACCCACAACACCATCGTTATCCAGGAAATGGAAATTCTAGGAAAATTCACTTTCAATCCAGGAAATCCTCCATGCCAATGACAAATCATAACAAAGAAATTGCATGCATGTTCCATGCATGCAAAAACTAGCAAGGAAACCATGCATGCAACTCAATACCTTCAAAGAAATCCAGTTGTAGTTGTTGATCCCGATGTCCTCTTGTGCTTTCCTTCTTTTCCTTTGAATTCTTGCTCTAAATCCAAAGTAGGCTACACTCCTCCAGGAGTGCACAAAAAAAATTCTAAGTATCCAAGAGTATGAGAGAGAGAGAGAGAGAGAGAGAGTAGAATGAGAGTCATAAGTATGAGAAAAATATTAACTGAAAAAAGCTTTCCAACTGATCCTTAGAAGCCTTTTTATCAATGAGGGCTCTAATTTCTTCATTTTCCATTATTTTCTGACAATTTCCTCCTCACATGCAACCTATGACCTTTCACCTTCTTTTTCTCCTATTTTCCATTATTTTCATAAATAAATGCCAATAAATGTTGCATGTCTTTCCAAAGCATTTGTTATTTCTTTTTCCAATTTCCTTTAGGCCTAATAACTAAAATGAACACCTTCTAGGATGTTTGCCCCACCATTCAGCTTGGAATACGTGTCCCATGAACTTGGTCTTATATTTTTTACATGGCTTTTTTACCAGTGTTGTTATATAACCCTCCTCCTTGGGGGAACACCGTCATCAGTGTTCATTGACACCTACAAACCACCAAATCATTGAAAATGAAACAACCTTCCCATGGAGCTTTATAACATAGCTCGTTGCAGTATTTACAATGACCATTGTTGAAAACATAATAATCATACCATTTATTGGATCTTTATAACATAACTCATTATGGTATTTATGATAACAACCATATATACAACCATACTATCTATGGAGCTTTATAAATCCAACTCGACATAGTATTTACAATAATATACACATATAAACATTTTCTCAACCAGCAAACAGAAGGATATGATGCTCATATCAACAACAAGGGAATACAGAGGCTCACACCTCCACCCTCAAGTAATACCAGGATTCACCTCCTTCCCATGAAGTCCAAAATCCACTGCCAAACTCAAATTTGCATCCAATGTCCAACACTACAATCCTATGGTACTATACTCTCAGGGAAAAATTACTAGCTCATTGTTTCAGGGCACACTCCCAATGTGCATAGGATTCCATCTGGAAATTCTAATGACCAAAATAAATCCATTCCTGGCCTTCCCTTGACTGCTACACAGTCCCTTGGGAAATCTGGTCACCCCCTGTTACATAGTAATTTGTCACTATGCTCACTTCCAGTCTCTGATCCTAAAGTTTCCTTTGACGAATCCTGTGTAGTATTTCCACCTCGGAAAAGTTCATAAAGACATCCTCTAAATACTAAAAGAAATATTCCTTGAAAGATCCTTGAAGAAACTTAGCTAAAACCCTAAATTTATAGGTCAATGCTTTTCTCCATTTGCATGCCCATGTTTATGGTAGGTTGATAGTTCTATCCTAGCATTGTCAATGCTCTTTTGAATGAAAAAACTGCGTTGAACCCTTTCTGGTAGTGTTTCCTCAAATGGAGGAGAAACTTTGACCTCTAGAAGTTTCCAGGATGGCGGGCTGGATGTAGCTTGGTAGAGATAGGGTTGAGCTCTCTCATTTAGAGATTTTGATCTTACCAGTGGGGGATTATCCCTTGAAAGTGGAACTTACTCCTTCTTTCAAGGGCTCCTAACTCCCTCTCCCTTCCTATAAATTGATCCCCATCCTTCTACTACTAGTTGATCATTTTTGAGCTGGTTTGATCATTCATTTTCCTTACATCCCTATATTGTGATAATGCATAAGATATCCAGGAGAGGGAGTGATTTAAGAGCTTCAGTGAAGGACTTGGACATCACCAAAGGGAGGCCTACAACATCAAGGCCACGGTTGTAAGCTCTCTCTTTCATATTTATCAATAAAGCATCTGGTTTTTTCATTCTATATTTGTCTAATCATTTGCGCAAATAGTATAATGTTCCTTGATTTGTTAGATAAGAATTATTCAATGTATGTTTTGTATTGGATTACGTCTTTTGTTGTCTCTTGATCTCCTGCAGGTAATTGTACGCCACTAGTAGTGAGAAGCGAGCCTAAGGGACTGTGGATCGAGGCCATCATCAAAGGATTCAAGCATAACAACAAGAAGAGGTAGGCCTATTCCCATTCTCATATTTTTTTGGATATTAGCTCAGAAATCTTGCATTAGATAGTCTTGTAAGTTGTTAGACCCACTCTAGGGCTAGAAAGATTGCCAATGTCCGTAGAGGGGATTTATCTTCACAACAAAATTGGTGACTCCACTGGGGACCTTTAGTCTCTTTGTCCTCCCTTTCCTGGGTTGATTTCTAATCAGTTTGACCAACCATTGAGATCCAAATCTGCTTAGGTTTCTATAGGTTTGCATAAGGTTTGATACTTATTTAAGTATGTCAGGTCTGGTTTTAGTGTGAAATTATTTTTTATTTTTCCTTGTTTTTAGTGCTCGGCGCGTTTTTTTCCCTTACAGTAGCGCTAACAACGTTGTTTTATACAAATCAGTCATGTTGATTTTCCTTTCAGCACTGTTGTATTTATCACAGACGCCTTGATCCTAGATGTTGAGCCATAAAGGTGACTATTTTAAAGGTAACCTTAATGCTTTACATTAATTATCAACCTAGGGCAAGTCTTGTTATTTCAAGAGTGTAAGAAAAATATATGTTGTAAGAAAGATTGTCTAATTCTCGAAGTTCAATCAAACCAACTTGAAAGTGAACTATGAAGTACTTCAGACCAATCAAAGGAGCTAATTTTGTTCTAATCTTATGCATAAATAACCACTCAAGAATTAAAAGAATAGATTGCAATTGAACAACATGCTTTGATGAATTGAACAACTACCTTAATGAATTGAACAACAATCCTAATAAATTGAACAACAATCTATTATTCTATATTTTGCAATGGAATTCTATTTTAATCAACTAAAATCACCCTTCGGAATTAAATATCAACCAAACGCCCATAATTATGATGAAAATATTCAAAGATTAACTATACACAGAATTGAACAGAAACTGTGTTGAAACTAGTCTAATGAATGTAAGAGCATCAACTCATGATAATAGAACATGAATGATAAATCTAATCTAGTGAAAAGGAAGTTATAACATCTCATGCTTGCAATTAACCAATTAAATGATAATGTTATGAAACACAAAGGATAACTGGAAATGCAAGTTCTGTAAATAAACGTATAGCACAAAAATAGCAGGAGAACCCCCAGGGTTGGGCCCTAAGCCTCTAGAAGCTTTTTGCTAAGGAATACTCACAAGTAGTTTATACTAAAAACGCCAATTTCTTCATTAATCAACAGAGAAATACATTAGCACAAACTTGATGATTTTGTCCAAATACATCTATTACAGGAAAATTATAATACATCAATTGTCTTTTGTCTTGTTCACCTTCAGCCTTTTATAGCTTAAAGGCGAATTCAAACAGAATAATGGATCCTTCTCATTATGAGATATTGTCGCTTCATGCCTCTCGACTGAACACTCTAAGAGTAGGTGTCCCTCTACATCTTCCGTTGATTCATAGGAGCCTATACGATTCCATTCGCCTTCCTCGTCTGCTATCATTTGGTCATCCTGGTCAGTAGTTTGGCTGCTTCGCTTCCCTATCAATAAAGACATAGAAAATTTATTTTTTTATGTTATTAAACACACATTTTATTAATAATTCATTCTACCTTATTTTTGCATTATTTTCCTTTACTTTATTGCTAAGATAAGGGAAAAATATATGAAAGTAAATGAAAATTTGTGGTAAATATAGGGGTAAAATGTACCTTCTCCTTGGCCCAACATACTCCTTGCTTACCTTTTTGTAGGTCCCCGTGCAAACAAATGGTTGAGGTGTAGCTGGGTTAAAGAATATGAAGAATAGACTTCTTCCTTGTAAATTCTAAAGCCATTTCTCTGTTTTATCTTTGCAAATGCCGAGTTTGTGTGCCCCTTTGGTATCTCATAATCATGATGATATTCTTCAAGGGGCTACCATATGATGGGGCATCTATATCTGCACCCTATCCATGCAGGACCCATGTTCAAAATTAAGTTGTTGTATAGAAGGAACCGAGAAGCAGCAGCTTTAAAATTCCTATACCCAAATGGTTCTCTGTTCTTAACATTATTTGTAGAGGCTAGCCATCTCTATTTGGCTACTAATAATGCTTCTTCATGAATGTCCTGGAAGTATTCTCACCCATTTTACACAATATCCTTGTGAATAGGTCCCAATTTGGATATCACTCATTTCCACTGCATTAATTTCTTATGTTGAGTAAACAAGTATAGGGTTTTAGTAGGTTCCCCTCTGACCCATAGATCTAGGTCATGTTCTCTTTTCTGAAAGGTATTGTAGGCCTTAGCCTATAGTATTATGATTTTTGGCAATGGACAGAAAATCTTGGAACTGAACGTCCCCTATGAAGGGACTAGGGTTACTGTCCCTATCCTCAAGAAATAAATTGTGTAAATATAATTCACATAAAAGATGTTGGACCTGCTCATCCTACTCATTGCAACATTGGAAAAATTCTTCAATGGTTTTAAAAGTAGTGGGATTCCCTACCCTGACAACCTTGAATTTCAACAATAAATATCTTTCCATTAAAAACAAAGCATAATTAGTGGTTGGTGCCCTGTAGGTCAATACATCTGACTAAAGAGAGAAAACCATACTGGTTTTCTTCTTAGCCCATTCCACTTGATCTTGTGCCTTCTCCACTTTTTCCCTTTCTTCCTTGAGTTGGGAAAAGGTTTCGTCTTCAGCTGTAGAAAGGTCTTTGAATCGCTTTAGTAGTGTCTAATGTTCCTGTAAGTGTACTACTTCCTTCTTACACTGGGCCAATTCATGCTGAACTTGAATTAATTCGTTGTGAAGCTTCTGATTGGCAGCTTTTTCTACCAGGGGAATGTAGGCAGGTGTTATCTCTATTTGAGTCCCCTTATTTCCTATAAGTATCAAATCAGTATGCACAGAGACTTCAGAAGTGTGTATCAATTCATTTGTATAGAGGCTTCAACATTATCTATTAAATTAGTCTGTACAGGAACTTCAGCAGTATCTATTAAATCAATCTGCACGGATTGCATATTAAATCAGTCTGTACTGAAATTTCAGCAGTATCTACCATTTGGGTAACAAAATCTATTTGGGTTCCCATGGAAGCCTATTACTTCTCAAGTTTCCAATAATTTTTTGCTTCTTCCAACCGTTTCCTTAGCTATTTTACCATTTTTCTCAGTTTCCTGCATTTCCTATTCATTTTTCTTTACATAATCTCAGCTTATTGTTATTTTAGCAAGCTTTTGGCAGGAGAAGGAGTAGCAGTGACTTCGGTTTTAGGAAAAATTCTACCATCTCTAACGTTATCAGAAATGGTGTTTTCTTCAGGCATCCAAGAGGTTATTTCAGCATTAACGTCCTGACTGGGTGGAATAATATTTTATTCAGGTGTCAGGGGAACTATCACAATACTTGTGTCCCATTCTAATAGAACAATGTCCCCTGACTAGTGTCCAGGTTCAGATATTCTCTCTATTTGGTCTTCCCTATTCACCCATTCATTATCAGAGGGAGATAAAACCTTCAAATCCTACAATTCATCATGGGGAGGCAGGATTTTAGTATGGCTAGAGCTACTAGCAGTAGCAAAGTGGTTCAAAACATCCCTCTGCTCCTCGGATTATTCAGATGAGCTTCCAATTTCACGAGATGTTCTCATTTGCTCTAGTACTTGAGCCATTTCTTCTTCGTAGTCTTGTAAGGACATATTTTGAGGGCTCAAAGGTGGTGTATGGGATGGTCCCACCTCATCTGGAAATAAATAGGTGTTTTTTCATAGTTGCAACATTTCATACAGTCTCTGTTTTCCTAGTTTTGTGGTTGAAACATGGGTTCTCTTCCCTCTTTCTCTCCTGGGTATGGCTATTCTAGGGAGTTCAATCTCTGCTCTGTCAGGGTTTTCTTCAGGGGCAGGCAGGGCAGGATTAACAAATTTTTCCCATGTTATTTAATGTTTTTTGAACTCATAAATGATTGTCAATTTAATCAAGCCATGGTGGCTGACAACTGCTTGGGGGTTTTTGCCTCTTCTAATTCGAACATCAGTATTATGCAATACAGAATTTAGGAAAAATGGAAAATTAACTGAAATTTTTCACTTGAGAACAGCAAATAGTTTAAGCTGACAAGACTTTACCACATCCTGGCATCTGTCGCATGGATATATCTTTGAATGAATACTGCCAATTCTTGCCAAGGATGCTACAAGGATGCATGCTCAATACCTTTCCCTTTTCGTTCCAGTGGCTCGCTTGGGTCTTGGTATACTAAGATTTCTTCTTGTAGAAGAACATGTTTTTCAGTCCATCTTTCTCCTTCTATTGGTATTCGGAGACCTCAATAATGATTTCTTCAGAGATTGGTATGATTCTTCCTTTGACTATGGTCTGCCCTTCCCACAGGTTTTGCAAAAATTCAACTGTTATCTCTATATTAAACCCTGGTAGACTTTGTAGATATGGAATCTAGCCAACTTGTTGGAGAAAGGTGCAAGATGATTCTGAGGCTTGAAAATTTGTGGGTTCATTGCAAAGAGAATTTCCACCCATGGCTACTATGTTATCAGAACTGGTTTCTTCTTCTATATGAGTTTCTTTTGGCTCTGTTGGTTAAAAAATTATAAACACTACATGCGGATTTTGTTTTTAAATATATTATAAAAATGCAACTTCATCACGTAAATGAAATGATATTTTAGTCCAATCAACATATCTGAAGGAATTCATGTGGGTAATTTGCATGCTTATTCATTATGAATATTCATACCCCCTCTAATGAGAGAAGGGCGTCCCCAGCCTTAAAGCTCAAGAGAAGAGGAAATATGGTAACAATCATGAATGCACGCGAAGTAAAGGTTAGAAGCTGGTAACATCACAAATGTACGAGAGAAGGGTGTCCATGGCCTTGAAGCTCAAGAAAAGAGGAAAGATTGTAACAATCATGAATGCACATGAAGCAAAGGTCAGAAGTTGGTAATCATCACAATTTTACATCAGGTGGAAATGACCGAAGAAGGGGAGAAAAGCGGAGTGGAAATTATTATGAAAGGATGTCCTATTTTGACGGCATATTATGAAGGAAGCATGATAGGTGACGGATTATGATTGATGTTTTCATCCCTTAATTCAACATGAAAAGATAATTCACTCATAGTTAATTATGTGGGTAGGTAGTGATAACACTTATTCAAGTAGTGCATTTATTTCAGGAGTGGATCAATATGAAATAGGGAATATAAAAGTAATTGGCTATTGTTAGAAAAATTATTCAATACCACAAGCAAAGCCACTGCTACCAACAGGCGTTCATAGCCTAAACAGGGTTGCTATTTTAACCCGAAAATGAGCCAAAATCCTCTATTTAAAAGTAGAAATTTTGCGTGTTTTATGGAGATACCATTGTGCTGGTGTGGTGACCAGATAGTTATAGTGTCATTCATGAGGATTGTAACATAGTGATCAGGTCTGCTCGCAATGAGACCTCCTGTCCTTCAAGCAGTTTTAGCTGTCAAGAAGGTCACTACCCTGGTGTGTTGGCCATTATGGGAATCTCACCTATTAAACCCTTATGATCATGGTAGGTTGGCTCCTAATGAGACCCCCTATTCTCTCTTAAAAAAAATTTACACATAGACATAATATTTTTCTTTTTGGAAAGTAGACATTTTACTTGTTTTATGGAGAGACCATTTTGCCGGTGTGGTGGCCAGATAGTCATAGTGCCATTCACGGGGATTGTAACAGAGTGATCAGGCTGGCTCGTGATGAGACCTCATGTCCTTCAAGAAGTTTTAGCTGTCGAGAAGGTCATTACCCTGGTGTGTTGGCCATTGTGGGAATGTCACCTGTTAAACCCTTATGATCATGGTAGGTTGGCTCGTGATGAGACCCCTTATTCTCTCTTAAAAATTTGCACATATACATAACAGTTTTATTTTTATTTGTAAATGAAGGGAGGCTCATTAACTACTTAAGAGTTATGGATGGTGTGAGTAGTAAAAAGAATGCTAATAAAATTAATACTCTTATTCATATATCCTCATGTCAAGGATAATTACTACTTGAGAGTGTAGAAAGATATACCAGCATAAGACTGCGGAAATTAATTGTGTAATAATATGTATGAACAGGAGATATCAGCCCTTCATTATACAGATAAACCATGTCATCTTCTGGAGTAGAGATTTCCCTCAAAATTTCAAAAGGTCATAATATTAGTAATATCACTGCCTTTCTCCTCTTCAGGTGCCAATTCCTTTTTCCAAAAATGGCTTTTATGGCGAGGATGTGTAAAGGAAGAATGGATATTCGAAAAGAAATCATCAAAAGACAAAAAAACATGCTAGAAAATAAATCATCCATTCAATTTGATTGACCAACAGTTGTTCAATTCGATTGAATTGCAACTGTTCAATTCGATTGAACAACAACAGTTCAATTGATTGAATAGCAGCAGTTCAATTGATTGAACAAAAAAACTAAAATCACGCAAAAAATAGTCGTTCATTTGAATTGAATGGCAGCTATTTAATTCGATTGAACAACAACTGTTCAATTCAATCAAACAACAAATGTTCAAAGGTTTGAACAATACAAAAAAAACCACACTAAAAAACACATATGTTCATTCGAATTGAAAAATAATTGTTCAATTCGATTGAACAACAACTATTTAATTCAATTGAACAACATTTGTTCAAAGGTTTGAATATTAGAAATAAACACACTAAAAAAACACAGTCATTCATTCGAATTGAACAATAATTGTTCAATTCAATTGAACAACAGTTTTTCAAAGGTTTGAACATCATAAATAAACATACTAAAAACACAATCGTTCAATCGAATTGAACAGTGACTGCTCAATCAAATTAAACAATAATAAACAAACTAAAAATACAATCGTTCAATTGAATTGAACAACAGTTGTTCAATTCGATTAAACAATAGTTGTTCAATTCGATTGAACAGGATTTGTTCAAATTTTTGAACAGAAGAAATAAACACACTAAAAACATAGTTGTTCAGTCAAATTGAACAACAGTTGTTCAATTTGATTGAAGAGAATAAAAAAAAACATGCCACAAAAATAGCCATTCATTTGAATTGAATGACAGTTGTTCAATTCAATTGAACAGCAGCTTTTCAAATTGATTGAACAGCAACTATTCAAATTTTTAAATAGCATAACACACAAAATAAAGGAAAAAAGAAAAAGAATGCAGTTGTGAGCATAAAAATAATGAAAAATAGATGGAATGTACAAAAATGAGAAGAATCATGAATTTCAGGGATCATATATACAATATTTACAAGAGGAAATAACAAGTTTTTATGAACTTAAAGTTGTCGGGCCATCATCCTCTACAGCTAAAATTTGGATGGTGGGGTTGTAACACACCTACTGCCAGAAAGACTCTTTCATAAGTGATTTATGATAGAGGTGACCCTGTGTCCATTGACTTGAAAGGCGAAGCCGAATCCATCTATGGTGTTCAAAGTAGTGGTCTCGTTGTTGTGCACTTCTTGAATTTCGTATGGCTTGAACCACCTTATTTGTAACTTACCTGGGAAGTCTTGGAATCTAGATTCATAGAGGAGTGCCCAATATACTTTCTGGAATGTCTTTTTCTTTATGATTTTTTCATGCCACATAGCTCGTTTTTGCTGAATAATTGGAGTGTGTTGTAGAGCAAGTAGTCATGCTTCATATAATTCATTTATTTGTTGGAGGCTTCTAACTTGGGCCTTCGTCAAATTCATCCCCACTTCCTGGAATGTTCTTAGAGTCTTTATTTCAAATTCAATAGGAAAAATTGGTTCCCTTCCAAATACCAAATGGTACGGATAATATCCGATGGTGTTTCACCATGTTGGGCAATAAGCCCACAAGGCCTCTGGCAATCTAGTAGCCCAATCCCAGCGATTTGTTTAGATTGTTTTAGTGAGAATTTCCTCAAGGACTTTATTGGTGCTTTCGACCTTCCTGTTCACCTGCAGGTGGTAGGGAGAGGTGACTCTATGGGTGACAAGGTGGTTCTTCAAAGTGGCCGTGATTTTATTTCCCACAAATTGTGCCCCTCCATCAGTTATCACTTCCCAAGGTAAGTCATACCACACAAATAGCTCAAAAATAAAATTGATCATAGAATATTTTGTAGCTCTCGAAAAAGCCACTGTTTCTACCCACTTCATCACGTAATCTGTGGCAACCAGTATGTAGGTATTCTGATTCAAAGGCGGGTTGAATGGTCCAAAAAATTATAGTGTCCATCATTCGAAAGGTTCTACTACCAAATATGGTTGTAGTGGCATTTCGTCAGATTGGCCAGGGCGGCCCATTCTTTGGAAACTATCGCAGGCTTGGACATATTTCTTAGCATATTTAAAAATTGTAGGCCAATAATAACCCATTTTTAATACTTGTGCCCTATCCTGCAATTTGCAAAATGGCCACCACATGGTTTTTCATGATAGGTTGTTGGAGAGGTAAATCCCCTCTGCGGACAGAGGCGATCCCTACTAGCCCAGATCGGGTCTAGCAACAACTGAGTCACGCTAAGACGCAGGTTGCTAGTAAAAAAAGACCAAGATGCGACAAGAGGCCTACCTTAAGTCCCACGCTGATGTTGCTTGCAGAGAATATGGCACTTCCGTCCTTTGCTCTGGCAGATCACAATTCTCCTGCCTAGCACGTTCAAACACCTCCACGTACACGAAGAAACAACACACAAAATAAAACCTAATACATGCAACCATATATTAGTCAGAGAGGATATAATTCATAACATATGAATGGAACCATAATCAAAGTCGTTTATTATTAATCACAATGAAAGAAAGATACAACCTGAGCTCTGACGTTGGATCTTCCTTCGGCGGGTCAACAGCGGAGCACGTCTCGATGAAGCTTTTCGAGATGGGACAAGGCTCTCTCTCTTCGGTTGTCTGACGATAGTCTCCTTACTATTGATTTAGCTCTATTCATGCTAGCTTGCAAAGGGAAAATGACAAGCTTATATAGATGGTGGAAGGGGAGTTGGGATCCCTACAATGGTGGGATTGGCCCTATCCTCAAGGAAGCTTCCATGATAGGTGGAAAACCACTTCCCCTACATGGAGATCCGGAGCCAAACATCCCAACTCATTTTAGAGACTCGTTCAAGAGTTGGTTGGAATCAAACTTCTGCCATTTATTTTAAAAAAAAAATCCTTATTAAGCTTGGCACGAGTAATACACTGGGATAGAGTGCCAATTGGTGCGTCCTCTTTGGTGGATTTCCCCCATTAGCGCGAGGGATGAACTGGCTGGTCGCGCCAAGGCCAAAAGTTCTATTTTTAGGGCTTTTCACATTAAACTGTCTTCAGAGGAATGATTGTCCTTGTCAAGGGGGATGCCATGAAAGTGGTTTCAGGTCATGTCACTGCTCACAGGTCACGAAATAGGCTCTCCAATGTGCGGGATGGGGGTTTGTAGGGACGGTGACAAATTACTGTGTAATAGATTCCCCCTAAAGCATGAGGCCCAAGAGAGAGAGAGGGTTGAAACGCTTTACGAGAACGTGTCCAATTGAAAACACTGTCGTCGGAAAACCTATGTAGACAAGTACAACTAATGTCTCAAATACATGATGTGTGGTATGGGCACATCCATCCATAATAGAGTATACAATAATCAAGATCCGTTGTATGGACGCGGCCATCCAGTGATGATCAATTAATAGACTAGGTGTGGTCGTAGCCATCCAGTCAATGAGTCATGTAACCAATCATGATAATCCACAAAATCGCAGCCTGGATTCTAACAAACAAAATCCAGGGTCTTGCACTCCATCTTGACCCGAACAGAGTACAATTTCTAGCATGCGAATAAGTGAGCTGAAGTCGAACATGCAATAACATCGTCTGATTACCAGCCAATGATGAAAGCTATTAATAGACGCGAGAGGAACCACCAATAGTGACAATGGCCATCAAGGTACTATAGGTACAATCCACGGAATGTGAATAGTGAGTTGGCGTCGAACACCCGCAGAATCATCCAATCGAAGGTAAATGATGAAAACTTTGCGTCGAATGCGAAGAACCTACCATTGAGGCATGCAGGCTCCAAGGTATCGAAAGGGAGTCTCTAGATTAGCTTCCTAGAAAATGAGCTGAAGTTGACAGGAACTAACCTTGATCGAAGGTGGGCCATAGTGTTTCCCACATCATCGACGCGAGACAGAGGAATATAATGTTTGTGAATCAAGATCAGATGGGAATCAGAGGAAGGTTGAAACTGTAGAGGTCAACTTCTCTTGAACATATCGGAGCACGATAGTGGATTTGGAAGTATTTGACATCAAAAAATCTGAGGTCATGATGACGAGGCAAAGAGCAGATGAGTGGTCAAAAGGATAACCCAAACCCATGGAGGCAAGCAAAAAACGAGATGAGATGTCCCCAACCCAAAACAAATGCAAACAAGTGCCATGTTCAAGAGCGACATACTGCCAACACGATGATGATACTGGTTCTATTTTTTCCCCACCATTTCTAGCGAGTACCCCAATTATTTTTGAAAACAAGCTTGAATGGGATAGCATATGCTTGTGATATAAGTTCATCCTTCGGACGAATCCATCCTAGTACACTTAATGAGCCCTAGGAAGGAGGAACTCGAGTATCGTCATTACGACTGAATCCGATGTCATCAAGGTTTAACGAGTTTGACAAAGGAAGAACTCAGCGTCTTTTCATGTTTAGAGAGTTTGAAAAGACAGCAGAAAAGTAAACTCCAATATTCCCCTTTTCGTAAATAGTTCCTCATATCCGAAAAGGTAGAAAATTGTGTTTGAGAAAGCCTCCGAGTTGCGATAGGCTAGGGTATTCCTTTTTTGTAAATAATCTATCCCAGCCCAAAAAGGGGTAATCGTATACTGGGTAGATGTCGTTTCGCAGCAAATTTAACGAGATCAAAATGACAAGCGACTCGGCAATCTTTTCAGTTTTCAAGAGTCAGAAAAGAGTTGAAAGTTGACTCCTCCTGGAGGAATGAGTGGTATAAAGGGAAAAAACTAGTTCTGGTGATGGTGGAACTACTCAGAACAAGTAAAGGTTAAGAGGTTGGCTAACAAGACCACTCATCGCAGCGGTTCCTCGAGAATGGTTAAAACAACCAAGTGAAGGCATATAATCGGCCAAGCAGATAATGACGATGGAATGAGAAAACCAAGGCTTATATGGCAAAAACAGGCTGATAAAATGGCAATCACAAGAGGTAAAATGGGAATGGTTTCATTTTTACACAAGCTTGAAATTAGGAAACTCTGCTTGAAGTTGGTTTCATTTTTACACAAGCTTGAAACAAAGTTTAACTAGGCTTGAAACCGGTTTCATTTTTACACAAGCTTGAAACGGAAACAAACTATGCTTGAAAAATTAAGCATGCCCCCAGCATGGTGACTCAATTGGAGGTACATGCCCCCAAGCTTCAGTCCATATGAAACGCAGATGGAGTGAAGGTTCAATTTACGATATCAAGAGAAAGACTCGACTGGGATTTTACAAGATCTTATCAAAGACTCGAATTGAACGGGAAAGTGTTTCATTGTTTTAACGAGGTTGACACATTAAAAGAACTATCCTCAGATGACCTTGTTTCATTTTTTAACGAGGTTGATGCAAAAGGCAAACTATCCTCAGAACACCTTATTTCATTTTTTTTTAACGAGCTTGACATAAGAAAACGAACTATGCTCCGACAGACCTTGTTTCATTTTTTAAGGAGCTTGACACAAGAAAATGAACCATGCTCCGGTCAACTTGTTTCATTTTTAAAGGAGCTTGACATAGGGAAAAGAACTCTACTCCATACGCCTTCTTTCATTTTTTAACGATCTTGACACAAGAAAAAGAACCCTGCTCCGACTGACCTTATCATAATGAACAAGAAGTCATCGCTTCCAAGAGTTCCACTCCCGATGGAAGGAAAACATTTTGGAAGTCAAGATCCAATGCCCCCAGCACCTGATGCACAATGGCACTATCACTAAGTACAGGCATGGGGTAGGTAGCCACATATTTAACCTACGGTGGGGCAGATACAGCGGGTGGATAAAATCCAGGAAGGGATGATGGCGGGCCAGGTGCCACATCAGGACCAAAGAACGAAAGCTGATCAATGATCACGATGCGTCCTTTATGTGGAAAACAAACCACATGAAAAAGGGAGGAGACCAGTACTCCCATGGCATAAGTGTAATCGTGCCCCAAGATCAGATTGAAAACCAAGGGGCCTGGAACAACCATCACATCCATATGGATTGTTTTACCTCCCAAAGTAATAGGTAACCATGGAAGGATCCCTAATGGTTGACTAGTTCTTCTTTTGAATGTCAAGAGATTCTGCGTAATAGGCATAAGCAACGGTGAACCGAAAGCTTGCCAAGTAGTTGAGGATAAAATACTAACAGACACACCTTCATCTATAATGGTGTTTGGGTATGACCAGATGAGAGGCCTGTACTGCGATCTCAAAAGGCACATAAGACGAAAGGCGATATCCTGCAAATTGACTCCAGTCAAAGGAAGCGACCAAACTACTCAGAGGGGCTACCATCGAACCGAGATGGTCTTCCCCTGGTGTTATGGAAGAAGATGAAATGGTAGAGTTTTGTTTCAATGTTTTAAAAATTAACTTCCCACGAAATATTCCTGGTTAAAGTTAGTTTCCTTAGGCTGTTGTTTTGGGTCGTCTTCGATGGCAACTTTTCCGGAGTTCACCAACCAAGGAATCCCCTCCGAAGGGAATCCTAGTCCTTTTCCTCCTTTTGGAAATGTTGGCACTCCTTATATGGAAACGTTGTCCCTTCCTGGGTTAACTGTTGGGTTGCCCGTTTGGTTGTTTTCAAACTTTGTGGTCCCGAATGTCCCGGCTACTGTTCAATCAGTTCCTCCGCCTGAACAGCGTCATGTTGATTCCAAGGTGGACCTCTCCCCTTCTTCGCCTATTTCTATGTCCTCCTCTTCTACTTCGCTTGGTGAAAGTCTAGATTCAAGTAACCAGGTGGCTAAGAGGAAGAAGAAGAAGACAAAGAAGAAGAAGTCTGATAAGAGAGAGGCTAAGAGTGGAGCTACTGCTTCTAAAACATCTCCTTTTGATAAGCCTCCCAACCCTCCACGAAAAGTAAAATTCCCTTGCATTTTGTGTCAGGGAAACCATCTTCTTTGAGATTGCCCTGGCATTCCCAAGGTGCTTGAAGTATGGTCCAATGGTCGTCCATTTTTGCCTTTGGTTTCCGAGAGTCAGGTTGGGGGCACGTCTTTAGCTAGTGCTGGTAAAGCTCCTAAGAAGCAGGGTAAGATCACCAATCACTGTAAGTTGTGTAAAGGGAATTATGCCATTCACCTTTGTCCGTATATGGATGAATCCAAGAGAGTTTTGGACAACTTGGTTGTTTCTGCATCATGCCTTCTGGCTGGTTACAAACAGCTTTCTTTGAGTCCTCCACTAGCTGATCCTACGATTGGTCAAGATTCATCCTTGGTCGATCCCACTCCCTCGGAAATTCAAATTTAGGAACCCATCCCTGACCAACCATTTTTCGTGGGATCGGTTGAACTGGCCCCATCTGCGGTGCACCAGGTATTTTCCGTTGAGAGTGGAACTCACATCCCTCAGGTTCTTCTTGTTTCTTCAGATTCTTCGGACTTGGAGAAATATTCTCCTATCCCTATATCTCAAGAAGCTGCTCCTCCGCCTCTTGTGATAGAGGTCCCTGAGGATACTCCTCCCACCTTCAAGATGGAGGTCATGGAGGATTCTCCTTCTTCTTCTGTAACACCAGGGGCAGATCATCTCAGTTCCATGGTAGCCCCTCCGAGTAGTTTGGTCGCTTCCTTTGACTGGAGTCGATTTGCAAGATACCGCCTTTCGTCTTATGTGCCTTTTGAGATCATAGTACAGGCCTCTCATATGGTCATACCTAGCACCATTATAGAAGAAGCCGTGTATGTTAGTATTTTACCCTCAACTACTTGGCAAGATTTCGGTTCGCCGCTGCTTATGCCTGTTATGCAAAATCTGTTGACATTCAACAGAGGAACTAGTCAACCATTAGGGATCCTTCCAAAGTTAACTATTACTTTCGGAGGTAAAACCATCCATATGGACGTGATGGTTGTTCGAGGCCCATTGGATTTCAATCTGCTCTTGGGGCGCGATTACACTTATGCCATGGGAGCGTTGGTCTCCTCCCTTTTTCATGCGGCTTTTTTTCCACATAAAGGATGCATCGTGACCATTGATCAGCTTTCTTTCTTTGGTCCTGATGTGGCACCTGGCCTGCCATCATCCCTTCCTGGCTTTTATCCACCCGTTGTATCTGCCCCACCGCAGGTCAACTATGTGGCTACCTACCTCGTGCCTGTACTCAGTGATAGTGTCGTTGTGCATCAGGTGCTGGGGGCATTGGGTCCTGGCTTCCAGGATGTTTTCCTTCCATCGAGAGTGGAACTCTTGGAAGCGATGACTTCTTGTTCATTATGATAAGGTGTCCAGAGTAGATTTCTTTTCCCTGTGTCAACCTCCTTAAAAAATGAAACAAGCTGGTCGGAGCATGGTTCATTTTCTTGTGTCAAGCTCCTTAAAAAATGAAACAAGGTCTGTCAGAGTAGGGTTATTTTTCTTGTGTCAAGCTCGTTAAAAAATGAAAAAAGGTGTCCAGAGCAGAGTTATATTCCCTGTGTCAAGCTCCTTAAAAAATGAAACAAGTTGGTTGGAGCATGGTTCATTTTCTTGTGTCAAGCTCCTTAAAAAATGAAACAAGGTCTGTCGGAGCATAGTTCGTTTTCTTGTGTCAAGCTCGTTAAAAAAAAAAATGAGGTGTTCCGAGGATAGTTTGTCTTCTGCATCAACCTTGTTAAAAAATAAAACAAGGTCATTTGAGGATAGTTCTTTTAATGTGTCAACCTCGTTAAAACAATGAAACACTTTCCCATTCAATTTGAGTCTTTCACTTGATCTCATAAATTGAACCTTCACTCCATCTGCCTTTTATATGGACTGAAGCTTGGGGGGCATGTACCTCCAATTGAGTCACCATGATGGGGGCATGCTTAAATTTTGCAAGCATAGTTTGTTTCCATTTCAATCTTGTGTAAAAATGAAACTGGTTTCAAGCCTAGTTTATCTTTGTTTCAAGCTTGTGTAAAAATGAAACCAAATTCAAGCAGAGTTTCCTAATTTCAAGCTTGTGTAAAAATGAAACCATTCCCACTTTACCTCTTGTGATTTCCATTTTATCAGCCTGTTTTTTCCAGATGAGCCTTGGTTTTCTCATTCCATCGTCATTATCTGCTTGGTCGATTATATGACTTCACTTGGTTGTTTTAACCGTTCCTGAGGAACCGCTGCGATGAGTGGTCTTGTTAGCTAGCCTCTTAACCTTTACTTGTTCTGAGTAGTTCCACCATCACCGAAACTAGTTGCTGCGCTTTATACCACTCATTCCTCCAGGAGGAGTCAACTCTTTTCTGACTCTTGAAAACTAAAAATGTTGTCGAGTCGCTTGTCGTTTTGATCTCGTTAAATTGGCTGGGAAACGACATCTACCCAGTATACGATTACCCCTTTTTAGGTTGGGATATATTATTTACGAAAAAGGAATACCCTAGCCTATCGCGACTAGGAGGCTTTCTCAAACACAGTTTTCTACCTTTTCGGATCTGAGGAACTATTTACGAAAAGGGGACTATTGGAGTTTACTTTTCGGCTGTCTTTTCAAACTCTCTAAACATGAAAAGACGTCAACTTCTTCCTTTGTCAGACTCGTTAAACCCTAATGACATCAGATTCAGTCATAATGACGATACTCGAGTTCCCCCTTCCTAGGGCTCGTTAAATGTACTAGGATGGAGTCGTCTGAAGGACAACCTTATATCACAAGCATATGCTATCCCCTTAAGGATTATTTTCAAAAATAATTGGGGTACTCGCCAGAAATGGTGGGGAAAAAGTGGAACCAGTATCATCGTCGTGTCAGCAGTATGTCGCTCTTGAACATGGCACTTTTCTGCATTTGTGTCAGGTTGGGGACATCTCATCTCGTTTTTTGCTTGCCTCCATGGGTTTGGGTTATCCTTTTGACCACTCATCTACTCTTTGCCTCGTCGTCATGACCTCAGATCTTTTGATATCAAATACTGCCAAATCCACTATCGTGCTGCTGATATGTTCAAGATAAGTTGACCTATGCAGTTTCAAGCTTCCTCTGATTCTCATCTGATCCTGATTCACAAACATTATATTCCTCTGTCTTGCATTGATGATGTGGGAAATTCTATGGCCCACCTTCAATCAGGGTTACTTCCTGTCAACTTCAGCTCATTTTCCAGGAAGCTAATCTAGAGACTCCCTTCTGGTACCTTGGAGCCTGCATGCCTCAATGGAAGGTTCTTCACATTCGATGCAAGGTTTTCATCATTGACCTTCGATCAGATGATTCTGTGGGTGTTCGATGCCAGCTCATTATTCACATTTAGTGGATTGTACCTATAGTACCTTGAGGGCCATTGTCACTATTGGTGGTTCCTCTCGTGTCTGTTGACAGCTTTCATCATTGGCTGGTAATCAGACGATGTTCTTGCATGTTCGACTTCAGCTCACTTATTCGCATGCTAGAACTTGTACTCTGTTCGGGTCGAGATGGAGCGCAAGATCCTGGATTTTGTCTGTTGGAATCTAGGCTACAATTTTGTGGATTATCATGATTGGCTACATGACTCATTGATTGGATGGTTGCGACCATACCAGAGTCTATTAATTGATCCTCACTGGATGGCTACGTCCATACCTCGGATCATGATTATTGTATACTCTATTATGGATGGTTGTGCCCATACAACACATCATGTATTTGAGACATCAGTTGTACTTGTCTACATAGGTTTTCCGATGGCAGTGTCGTCAGTTGGACACGTTCTCGTAAAGCATTTCACCCCTCTCTCTCTCTTGGGCCTCATGCTTTAGGGGGCATCTATTACATAGTAATTTGCTACCGTCCCTGCAATCCCTTGTCCCACACATTGGAGGGCTTATTCCGTGACCTGTGAGCAGTGACATGACCTGAAACCACTTTGATGGCATCCCCCTTGACAAGGAAAATCATTCCTCTGAAGACAGTTTCTTGTGAAAATCCCTAAAAATAGACATTTTGGCCTTGGCGCAACCAGCCAGTTCAGCCCTCGTGCCAATGTGGGAAATCCACCAAAGAGGGCACGCCAACTGGCACTCTGTCCCAGTGTATTACTCGCACCAAGATTAATAAGGATTGTTTTTTAAAAATAAATGGTGGAATTTTGATTCCAACCAACTCCTAAACCAATCTCTAAAATGAGTTGGGAGGTTTGGCTCCGGATCTCCATGTAGGGGAAGTGGTTTTCCACCTATCATGGAAGCTTCCTTGAGGATAGGGCCAATCCCACCATTGTAGGGATCCCAACTCCCCTTCCACCATCTATATAAGCTTGTCATTTTCCCTTTGCAAGCTAGCCTGAATAGAGCTGAATCAGTCAGACAACCAAAGAGAGAGAGAGCCTTGTCCCATCCCGATGAGCTTCATCGAGATGTGCTCCACTGTTGACCCACCGAAGGAAGATCCAGCATCAGAGCTCAGGTTGTGTCTTTCTTTCGTTGTGATTAATAATAAAAGAATTCGATTATGGTTCCATTCATATGTTCATGTCTTATGTTATGAAGTATATCCTCTCTGACTGATATATGATTGCATGTATTAGGTTTTATGTTGTGTGTTGTTTCTTCATGTAGGTGCAAGTGTTCGAACGTGCTAGGCGGGAGAATTGTGATCTGCCAAAGCGAAGGACGGAAGTGCCATATTCTCTGTAAGCAATAGCAGCTTGGGACTTAAGGTAGGCCTCTTGTCGCATCTTGGTATTTTGTAACTAGGAACCTGCGTCTTAGCGTGACTCGATTGTTGCTAGACCTGATCTAGGCTAGTAGGGATCACCTCTGTCCCCAATGGAGTCGCCAGTTTGTTGGAGAGGTAAACCCCCTCTGCGGATAGAGGCAATCCCTACTGGCCCAGATCGGGTCTAGCAACAACCGAGTCATGCTAAGATGCAAGTTCCTAGTTACAAAAGACCAAGATACGACAAGAGGCCTACCTTAAGTCCCACGATACTGTTTCTTGCATAGAAGATGGCGCTTCCGTCCTTCGCTTTGGAAGATCACAATTCTCCCGCCTAGCACGTTCCAACACTTGCACGTACACGAAGAAACAACACACAACGTAAAACCTAATACATGCAACCATATATCAGTCAGAGAGGATATAATTCATAACATAAGACATGAACATATGAATGGAACCATAATTGAAGTTGTTTATTATTAATCACAACGAAAGAAAGATACAACCTGAGCTCTGACGTTGGATCTTCCTTCGGCGGGTCAACAGTGGAGCACGTCTCGATGAAGCTCGTCGGGATGGGACAAGGCTCTCTCTCTTCAGCTGTCTGACGATAGTCTCCTTACTACTGATTCAGCTCTATTCAGGCTAGCTTGCAAAGGGAAAATGACAAGCTTATATAGATGGTGGAAGGGAATTTTGCATCCGTACAATGGTGGGATTGGCCCTATCCTCAAGGAAGCTTCCATGATAGGTGGAAAACCACTTCCCCTACATGGAGATCCGGAGCCAAACCTCCCAACTCATTTTAGAGACTCGTTCAGGAGTTGGTTGGAATCAAAATTCCACCATTTAATTTTTAAAAACAATCCTTATTAATCTTGGCACGAGTAATACACTGGGACAGAGTACCAGTTAGCGCGCCCTCTTTGGTGGATTTCCCCAATTGGCGCAAGGGCTGAACTAGCTAGTCGTGCCAAGGCCAAAAGGTATATTTTTAGGGCTTTTTACAGGAAAATTTCTTCAGAGGAATGATTGTCCTTTTCAAGGGGGATGCCATGAAAGTGGTTTCAGGTCATGTCACTGCTCACAGGTCACGAAATAGGCCCTCCAATGTGTGGGACGGGGGATTGCAGGGACGGTGACAAATTACTGTGTAACACAGGCCCTTAAGATCTCATAAATCTCGTCTTCTTGGATGCATCTGCATATATGCATATCAGCTCTTGTATGGAAAATATATCCACCGATCTAGGAGAATCTAGCACTGCGTTTAACAATCATCTTCTGTTCCTTTGATGTCAAGTGTCTTGGCAACTTTCCTACTGCCAGATAATTCGCTACATTTGCGTACCATGGAATTTTTACTGCTAAATCAAACAAATGCTAATCAGGGAATTGATCATCCACTACTAGTGGGTCATCTGACTTTGTAACTCTAGACATGAAATCTGCAACTACGTTCACTTTCCCTGGGTGGTCCTTGATAGTTATGTCAAACTCCTGTAAAAGAAAAAACCAATGAGTCACTTTTCTATTTGTAATAGGTTTATAACTTAAGTATTTAATGGTGGAGTAATTGTTATATAGGAATACTTGATAGCCAGTTATATAATGTCTAAATTTATTAATAGCATAAATGACAGCCAAGAACTCCTTTTCGGTCACTGTATAGTTTAATTCGGTAGGAGCGAGATTCTTGTTGATATAGTAAATAGCATAGGGCTTCTTGTCTTCTTCTTGACCGAGAACTGCCCCTATCGATGTGTTAGATGCATCTAAGGAAATATGGAAAGGTGACTCCCAATTGGGGTCATGTAAGACTGGTGCAGTCGAGACCAGTTTCTTCAGATCTGAAAAAGCAGTGTCACATTTTTCAAACCAATGGAATTCAACATTTTAAGTTAATGCATACAAGGGTGTGGCAATTTGTGAGAAATTCTTTATAAACCTACGGTATTACCCTGCATATCCAAGGAAACTACATACCTCTGTCTCAGTACAAGGTGTGGCTAATAAAATAATTACCTCTATTTTTTCTAGATCTACCTGTATTCCAACTGCAAAGATGTAGTGTCCTAGGATTACTCCTTCGATCATCATCATGTGACATTTTTCATTTCTCAAATTCATTCTAGTAGCAATATATCATTCTGATATTTTTTCTAGTGTTTGCAGTGCCTCATCAAATTCATCTCCATATGGAGTAAATTTTTCCATGTAAACCTCGAGCCCTTCATTTATTAAATCGGAAAAAATGTTGAGTATGGCCCTTTGAAATGTTTTTGGGGCATTACAAAATCCGAATGGAAATACCCTATAGGCAAATGTACCCCAGGGGCAGGTAAAGGTCATTTTATCTTGGTCTTCACGGGCTATCTCGATTTGATTGTAACCACTGAAACCATCAAGAAAAGAGAAGAACTACTTTCCTACCAATGTATCAAGGCCCTGATCAATAAAAGGGAGGGGGAAGTGGTCTTTCTGTTTTTCTTTATTCAACTCTCTGTAATCTACATAGATTCGCCACTTTCCATTCTTCTTAGGAACGACTACTATACGAGAGACCAGTTTGCTGTCTGAAATAGGATAAATGAAGTTTACATCTAGCAGTTTTTGTAATTCATCTTTTACAATGTCTTTCAGATGCGGGTTTAACCTCCGTTGAGGCTACCGAATAGGTCGAGCATCATTTTCAGTATAAATGTGATGTGTGCATAGTTGAGGATCTATACCCTTCATGTCTGGGTATTCCCAAGAAAATTCTCCCTTATATTTCTGTAAAAACTTAACGAACTTTTGTTGTTGGTTACTATTCAAACTGCCATTGATATTTAAAACTTTTCCTAGCTCAATTTTAATTGGCATGATGTTGCGAACAGAAGTCGTGGGTATGTGTTGGTCATCAATGCCTACTAAGGGGTCCTCTTGTGCTTCATTATCAAGAACTAATTTTAACATTTGGCATTTTAAATTTTCTAAAGTAGATGGCTAGTTCGTGAAGTTATTGATTACATTGTCTTTAATTTGATCTTTGAATTCAAGTGCTTCAATTATTTTCAGCGGTGAATGAATTTTTTATTCCTAGTATGTATGTGGTTGTTTGTGGATATTTAGAGTGGAAAGAATTGGTTTGGAAGGGGGGTATATGACAATATTCTTTATGGCAGCTCCTCTAGCAATGGTCATGTTGCGTGCTCGAAAACCTATGTAAGCATCGACCTTTGCTAAACAAGGTCGTCCCAATATTAGGGGAGGTCCATCTAACCTACTTTTTGGGTTAATAACTAAAAAATTTGTCGGGTACTCCCATGAGTCCACAGAAACCATGATGTCCTGTAATATACCTTCTGGTTTGAGAATAGATCTGTCATCAAGTTCCAGCAAGGTAGATGTGGGTTCAAAATTTGTTATACCTAACTTCTCGCAGGTTTCTGTAGTTAAGATGTTGATGCCCCCCCCCAAATCAACTAATTTGTTTGAAAAGGAGTGGCCATAGATCTGTACTATGACTATGGGGTTTCCTGGATCCTTGTATTTTACCGGTGTTTCTTTACCCAAGAGTAAGTCTGATAGTGCTCCCACTACATGAACAGTTGGTATAGTCTTTGCTTTCCTCACTGGTTTTTTTCCGCACAGTTATTTAATTGTTTTGGCATAGATAGGAATGTCTTATATAGCCTGTAGGAGAGGAAATTTAATGCAAAGATTTTGTAATTCCCCTAGGAGATAAAAACATAAAGAGACTATTGGTTTAGGCGGTGTTAATCTCTCAGGGAATGGAGGGGAGTAAATAATAATATTTTCAAGATCTTTTTGGTCAACTGTGTCCCTCACCTACTCTATCTCTGTAACGATCATAGTTGATTTTTTAGGTATTGTTGGAATTTTAGACTCACTTTGTGTTAGGAACATGTCTTCTTCAGGTAAAATAACACACCCTGATGTTAGCCTAAGTTCATTGCATTACTTCTGTTCATTTTCGGGGTTTGGGTTTTCAACAATCTGGATTAGCTGAATCGGTCTGTTATTGGGATTTGGATTGGTTTGAGCTGGTAGTTGAGGATGCATAATAGGATTAGGATTGTGTTGGAATGGGTATGGGGCTGTTAATGTGGGTTGATTCTAAGCCCCTGTTCCCATAGGTAAATTGATCATCCTTAGGAGTCGTTGCCATTTTTTAGACCAATTTGTATTCTGTGAAGTGGAGGCAGGCCACTGAGGCTGATATGGATTGTTTTGCCAATAAGGGGAGGGGAAGAAAAACTTGACCAAATATTGCCTGAAGGGGATTGTTTTAGCCAAGGATGCATGGAAAATGATTGGGATGGCCAAACAGAAAAAGGTGATTGGCCCTCCCATGTTGTTCCAGGGTTCTGTTGATTAAATTGTGGAGGAGAAAAGAACTAAGATGGGTTTTGTGGCATACATGGTTGTGCTTGCCACTATCGACATTGATTCATTAGATACACTAGTTCTATTTCTTCATTTGCCTCTTTAAAAAATGCTTTCAACCCTGGAAGTGAAGGGAAATGTTCAGCGGTGTGGTCCTCGGTACAAATAGAACATGTCTGGACCATGTCTAATGGAAATTCCCACTGGCTGTGCTTCTTTTGACAACATGGGAAAAAAACAGCCAAGTTATATTCTGCTAAAGCTTGCTTCTGCTTGGCTTGTAGGACATCTAGTTGCATTGTGGGGGTTCTTAATATATCAGTTTTAAAATATTCAAAAATATTACTAAATTCTGCTCTAGTCACATTGCCACATGACTGTTTATAATTCCTTGTAGCTGAATCCCATCTGGTTGGCCTGCTTCGTGTACTATCCTGAGAACACCTGATGCACAATGCAATAATGTCATCATATTATTCTTAGTAGATGTCTCCTTTTCCCATTATATTAAGTGTTTCGACCCATTCCTCTTTCACTACTTTAATCATTGTTGATTTTAAAATGTCTTTAGGCAGTGTAGTATATGAAGATCTTTGCAAATTGTATTGAAATATTTCAACGTATTCTTCTAATGTCTCATTGTCTCTTGCAGACATATTAAATATTTCTTCTTGTATTTCTCGAGTCCAGCAGTAGTCTTGATATTTTTTAAGAAAATAATTTTTCATCTGATCCCAACTTATAATGGTTCCTTCATCGAGCCCCATAAACCAACGTAATGTTGTCCCCTTCAAAGTAGAGGGAAATAATTTCAGTTTTTGGGGTCATTGGTGTAGTCATATCCCCTACATAAGACATCAAATTCAAATAAAAATACATCTGGATCTTCCGAGGTCAGCCCATGGAAAGTGGGGATGTTTTGTAACGGAATAGCTTTCACAGGGGCATTTGTGGCCCGATCAACAATGGGATACTCCAATGTTGATGTATGTCTCTGGTTTTGGTTATTCTCCATATAATCAAAGATGTGCCAATAATATTCAGGGATTTCTTGATCTGGGGGAATAATTTGAGTGGGATTAAGGAGTGGATTTGGAGGAGGCCTTACAACATTTCCCCGATCTAGAATTTTGGGTGTCTCTATCTCAAGCACTCTCTCAGGGGATCCAGGCTCTGGAGTTTCTACTTATACTGCACTGCTAGTTTCTCCCTCTCTTAGGCTTTGTTCAGACCCTTTTGTTTCACTGTGAATCTCAGCGTGGGCTGCAGATGGTGAGGTTGCTGCCTGAGGTAATGTAGTAGGACTCTGTGTAGGAATGGTTCTTGGTCCTATGGATGCCTGGGATTCAGCCTTCTTAATGATTTCATCTATATATTTTGCTCTGCAAATTATCACCGATCCTTTGGGTTTTTTGGATTTAAGTGGAGGATTTTGATTTAATTCTATCTTTTTCTTCCTAGTCATAAAAAAAAACAAGAAAACCTATCCTATTAACCTCTGTACAATGGCTGATAAGCAGGTTTGAGAGAAATTGTTTTTCTTTCTAGTACGTAGGCTCTTACCTATCTTTTTCAATACCCAATTCTTTCACACCAAAAGGAAAAAGAAGTAAAATAAATCACTCTTAAACACTCCCCATGGCAATGGCACCAAAATTTTGAGCCATAAAGGTGATTGTTTTAAATTTAACTTTAATGCTTTATATTAATTATCAACTCAGGGCAAGTCTAGTTATTTCAAAAGTGTAAGAAAAATATATGCAAGTGACATCAGAGGTTAACTACTCTAGATCATTTAAGAAATATTGTCTAATTCCCAAAGTTCAATCAAACCAACTTGAAAGTGAACTATGAAACACTTCAGACCAATCAAAGGAGCTAATTATGTTCTAAGCTTATGCAAAAATAACCACTCAAGGCTGAAAATAATATATTGCAATTGAACAACCCGGTTTGATGAATTGAACAGATACCTTAATGAATTGAAAATCAATCCTAATAAATTGAACATAAATCAATTATTCTAGATTTTTCAATGGAATTGTCTTTTAATCAACTAATAGCATCCTTCAGAGTTAAATATCAACCAAACACCAATCATTATGATGAAAATATTCAAACATTAACTATATGAAGAATTGAACAGCAACCATGCTGAAACTAGTCTAATGAATGTAAGAGAATCAACTCCTTATAAGAGAACATGAATGAAAAATCTAATCTAATGAAAAGGAAGTTATAACATCTCACACTTGTGATTAACCAATTAAATGATAATGTTATGAAACGCAAAGGATAATTGGAAATGCAAGTTCTGTAAATAAACGTATAGCACAGAAATAGCAAGAGAACCCCTAGGGTTGGGCCCAAAGCCTCTAGAATCCTTTTGCTAAGGAATACTTAGAAGTAGTTTATATTAAAAATGCCCAATTTCTTCATTAATCGGTACAACAATACATTAGCACGAACTTGGCGATTCTGTCTGAATATGTATATTATAGGAAAATTACAATACATCAACTATCTTTCGATTTGTTCACCTTCGGCCTTTTATAGCTTAAAGGCGAATTCAAATAGAGTAACAGATCCTTCTCATTATGATATCATGCCGCTTCATGGCTCTTTACTAAACACTCCAAGAGTAGGTGTGCCTCTACATCTTCCGCTGATTCATAGGAGCCTATACGATTCCATTTTCCTTCCTTGTCTATTGTCATTTGGTCATCCTGGTCAGCAGTTTGGTTGTTTCGCTTCCTTATCAATAAAGACAGTGACAAATCAGTTTTTATGTTATTAAACACACCTTTTATTAATAATTCATTCTACCTTATTTTTTCATTATTTTCCTTTACATTATTTCTAATATAAGGGAAAATATATATAAAAGTAAATGACAAATCGTGGTAAAGATAGGGGTAAAATGTACCTTCTCCTTGGCCCAACACCAGAGCTATGAAAAAAATAGGGTTTCCCCTTATCTTTCCATTGTGTATTGACACCTGAGAAATTCTATTGAGTTTGAATGACCTCCTGCCATTGCATTTGGTTCGTCTAAGTTTTTTCAATGGTTGGTTCTCTCTCTTTGACTTGCTTGTGGTTAGAGTGAATTTAAAACATTTTCTAGGTTTTCAGGTCAATTACTCTTTGCTTGTCACTTGTGTTTATCGTCAAAGAGTTGAAATTATCTGCTTTAGATTTCTATTCCAGTAAGCTCAAACACCGCCACACATTACTTCTAGCTTGTTTTGAAGTTGTTTTCATTTGCACTGGTCATCACTGCACTTAGAGATCACCTTCAATTAAGTGTCAGAAATAAGTTAACGATTCTTTTATTCACAATTTTGGAAGAGCGTGTCTTATCTAGTTTCCGAATTCAAAAGAGTAAATTGAAAGTGATTTTCATTTTGAAATTTTGATTTGGTTTGTTTTTCATCATCTTGAAACAGAGTGAAAGTGATTTTCATTTGTGCATTTTTTTGAAGTGATCTTGTTTTCGTCCATTTGATAGAAAGAAAAGTGAAAAGAGTTCTTTTGCATTTCTTCATTTGGTTGAGTTTACTTTAGTTCACTGATTTCATTTTCATTTTGAGATTTCAAAATAAAAGAAAAACAATTTCATTTTTTCAGTAATTTCTCATCTTGGGGAATAGTGAAAGTGAATTCGATCTTTAAAATCTACATTTCAATAGTTTTGAACTAGTTGGGGGGCATCATCGTTTGTTGCATTACTTTCACTCTTGTTTGCACTTCTTCCTTCATTAGTTTAGAATTCATATAAATGGAAAGAATATCTTTTAGAATTTAGCTACACTATAGGGTTCAGGTGACATTGATATTGAGCCTTAAAATGAGACTTAAGGCTCCACGTATGAAAAGTATAAGGGGATTCTCTCATCATACGGTTACACATTAGACAACACTACTACGGACTAGAATCCCACGTACCCTCAAGTATATATGGGGAGACACCACTAGGTTGCAAGCCTGCCATAGGTAACCAAGTAGGCGGCTTTGTAGATTTGATACGCTAAACATAACATTTGGGGAGATTCGATGCAGTACGTTAAGTCCTTAGTAATTTCTTCTATCATTTATCACCAAGGTGTATATTGCAGTTCACAGATACCTAGTAATCCTTTATGCCTAGTTCACCCATTTTTATTTATTTTTTGATTAATTTCTAAAATCAACCTCCCGCTATAAAATATTACCTTATGCAGTTCTCCAGCCTCATATTTTCCTGGTTAATTGTAAATTTTAAATTACTCAAAATTTATTCACCTTTTCTCTCTTTGATATTTCCTTAAAGCTCATCGTGGCTGAATCGTCAGATTCACCTCCTTCCTCTTCTAAAGGATCTCAAGACCCTCCTCCTAAGGTCCCCCAATTTCTAGTTGGACCCCTTGAAGCTCAAGGTGTTGAACTTTGAATTATCATAAGTGTACAAACTATTTCGTCGCGACCACCACCTGGCGATTTTCTTTCATCGTCATCTGAGGATCTTGAGCCAAAAATTCTTGAGCTGTCTACACATTTTACAGTATTTCCTCTAAATCCTCTCTTTGATCCTAGTGATCTCACCTCAATAGGCATATAGTCCTTTTGATGAACCCATTATTCCCCTTGCTACTTCTCCAGTAGCATCTCGCACTACTACCCATTAGTTGTTTCCTCCTGAATGGCATATAACAATGACGATATTCCATTGGTGAGTTCCCCTCAAGGCACTTTACAATAAAACATTGCAACTCACATTCCAGAAGACATCTCATCCATTTTTCCTCCTTAAGGCTACCCTTACGTCACCACTCCTCAAGATACAGGAAGTGGGATGGGAATACCCTCTAGTCAAGTCACATCTTCACTTCCGCATGGTTATACCTCTCTTGAAAGCCTTTTTTCAGGAGCGTATGAAGCTAAACCTTTATTTCTGGATCTTGTTTGGTCAACAGGAATTCCCCCATCATCTGGAATAGGATCCACTACCCCCTTGTCGCTATCTACGACTATTGTGGTTCCACCATTGAGTGGAAAATATATGGTTTCTTCCATGCTTGTGGGGCAGTCCAATTCTCTTTACATACTTCCCCTTTCGAGAGGGGGACATCTAAACTCTGGACCTGTTTCGAGGGTGAGACAGCCTCATGCTAGTCTAGGTGGAACATTTTTTTCACAATCGACAAATATTGTCATAGGAACTCCTCCATTAAGTGGTAAACCTACTTCAACTACCTTTATCTATCAGCAACCCCACATTTAGTATTCTCAAGTTCAACAACCCCATATCCAATAACCGAACGTACAATATATGTATGTTCAGCAACCCAACATACCCCATCAATATGTTCAACAACCGAATATGCAGTATCATTATGTTCCTCGACCAAACATCTCACATAAATATGTCCAACAACCCCAACATCCAATGGGTATTGTTGCGACTAACCCTCAATTTGGTCCTTACACCCAAATTGGTCTAAATATCCCTTTGGGTCAACCTAGTGCTCACCCCAATCAGCTTGGTGTTCAATACCAAAAAATTTCTAAGGTTCAATATGAGAAACCCCAATCGGGGCCTCAACCTAGTACTCAATATCAATAAATCCCTCAGTGCCAGCCAACCTAATCAGGACCCCAAGTTCGACCTCATTTTCAGCAAGGACCTAAAACTGGACTGTACGTCCAACAAGGACCACAATTTCTCACCCAGCAGGGGCTTTATAAATAGCCCTAATAGGGTCCCTACATTCAACAACAGCTGGAGCAAGTTCCTTATCAAGAATGGGGTAGTATACATATCAAGGTCAGAATCCGCCCTATTAGGGGCATAATCTATATCAACCAGATTGGAACCATTAGATGGGTAACTTCCAAAGACCATTTTATCCTCACCATCATCCCTTTCCATTTTTTTCTATGTTGGAACTGTTGGATGTATCTAAGCTCACAAATGACCCCATCCAACATATGTTACATTAGATGCCAGTTTCAACAAATATTCTAGGAGATTACCCAAAGTTTGAAGTTAAATCTGGGAAAGACCCCCAATCCCATGTCATTACGTACCACTTATGGCACTCTTCCAATTCTTGGTTTGATTATTCAATTCGTCTACATCTTTTACAACGCACTCTCATAGGTGTCGTGGCCAAATGGTATATTGAACTCCCTCGAGGTGTCTTCTTTGATTTTAATGCCTTATCCATGGCCTTCCTCACTCACTTCTAGCTACATGTCCTATATGAGACCGACACCCACCTCCTCACATATTTGACACAGTCAACAACGACCCATATTTTGGACCACATTCAAGAATGGAGGCGCAGACATCACCTCACCAAATTTGAGATCCCTGATCATTTTTTTGATGGAATGGTTAACTAAATATTTTGTTCCAAAAATTTCCAGATATCTGGCTATCGGTGGTTGTGTGATCGAAGAGGAAGTCATTGCTCAAGCTCAATATCTTGATTTGGTTAATTCCCAATCTGGAACTTTGTATGATCTCCTACCTGATGCACCGCGACCTTCAACTGATCCGACATCATCTCAACCTCCTACCACACCTCTCGTTGATGGCATTATTGGGAAAATGACCCATGATGATATTAGTGCACTCGAGGCTTCTTTAAATTTTAAGTTTGTTGCTGCCACTGCATCCTCTAATCCTTCCAATATCCAGAAGAATATTGGTAAAACCTCTAAGGTAAATGTTGTCCAATCGATTGCAAAAAAAAAATCCTCAAAAGGTAAGAAAAATAGCAAAGGAAAATCCAAATTTGATAACCCTAAATATGATTCCAATAAGTCATCTTCTTACGACGGTTCCAAACACAAGCCTAAATATCATTTTTTGATATGTGATGATGACTATTACACCAAGGATTGTCCTTAGCGTGCCAAAGTTTCCCGTCTCTTGAAGGTCACACCTGGGACTCTGGTTGTCTTGAAAGAGCCATTTCCATCTCAGCAAATGCAAATGGTCAACCAACCCTCTACTTCTGGAAACTCTCAAGCTTTTATAGCTGGCACAGAACCTATTTATATCATCACGTAATCAAAATATTACTTGAATCCATCAAAATATCCTAAGGAACAAGATGCCACATATAACCCTTCCTCTTTTGTACCTCCTAGTTCTGGTCCTCTCCAGATTGAGAGACCTAGTAGTGATTTCATCATTTGACTGCCTCTAAAGGGTGTTCTTCGAAAATCATCTTACAATATGAATGGACGAGATGCTCAACACTATAACATTTTAGAGGACTTAGCTCAAGTTCCTTTGGCGATTTTGGAATTGGAAGTCCTTCAGTCGTCTACATAAAAATGGAAGGCACTATTATCTTCCATTGGGGGTATTGATCCAGTCGATTCCAACCTCATCACTTTTGATCTCGAGAAATTTGTTCCTCATCTCCCATCTCAGGTGGATTTTCTGATTCAAGTCACTGTTATGGGGAAAACCATTCATAGCAATTTCATTGATTAAGGCGCTTCAACCTACATCATGTCTATCACTTTTTGTAAATCCATTGGCTCTCCTTCATTGAGTTATTCCCCAAACACTTTTGAAGCTTTGGACAATAGAGGTTCTCGGCCATACAAAATTCTCAAATCTTTGCCTATCCTCTTGGAGGGAAAGACAGTAAACCTAGAAGTGGAGGTGGTGGATGCCAACCTGAATTACAACCTCCTTCTTAGACGCAGTTGGACCCATGCGATGGTTTCCATGGTTTCCACCATATTTCGTGCTCTTTTCTTTCCTCATCAAGGGAAGATTGTGACTTTCGATCATCTCACTTTCTTCTCCTCCAATTCTTCAACAGGAAACATTCCCTATGTTGGGAATACCTCTACCCCCTATGAGAATGTTGGACCAGGTATTTTCAAGGACTTGTCCCTTATGGTAATTTTTCCACTCCTACCTCCTAATTTCACCACTCATCTGGTCACGATCCATGGATTGTTATTAATTCCAACCAACTTGAAATATTTGGTGATGTTATGCCTCTCAGTCCTACAGAAAAAATGTATCAGAGCATTCTTCTAGCTTCTGAGGTTGTTTCTGAAACCAATGAAAAATTGGTTTCATCCGTGGTCACTTATGCGCAGTCTCCCTGGTTTGGTTCTTGGGATTCAGATGATCCCTTGAAAGAGACATTCCCCACCGACGAGAGTATCATGGAGGTTATGTATCTTGAAGAAACCCTGTAGGATGATGGCCATTATCATTCCTTGTTTATCCCTAGCCTTGGTGAGACCTCCACTTGTCTTGAAACGTGTTCCCTCTTAATTGACTGGCCCACTTCAAAATATCATTTTGATTCATGAAGTGTTGTGTGAAGGAAACATGGGGAATATTTCCACTACCATTCCAATCGACATCTCTATCAAATTAGGGATTTTCAAGAATGTTCATATCGGTGAATCTTGTTCTCTTGATGAGGTCAAGATTCACATCGAGATTTTTAAGTAATTATGTGATGTCTTCGCATGGTATTATGAATAAATGCCTAGCATAGATCCTAGTATTGTAGTGCATGAACTCCCTACATATCCAAACTCGGAGCCCATTCATCAACAGGTTCGTCCTGTGCACCCAAGAAAAGTTGTTGCCATAAAGGGAGAACTCAAAAAACTTCTCAAGGTTGGTTTCATCTATCCCATGCCATTGAGAGATTGGGTCTCCAATATTGTTCACATTACTAAGAAACAAGGGACCATCCAGGTTTGTGTTGACTACCGTGATATCAATCGAGCATGTCCTAAAGATAATTACCCCACTCCTTTTATATATAAAATCATTGACGAATGTGCTGGGAGTGAGATATTTTCTTTCATGGATGGTTTTTCTAGTTATAATCATATCAAGATCACTCCAGTTTATTAACATAAAACCTCTTTTATCTATCCATGGGGAACCTTAACCTACATGAAGCTCCCTTTTGGTTTGAAAAATTTTGAGGAAACCTTCCAACTAGATATGTCATACGCCTTTCATGATATTAAACACATAGTTCACCAATATCTTGATGACCTTCCAGCTCATTCCGCAAAACTTTGATACCACCCCAAACATCTCAGAGAAATATTTATTCATTGTTGACACTATAGTGTCTGGTTAAATCCTCATAAATGTCTCTTTTGTGTATAATAAGGCCACCTCTTAGGTTTCATGATGTCTAAAGAAGGAATTCAGATATAGCCTCTTAAATTTGAGGCAATCATCAATTTTCCTCCTCCCTCTTATGTGCATTTATTGCAAAGCTTGCAGGGGAAGGCCGATTTTCTCCATCGGTTCGTCCCGAACTATGCCGATCTTTCCAAAGGATTCACTCGCTTGTTAAAAAATGGAATCTCATTCACATAGGATGAAATTTACCATAAATATTTCAATGCTCTAAAGAAATCCCTTATCAGTGCTCCTTTATTACATCCTCCCAACTATCAATGAGATACTTCTTGTATTTGGCCACCGCATATAGCACTATCGAAATGGTACTGGTTCAGGATGGTGATGATGGGCAAGAACATGTAGTTTAATACTTGAGCCACAATATCTTTGATTTCAAGACCCGCTATTATCATGTTGAGAAACTCGCATTAGTCGTTGTTCATGTTGTTTATCATTTTCGTCATTACATTCTCCTACGTAAAACCATGATGATTTCTGACTACAACCCCATAACTTAAATTATTACACGTCAGTTGCTTGGGGAAAAATATTTGAAATGGATTATTATTCTCCAGTAGTTTTACTTATAGTTTTCTACAACCAAATCGAAGAAATCACTTTTCTTTCTTGAATTGATCTGCAATCTTCCCACTACAATTGATCCCACTCCCTTTGAAGAATTGATTCCATAAGAATCATTATTTCTCATCCGTACCCTTGACCCTTGGTATGGAGACCTTATCATTTATCTCCAAACCCAGCTTTCCGAACAGAGCTATCTCACTCTGTGAGACAGAGGATTCGTCACCAGTATCAACCCTACCACATTATTGGAGATACTTTGTATTGCACTGGTGTTGATTATGTCCTTCATCGATGCCTGACACTAGAGGAAGCTGAGAAAGTTCTTAACGACTGCCACTCTGGGGCCTCTACTGATCATATGGCTGGTTACACTACTCCTCAAAAACTCCTTCGACAAGTATACTGTTGGCCATCTATTTTCAAATATTGCATTCTTACCGTTTGAAAATTTCATGATTTCCAAATCTATTCTAGGAAATAGCGCACCCCACCCTCACCCTTGCACCCAGTTGCGACCATCAGGCCATTTTCAAAATGTGGCATCGATTTCATAACTTGCAAACCTTGCTCGGTTGCGGGGCATGGTTATATTATCATCATTGTCAGTTATTTTACAAAGTGGCCCGAGGCGATGCCTACATATGATAATGAAGGTGAAACTATGGAAAAATTCATGTTTAAACACGTCATAGGCCAATTCGGTGTCCTAACAACCATTGTCACTGACCATGGCTCTCATTTTCAAAATCATATGATGACAGAGCTTACTGCTCAACTGGGGCTATGTCACGATAGCTCCACTCCTTACTATCCACAGGCCAATGGTCAAGTCAAATTTGTTAACATGGGTTTTGTAACAATGCTTCAGTGAACCATTAGGAGACACAAATAGGATTGGCATCTCATGCATTTTTTGACTTTGTGGGCTTACAAAACTTCCGCTAAGACTGCTACCAGATTTTCACCATTTCACCTGGTGTATGGTCTGGAAGCCACACTCCCTATTGAGTGTGAAATCCCTTCTCTCAAGCTAGACATAGAGCTAATTCCTTGTACTTCGCCAGAAGAGGAATGTTTTCATTACCTCAAGAGTCTTGATGAGACTCAAAGACTTGTTGCTTTAATCAATGAAGAAAAAAATAAACGAGTTAAGGCTCAGTATGACAAATATGTCAACCCTCACATTTTCTCTGAAGGTGACTTGCTCCCACTTTATGATCAAATCCACGATAAATTGGGAGTCGGGAAGCCGAGCCCATGTGGCATGGCCGACCCTATATTGTTTAACGTGTATTCTAAAGAGCTGCTTATGAGCTAGTAGATTATGAAGGAAATCAGTTGGTTGAGCCCCGAAATGGGCTCTATATGAAGAATTATTATGCTTGATCATAAGTATGGTACCTTGTACATTAGTGTGTTATTCATTAGTGTGCTTTTTATATTTTTTGGTGTGATTTTTTGCTTTACAGACATGTTTCGTCTACTTACCTAGTGTTCCACTTGGTTTTCAGATGTCATCAAAACTTTATGTTATTTTTGCTGATGGTGCTTTTCGTAGCACACAGAGCTTATATTCCACAGCATGGGAACTTTTTGCCCCTGATGGTGAGTTGATTAATCTACAAGGTATTTTTTTGGGTCAAACAACTAACAATATTGTTGAGTATTGTGTGGTCATCGAGCTATTATAGGATGAAATTGATCTTGATATTAGATATTTAGTTGTCAAATTAGACTCACAACTCATTGTATTAAAATTAAATGGTCATTATTCAGTTAGAAACCCTTAGATTTTGTGCATGTATTTACATCTTTGATTATTGGAAAGGCATTTTGATTACATTACATATCAACACATTGCAAGAAATTTGAATACATTAGCAAATTATGTACTAGATAGACATCTGCATAACATGTAAAAAGACCAATACATCATCATATATGAACACATGAGTAGTCATAAAAACATATATATATATATATATCGAGTTTTTCAAGTGTGTTACATCAAAATTATAAAAAATATGTGTACTATGACACGAATGGCTCTGTGAGCCTACATTAGCACAAAAATGTAAATTAAAGGTTTTTATCTGCCCACATGGTTCTCATGATAGTACGTGACTCCTCGAATGACTCACTAGAATAACTAACATAGACTGCCTGGGATCCCATCTGTATGCCTCTGGTAGCACAGTGGAATCTCATCAAATGTAGTGTACTATGGGATGCCTCTTGTGAGGACTGTCCGGTTACACTCCACCTCCTCTAATGGATCTGCTCCCTCCTCATAAGGATAATCCTCGATTTTTCGAGCTATCCTCCTCGCAATTGGGCACATATCGGTTGGTCTCTCAAGTTCAACATATGTAAAAATATCATGAGTTTTGATCTTAGAATATATGACAAAAACATTAAAAAGTAAAAGAAATCTAAAAATAATTCTTTACTTGCATTAGACCATTGTGCGCCTGGTGAAAGAGGTATATTTGGATCTCCTCTAAAATTGGTGTCGGAATATGCATAGTCCTCAACCATGATTGGTTGGTGATGCAACCAGCTAAAAAATGTTGTCGGAAAATGCATTTGTTTCCCCCTATCTAACGGGGCATGATCTTGCACCACCTCAGCAGCCTTGGATCCTTCAGCGTCGGATCATATATCTTTAACTGTTGGTACTGAAATGGAGGCACTCTCTACAAGAAGAAGGTAACTAGGATGTATCCATATCCAAATTGTTTCATTTTTCCTATTTGGCACTTGGTTAGTTGGCTCTTCATATTGGCCAACAACCCCTCACACCATTTAAACTTTTTGGGAGCTATAAAATCCACTGTGTAATGGAACTGGGACTTTGTTGCCTCATGAAATTCCTAGGCCCTAGCTACTCGAGCCATATAATGAAAAATTGTCCTCAAAGGTATAACAATGATGGTTTTGATGTCAACCTTCCCGCTACTATTCTTTTGGGCACCTGGGAAATGTCTGTGGATGAGCATGCTAGTGCTCTCCCCTCTAGAACAAGCTCTAGAGAGTTGGATCCTCTCCCCCTCGTGGAAAAACCTCTGATGAAGTAGATTTCTATGACCTCTAACTTATGTTTTTGATCCCCAATTATGAAAACTTGGCGATCTAAATCCCATATCTTGATTAGATACTTGAGCAACTCCAACTAAGCTCTTAGCCCTGAAGCCTGGAAGAACTTAATCAATCTTCAGTTCCTTAGTGCATTTCACAATTTGGGTCTTGGAGAGCTTGGTGGTCTTCCACCTCATGACCCCTCTCTTTTTATTCAATCACCATCTTCACTCAAAACACCTACAAAACATGTTCAAATAACATTTTAGGAGCTTTCATTGGAGTAGTTTTTGAATTAAATCATTTAATATGAGTGGTTTTCTTGTTTTAAATTCTTCCCCGCGGTCAATGTACCTGTCAGAATTAAAAATGTGTTGAAGGTGCTACCCTAACGGGATAAGGGTGATCGGTGTGGGTCCGATAGCTCAAACCTATGTTGATCGCTAGCGAAATTAAATTTTGAAATCCTCCCCACAAAACTAAAATTTCTAAGCTAAACCACTTAAGAATGGAATGAAATCAACGAGAAAATTTTGAGCTCTTACCTGCAGTTGACGAATTTGCGAACAATGTCCTAGATCGACCGCACCACTAATCTGAAGTTCGAAGGAAAAATGGGTAAAATGCACTTTCACAATTTACTCCAAATAGAATGGTTAAAATGATTTACTTTTTGTCTATTTATATATTTTTTACAATATTTTGACCATTATTTTATTATTTTATCTCAATATGAGTGATGTTTGTCATTTTTTGTGCAGCAACAGGATTCCTTATACTAACAGTGATTTTTTCTGATGCAACGAGTTTTATTTTATCTTTTTTCGAACTCAGTTAAAATAAACGAAAAAGGAACCCCTTAGAGTCATCTTTTATCTTTTTTCTGACTCTCGAAAAATGAAAATATTACTGAGTACTTGTCTTTTCAAACTCATTCAAGTAAATAACTTGACATGATCTCAGTATAGTTTTACCCCTTTTTTGGACTAAGATTTACTATTTACGAAAAAAAAAACCTTGTTCGAACATTGTCAAGAGGTGCTCTCAAATATTGTTTTCTACCTTTTCATATTCGAGAGATGATTTACGAAAAGGGACATGATGGAGTTTTCTTTTCCATTTCTTTTTCAAACTCCCTAAACATGAAAAAGACACTGAATTCCTCTTCCGTCAGATTTGTTAAAAAATAAATCGTGCAAGAATTGTCAACATGACAAGACTGAGCTCCTCCTTCCTAGGGCTTGTTAAAATTACTAAGATGGATTCATTTGAAGAATGAACTTGCACAATCAGAATATGATATCATCTTCATGTTGGCTATAAAAAATAAATAGGTACTCATTAGCAATAACGGGGGAAAATTGAAAGTGAAACATCTTGTGTGTTTTGGGCAGCTTGTCGCTCTTGAACATGGCACTCATCTACAGTTCATGTCGGGTTGGGGATATCCTTCATTCATCATCTTGCCTCCTGGGCTTCGGAAATCTAATTTCCTCTCATTTTATCACCATTTTTTTCATCATGACCTCTGATCCTATCTGAGTTGAATGCTTCCACACTCCTGAGTCATGGCGTTGATATGTTCAAGAAGTCCTTTTTCTCATAGTAAAACATCCTATGCTTATTTGACCCCCTCTATAACAATCTTGAATCACTCCTATTATCTCGAGATATCCATTGTTTTGTGTCGATGATGTGGGACTTATTATGGCCCTCCTTCGAAAATCACTTCCTGTCAACTTTAGCTCATTATACAGGAAGATGGTTTAGAAACTCTTTTTCAATACCTTGGAGCTTGCATGCCTCAATGGAAATTTCTTCATGTTCAACGATAGGTTCACCTCACTAGCCTTCGATCAAATGATTCTAAAAGTGTTTGACTTGTAGATTGTGTTGTTGTACCTTGAGGACCATCCTCATTATTGATGGTTTATCTCATGCCTATTAACAGTTCTCATCATTAGTTGGTAATCAGGTGGCTTCTACCATGTTCGACGTCAGAACGTCTATTCGCATGCCTAGATTCATACATTAGGTAGATTAAGATGAAGACCCTGGGTCACATTTTTCATTATCCAGACTGCGTGGAGTTATTGGGTATTCATGATTTTACACATGATCCTGTCTATATGGATGGCTATGTCCATACCCTAGATCTATTTCCACGATCTCCTTCAGACGGATGGTTGCGACCATGTCGTGGGTTCATGTGTTATTTGATGCCTAGCCAACAAACATGTTGTTAGGCATATTCATATCATATATGTCATATATTGTATTATGTTTGATTTGGCAGGTTTCATGGTGGTATTCTGAGTTCTTTTCCTTGGTTTGTAAAGCATTTCACACATCACAACCAGTTTTTCCTTCATGATTTAGGGAGCATCTATTACACAATAATTTTTCACTATGTTCACTTCCTGCCCCTAATCCTAAAGTTCCATGTGATAACTCCTATGCATTATTTCCACCTGGTAAAATTACATAAAGACATCCTCTGAATACTAAAAGAAATCTGCCTTGAAAGATCATTGAACAACTTAGCTAAAACCTTAAATTTCTAGGTCAATGCTTTTCTCCAGTTTCTTGCATGTGCTGATGGCAAGTTGACAACTTTATCCTAACCTGTGATGAATCCTGTGCAGTATTTATAGCTCAAAGAAATACATAAAAACATCCTCTAAATATTAAAAGAAATTTTCCTTGAAATATCATTGAATAAAATTAGCTAAAGACCTAAATTTATGGGTCAGAGATTTTCTCTAGTTTCCTGCATGTGCTGATGGAAGGTTGAAAGTTCTATCCTAGAATTTTCAGTGCTCTTTTGAATGAGATAACCGCGTTGAACCCTTTCTGACAGTGTTTCCTAAAATGGAGGAGAATCTTTTACCTCTAGAAGTTTTCAGGACGATGGGCTAGATGTCGTTCAGTGGAGATAGGGATTATCCCTTGAAAATTGGACCTTCCTCCTCCTTTCATGAGCTCCTAACTCCCTCTCCCTTCTTATAAATTGATCCCCATCCTTCCACTACAAGTTGATCATTTTTGGGCTAGTCTGATCATTCGTTTTCCTTGCATCCCTCTATTGTCATAACGCCTAATCTATCCAGGAAGAGTGCTTTAAGAGCTTCGGTGAATTAATCATACATCACCAAAGGGAGGCCTCCAACATCAAGGCCACGGTTTTAAGTTCTCTATTTAATATTTATCAATAAAACATATGTTTTTTTTTCTTTCTATATTTGTCTAATCATTTGCACAAATAGCCTAATGTTCCTTGATCTGTTAGATAGTCAATATTCAATGTATGTTTTGTATTGGATTATGTTTAATGATGTCTCTTGATCTCCTGTAGGTAATCTGATCCAGGTGGATATCAATGGCCACCCACCTATTCCATTTGGATCCACACCATCAATTCTTGCAGCTTTTCACTTTTAGCACAATTTAGTATTTTTAGCAGGTTTTCGGGTCTTGCACTCCTGGAGCCGTTTTGGGGCCTTAATGATCTAGGTGGATATTGGTGGCCACCTGCCTATTCCACTTGGGGCCCCACCATTGTCTCTTTCATTTTTTCAGTTTCGAAACAACTTACTATTTTTAGCATTTTTTCGGGTCCTAAACTTTCGGAGCCGTTTTAAGGCCCTAAACGACGTTTTTTGGGAAAACCGAGAGCAACATGGATCCATAGACCAATGTTTCTCACTTCGAAATTTTTAGTCCTCGAATATATCTTTCTAGCGAGGTATGATGCACGCCAAACAGAGATCATATGCCAAAGTTACATCCCCAGGAAGTTGAAACACCAATTTACCCAAACAGGACCCATAGTTTTGGCGCTTCATCTCCTAGGGTTAGGGTTTTCGATGTTTAGGGTTTTCCATTGTTTCTAAATAATAAATAGGCCCTTGAGCCTCATTGTAACACAGTTCAGAGGCCTGTAGCCATCACATCTCTTCTCAGAGTTAAGCTACCAGTGCCCTAGCTAGTTTATTTCCATTATGTGTGTAAGTATATTTCTGTTATTTGATATTAATGAAATGAAGCATTATTTCCGCTAAATCTATGTGTTTATGTCTATTTCTATATTTTATTGTTTTCCTACATAAATCTGGATCAGTGGTATCAAAGCGGTCTTCTCTTTCTCTATTTTTCCTTGCATGTCCCCAACGCGGTCAGGGTATAAGGAGTTAGGGCTCAATATGGTTGAACCCTTACAAGATCAGCCTCACAAACACCGACGACCTCCCATGGTGAAAGAAAATAAAGACGAGGGAGAAGGAGATCCTATAAAAATATTGCTCGAGGAGGCCCTTGAGAAACAAAGGAGCGCGATGATGGATAGCTTTGCTCAAATCCTTCAATGACGACCCACCTACTGCACATCTGCATCCAAAAACCACTCTGGAGGTGCCACTACCTTCAAGGTACAGGTAAAATTTGGCATTCCTGCATTTGAAAGCCAGATAGATGCAGACGTCGTAGATAGATGGTTGAATTTGTTGGAAGGGTATTTCTCAGTCCATGATTTCTCCTATTTTTTCACTCCTCAAAGCCTCCCCCCATGTCAAAGACTAGTGGGAAACCTACTGTGAGCAAGAAGATGAAGGGGAACCCTCTCTGTTCTCAACCAAACCCACCTGGAATTCATTCCGAGATGGCATCAAGGAACAATATTACCCCGTGGGGAACTATGAAGACAAATACATCCAATGGACCATGTTGCGACAACAAAGGGATTAAGATGTGCACGAACTGACGAATTTGTTCCATACCCTATGCACAAAGTTGGGTATTAAATATTTAGAGAGACATTTGGTGCTCAAGTACCGTGGTTGTCTGCACAAACACATTCAGGAGGAAATGAAGTTCCTCGACATTACATCGTTTGCCACGGCATATTGCTATGCCGCCAAGATCAAGCAGAAATTTAAGCAGAAGAAGCAAGAATTTGGATCTGCGAATCCGAAGCCAAGGAAAGGTGCCCCGAACCGAAGAATAAGGGACAAATCCAAAGTGGTGCGACTCAGAACAAAACCATAAATCCAAATAAGGACATGGGGAAGTGGTGTGAATTTCATAATAGCCCCATTCATAGCACAAACGAGTGTTGAGCCAAACAGTCGTTGGTGGCCGAACTAAAGGCACCCGAATCAGATGCATTTTCTGATCATGAGTCAGAACCAAACAAAGGCAATGAAAAAGGGAAGAAAATCATTGATACGGATCCCAGTGCCATTTTTTCCACTACAAAGATCCAGAGGGAGGATCCCGAGGATCCAAAGGAGGGGGAGTGCCTCTTCCATTCATAGATGTGGGTGAAGGGTTCTCCACTGCAATTCCTTGTCGATAGTGGAAGTCAAAAGAACCTCATTTCAGTAAAGGTTGTGAAGCAGCTTGGACTACTGACCATAGCACACCCACAACCATATATCATTGAGTGGCTTCACCTAGGGAGAGATCTCTACATCCTCCAGCAGTGTTGTCTTCCGTACAATATCAAGCCATTCACGGATGAGGTATTATGTGATGTTGCTCCTCTTGATGTAGCTGGTGTATTATTGGACCAACCATACTTGTGGAGGTGACATGCTTTGTATGAGTCTAGGCCTCGTGTTGTTATTATTACTTTGGGAAATAACTTGTACAGGATACCGGAGGTAGTATCGCCTCCTGTCATCTATTTAACTACTGCAAAACAACTCAGTAAGATTTTTTCCCAAACCAGGAAATATATTTTCCTTACAACTCGCTCGTAGGGAAAGAATAATATTGTGTCCACAACCTCAACACAGGGCTCCCCTGCACGGCTACAATAGAAGGACAAAGTCATGGAGGAATACGAGGAAATTTTCTCCTCACTCATATAGGTTCCTCTACACTGTCAGGACAGCACTCCATTGATCTGAGCCCCAACGCACCGTTTCTTGATGTTGACATACCTCCTACAAATACACATACATAATCCACACATGTATTGTCTGAGGCTAATAAAAAAACCAAATTTACTAAATGCATCCATCATGTCCACCCGTAGGTCCATGACATCTTCGATAAATTTAATACCCATTTCAACAAAATTTACCTCATCTCATGGAGGATCTCAATGCAATGGGGACCATTTCTCCCTAAGGAGGGAGGAATGATCCAGATGGATATTGGTGGCCACCCACCTATTCCATTTGGACCCGTACCATCAATTCTTGCATCTTTTCACTTTCAGCACTGCTTACTATTTTTAGCAGGTATTTGGGTCCTGCACTCCCGGAGCCGTTTTGGGGCCTTAATCATCTAGGTGGATATTGGTGGCAACCCGCCTATTCCACTTAGGGCCCCACCATTGTCTCTTTTATTTTCTTAGTTTCAGCACAACTTACTATTTTTAGCAGTTTTTCAAGTCTTGAACTTCCGGAGCCATTTTGAGGCCCTAAACAATGTTTTTTTGGAACACTGGGAGCAACATGGGTTCATGGACCATGTGCTCACACTAAAAGTTGGATTCCTCAGATAGATATTTCTAACGAGGTATGGTGCATGCCAAATAGAGATCGTATGCCAAAGTTACATCCACGGGAAGTTGAAACACCAATTTACCCAAACGGGGCCCATAGTTTTGGCGCTTCATCTCCTAGGGTTAGGTTTTTGGATTTTTTGGGTTTTCCATTATTTCTAAATAATAAATAGGCCCTCGAGCCTCACTTTAACACAGTTCAGAGGCCTGTAGCTGCCACATCTCTTCTTAGAGACAAGCTACCAACGCCCTAGCTAGTTTATTTCCATTATGTGTGTAAGCATATTTCTGTTATTTGATATTAATGAAAAGAAGCATTATTTCCACTGCATCTCTGTGTTTATGTCTATTTCTATATTTCATTGTGTTCCTGCATAAATCCAGCTCATAATTGTATGCCACTAGCAGCGAGGAGAGAGCCTGAGGGATTATGGATCGAGGCCATCATCAAAGGATTCAAGCATAGCATCAAGAAAAGGTAGGCCTATTCCCATTCTCATCTTGTTTTGGATATTAGCTAAGAAATCTCGCATTAGATAGTCTCGTAAGTTGCTAGAACCAATATAGGCCTAGATATATTGCCTCTGTCCGCAGAGGGAATTTATCTTCACAACACCCCCTTCCATGCAGTTACACACCTTCTAAGTTCCATTGGCACCCCCATCCCCGGCAGTCCATCCCTTGGCAAGGCTTCCTCACATCAGAAGATATAAAAACCAAGTCATATCCCTACCTCAAAACCATCATACCAGTCATATCATGCTCATGGAAATCAATGGACACTACTAGGTACCAGTGTAACACAATGGCCCTACTCCTGAAGTGTTTTGCTAGCATATTGTTGCATGTTCCAATTTCTTTTGCTAACACTGCTAATTCTTGTAGTCAATTCTAATCACCCAACCGAGCATTTCCGTGCTTCCTATACCAAGCACATAATTTCCATTAGATTCAAAATAAATTGAAATAATTTCAAATCATACCTCATTGGTAGCCCTTCAATAAGGTACAGTTGCACTTTTATTTACTGCCTGTCACACAATTCAAACTAGTTGTTTGATCAAATCATCATGTACAAAAATATCACACCTGGTTAGCTCAAAACACAACCATCATAGGTCAAAATCATGAATAACATGCAATCATCATAAACGACCATCATATATTACATGTAACCATCATAAGTCATAATCTTGGATCACCTGTATAATAAAATTGAAATCAAATGTCGATACTTATCCTTTAAATGGTCCTTTATATACACACATTGAATCAGTTTCCACACCTGAAAAACACCCAGTGCCTTTTCTTCCCCTCATTCATGTACACATACACAGTGTACATCACAATACGTACACCCACAACAACACACAACACCATACAATACACACATCTACATTGGCATATGACACATAAATCTACACCTGGTGTACAATAAAACATAATACATACGCCTACACTGACATACAAAACATACACCTACACCCGATGTACAATACAACATATACATATACATATACATATACATATACAGAGTACAACACGACGAATACACATGTCACGAAACAACGACTACAACATGCACATACATAGTACCGCATGCTCGCAACACAACATGTAAGACATGCACACAATAACACATGTATACTAGTACCGTATGCACAACATGTACACAGTACCACCTGTACACAACACTACCTGCACAACATGTGCACAACCTCACATGTACACGACACCACCTGCAAAATTTGTACACAACGACAAATGTACACTGATCCACTTGTACAATGTGTACACAATACCACATGTACATAACACCACATGTACGACATGTACACGGTACAACCTGCACACAACACCACATGTATAATATGTATAGAAAACCACATGTACAATCATCCACACAACACCATATGTACATAGCACCATATGTACAACATGCACACAACATCAAATGTAAATAGCACTGCATATACAACATGCACATCACACCATATGTACACAACACCACATATCCAACATGCGAACAACACCATATGCACACAACACCACATATCCAACATGCACACAATACAGTATGTACATGGTACCACATATCCAACATGCAGGTAGAACCATCTATACCTAGCCCTGCACATGAAATATACACACAACACCATATATACAACATGCACACAACATCATAGGTACAAAATACTATATATACAACATTTACACATCACCATAGGTACAATCATTGAATATACAACATGCACAACATATAAAAAATAGTAGTATTGCACATCCATAGACCACACATTGGTCCCAAAAGCAGCCTTTATTCTAGTGTCTTTTCACTATCCATGTTTATCCTATCATGTCGTGGATCACATTGCTTTCACTTCGTCGATATACCCCTCAACCTTACCTATCCATAACATAAACATAGGCATAATACAATCATATAAAATCAATTCATGTCCACATGATACTGACCTCATAGACCTGTCAGGGTTACTCTTCCCACTTTATTCCTCATAAGACTTAAACCTCTTCATTCATTCACCTGCATAAGAAATCATTCATCCGCAAGAATAATCCTTTAAAACCATGTCATACAGTGACATAGATACATACATATATATATATATAATCATTAGCATAAAAAAATCATGATCTTGTCAGAAAATGACATACATACACACATATATACATATAAACATTAGCATTAATCAATCATGATCCATGAAAACCCTATCAGACATGAAATACATATATACATGCATACATGTATACATATATATACATCATCATAATCATACTCACAACATAATTACCAGATAGCATAAGGCATAGGTTGAGAGAGCTTTCTTTATTCATGCACAACATGCACAACATTGAGAACAACAGTTCCCAACATAGCCAAGACATATGATGCCTCAAATCCATTTAATTTAACTTCTGTGTTACCTTTTTCGTGATTTTTCTTACACTATCCATTTATCCCAATGAAACCCACCAGTCCAACTGAATTTCATATTCTTACCTTCCACTACCCTTTACTCAAGCATAGAGCTTCATCTGGGTCTTTCATTACCTGTTGGGTGCCACACAGCTCTCCCCAAGCTCCATTAACTTTTCTCTTTCCCAAACCAATTCCCAAGACTCTCAAAACATAAAAGGAAATAAAAATAAAAAAACAAGAAGAATACCATGAAAAACCAAAAGCAATATGACACTACAACAAAATGGCAAGGCCTTGCACTGGACATAAACAAAACAACAAATCAAGAAAAGAAAAAAAACATAAAATACCAAAAGCACAAGACTGGAAACAAACACCATGAATCAATCCCCATGGGTTCTCAAAGCTTCCAAGGGAATTCTCAACTTCAGCCTTGTCAAATATTTCATGGCATTCTCTTTTTTCATGGAATCCCCTGCATCATACTGCCATAAACACATAACTATCAATGTATAATATAATCATACAATATACTAGTTACCTTACCATGTTATTCCAAGAACATTGCCTTGTAGTTAAACACATACATATATCATCTCTCAAGGAACTCCAATACCTTAACAAATCCAACCATAATTAGAAACCAACTATTGTACATGTCAAATACATGTTCATAAATATAGCACATGTCCAAATAATTCCAGACAATATTAGGTTTAAGGAGACTTCTTGTATGCAAAGCACTCATTCGTTTGGAATTAGGGTTTCCAAACATATCCAAAGGAATTCTTACCCAATTCCTTTATTTTACTATTGACCTTGTTGCATTTGAGTTTTTTTTATGTGCTATCACATCACCCAGATGCTAGTTATATGTAAGAAATCAATTCATAGTCATCAGTCATAACACATACTAGTACAACTATAACCTGCTTATACTCAAGTACACATCAACTATCTCAACACATAGTGTGTTAGTACAGCCATTTTAAAACAAGATCATTACTTCATGCAATATTATAGACACATGCTCATATCATGCAACCAATCAAATGTTCAAATAATAGATAAATGACATAATAGACACCAAACACTCAAACACCAAATATATGACATAATCAAACATTCAAACACCAAATAGACGACATAAGAAAAATCATACCTTAATGTATCTCAGGGGAGGTTGTCCTATCTGTGCAATCAATCTAGATTAGCATAATATAAATTCTCAACAAATCAAATCAAACGTAAATAAGGTCATGATATCCATAATAATAACTAACTAACATATTCACATCATAACTCATAAATATTTTTCATTCATGCATAACAATCATGTAAGCACAGATAGTCTAGATTAGTACAACACACTATCATAATTAGGTTGACTCATACCTGAATGTCATAACCCTAAACATATGCATAAGCCAATCCAAATTAACATGGTACATATAACATCAAAATATTAATGCAATAACCCTAATCATCAAGTTAACTAATTTATATTAACAACAACAAGTTAACATATAACATACTTATCAACAACATATAACATAATCATCAAGTTAAATAACATAAAACAACAACAACAATGCATACAACAACAAGTTACTATCATTCATGATTATTCGACACATATGCATATGACCACACTTATTCACTAGCATCTACTATGCATGTAGCCACAACAACAATAACATGAAAAACATATATATAAACTTAATGATTATAACAACCATTAACCAACATACTTGCATACCAAACATATAATACTTGTATGATGATCTACTCTTACCCCAAAGTTGTGTGTCCAAGGAATTTTTCACACAAACCTATGCCAATGTCCCCGATATTTGAACCACTTTTTCAGGCCTAGAGCCCAGGTCACTTCCCATAACTCAATGACAAGTTAATAATTGAAATATAACAGTGAAAAAATGGTGCAAAATCAAACACTTGAATAAGGATTTGAATAAACACCTACTATCCATGACAGACATTTCGTTAAACATGTCACAAATATGTAATCTACGAGTTTAAATAACATATCTGAGAATAGGGTCTCATAATTATCTGAGAATCGCTAAGAAGCATTTATGCTTCATCACAGTAACTACATTATCATATATTTAGGCATATATACATTATTCATTCATTTATGAATCAAAACATGATGAGATCCATACATCATGACCATCATAAAACTCAGTCATAACCAGCATCTAAGAAACATAAATGACAAGCACATAACAGCCATATGAGCCACAGAATAACAATCATACTTACCCATCGATACAAGGGGAAAATAGCTCTCATTTCCATAAGAAAAATGCAACCAAGTCTGGGACTTCCAAGTTCCACCCAACCATAGACATGGCTGAGCCAAATCTCTCTTCAACCAGTCACCCCCATGCCATATTCCAAGCATGAATGTGGGATCTCATAAACCATATCCATCAAAACCAAAACATGGCTTTCAGAGGAAAAACCACCTCAACCCTCAACCAATGAATCCAACTCATGGTTGTACATTACCACTATCATGGATTTGTATATAACCAAGTTGTTCCAAGTCTCTAGACTAGGAAATGGAAATGGAAATGTAAAGTCTAGGAAAATCCACTATCAATCCAGGAAATCCTCCATACCAATGACAGATCATAACTAAGAAACCACATGCATGTGCCATGCATGCCAAAACCAAGAAGGAAACTCTACATGCAACTTAATACCTACAAATAAATCCAGTTGTAGTTGTTGATCCCGATGTCCTCTTGCACATTCCTGCCTTTCCATTTCCTTATTTCTCCAAATCCAAAGTATGCCACACTCCTCCAAGAGTGCTCCAACAAAACTCTAAGTATCCAAGAGTATGAGAGAGAGAGAGAAAATAGAATGAGAGCCATAAGTGTGAGCAAAAGCTTAAATAACAAAAGCTTTCCAAGTGATCCTCAGAAGCCTTTTTATCAATGAGGCCTCTAATTTATTCATTTCCATTATTTTCCTTCAATTTCATCCTCACATGCAACCTGTGACCTTTCACCTTCCTTTTCTCCTATTTTCCATTATTTTCATAAATAAATTCCAATAAATGCCTCATGCCTTTCCAAATCCTTTTCCATTTCCTTTGCCAATTTCCTTTAGCCATAATAACCTAAATGAGCACCCACTAGGATGTTTTTCCCACCATTCATCTTGGAATATGTGTCCCATTACCTTGGTCTTGTATTTTTTACATGGATTTTTATCCAGGGCTATTACATATATACCTAGGCAGGCTCCCCTTCATGAAAGGTCATGTCCTTAGAGACATGCCTCTTTTATACTAGTCATTATTATGATTATTATTATTTTATATTTATATTATTTTTATATAAATTATATTCATAACAAAACTTTTCAATAGAGAAATTATTCAGTTCAACAAAGATACACCTAGACATTTTAGCCATTTACAAGGTCAACTGACCAACAAATTAGACATCGTCAAACCTGGTCCAACCACCCTCCTAGTCAAGTCAAAGAGCTTCTCATAGAACTCGACCTCGTCTTCTTAGCAAGGATAGAATTTTGGACTTGCTTTTTACCCAATATTTTGGTTTTTTATCTCTATTGCACTCTAGAAACTTGACCCTTCTAATGTCTACACAATTCATCCTTCCACAGAGATATGTTATCACAAAAATTTGGCTTTTCAACTTAGTAACACCTCATGACATCGATATTTCTTGTCACACAAGTGAGGTTGTAGAAGAGTATCAGATCACAGAGAGAGATCTTCTTTCTTCTTCATCCTTGAAACAATTGTTTATTTTCTTCCTTCATTTTAACATAAAAATAGAAGATGTATTTATTCTTGGAGAGATTTGAACTTCCTTGTAGGAGTTAAAGTCATATATATATATATATATATATATACATATAGATATATATATATATATATATATATATATATATATATATATATATATATATATATATATATATATATATATATATATATATATATATATATATATATTGGGGCTGAATGGGTGCCTCTTGAAGGTTGGGATGACTTGATTAGGAAGAGGTTGACTTGGCCCATTTTGAGCCAAAAATTCAATTCTGAAAAATTCAGTTTTCCTCTTTTTGCTAAGGACATGAAGAACATGCCTTCCAATATTTTTCATTTGCCACAAACATGAATAACATGCTTTATAAAATATAAATACATCAAAATATTAATTATATGATCGACCATAGTTACAAAAATTCAATAGTTGGCACCTTGACATATTGGACCAAGTATTAGTATTGGACCCCAAAATTATATTAAAAAGATATATGATAAGGCACTCCCTTGTATTTAGGACCCTAGAAGCATTTTTTCTCATTGTTAGTATAGAAAAATTATAAACCAAATGGACTATTCAGTTATTGGAAACCTTTCTTCCTATTTCTACTTTAGGGAATTCCTAAATATTCTCCAATATTAATAATTTGAGTATTTTGTTAACGTAGTATTCTTCACATGGGAGTATAAATTTTTAGGATTTAAAGAGAGAGAGAGAGAGAGAGAGAGTATGAAGAAGACACGCCAATAACCTTGTTTGATATCTATCCCAATAGACAACTTATGTCACATTGATCATAGTGGTCCCCCTCTTCTATAAGCCTTTTTTCATGTGTACGAACTCTCCCATTATTTGTTTCTTATCTCAAAAACTCTAGAAATTTTTATTGATGATATTCATATAGTTTTCTAGTTAGTATTTTTGTGTGGACCCACTAGTAAGTTTGGAATGGGGTAGTGGATATTAATTTAAATGATATCCTTGGCTATGCCTATAGATAAAAGAAAGATTTCAAGTCATGGGGAGAAGGCCCATGAGTTTGTGGGAGATAGTGAGTCCCTTCTCAAGCCCATGATAAACCCCTTTGATCAACCCTAAGCATCAATATCCAAAAATCCATATCCTTTCATAATGAGAGAGAGAAATTTTATCACTCTATCAGCATCTAGCATATTTTCTTTCAAAAATGGTATTGATGGATTATAGGTATCCACCAATTTCTTAATTACCAATTCTTGGAGTGATTGGCTAGCCCTATGTAGTGCAGGGAAATGGTAATCATGACGGAACCTAGTTGGGGAATTTCTCTAAGGGATCCTAAGAAGGAGCTTTTTTCCCCTATTCTTACCTACAATTTTTATTTCTCCTTAGCAATGGAGAGAAGAGATTTCCTACCTCTTTAGGAGGGATTAGGTTCCTTATATTCAAGAATTCCTATATGCCCTTTAATTTCACCTAAGATGTTTTGAGATCCTTTGTCTCTCAAGAATAGGTTATATTTGGAAGCATCAGAGAGATGGTAATTAGAAAAATAAAAAATAAAAATAAAAATAAAAATTTCTACAAAATGAGTGGCAAGAAGGTCCCAAGAATTAGGGGTGCAATAAACATTATAGGCTTGGTTCAAAGAATGAAATGGAATAAGAATAGTGAAGTGGGGAGATGAAAATCCTGAAATGCTAGATAAAAAATTATTAATTAAGAACTCATATTATGTGTGGGTGGTGAATATAGTTTCCAAGGAACAAAAAAATATTTTATCACTAAAATGAGGAGGAGTTGATGGAGAGGAAAAGTGAGGCTTAACAATTTTACAATGCCTTGTTTAACCAAAGCTTGAGAGTAATTTATTTCTATAAGGGAGCTACAACTAGATTTGAAGCTGACGACATGAATTGTAGTGAGGTTTCCTCTTCCTAAATAAGAGATAGAGAAGGTTGGATAGGAGTCTCCAGTGCTTCAAGACCATTTTGAACCCATACCTTTCCTTTAATGGGGAGATATTTTTCATTAGCAAGATAAAAATAGTAATGAAAACAACCATATTTGAAAGGTATCCCCTTATAATCTAACTTCCAACAAAAACCTAAAATTTCATATCATGATGGTAATGGTATCTACTAATATATTTAATAAATTAATACCGACAAGAAAACAAGACATACCCATGAATCTTGAAGTCTCGTAAGCATGTCCACTCTATAAAATAATCCCAAAGAATTTACATTCTCTATGAATGCTTCATCTGACCATAGGATCAATGATAAACATTCGATTTTGACTGATAATAGAATTAACTCTAGATTTTTAATATTCATGTTGAATTTAACCTTCCATTTATTCAAGGAGAGGGACAAGGGCCCCTGATTTCATCTTAAGTGAAGAATTCAATTTGTATCTTCCCCATATTTCATAATCCAAACCATCCAACCTTTTTCTCGAGTTATATTCTAGGGCCATTATCCAAGTAGCTTGGTGAAATTATGAACATTACAAACTTTTGGAGTTTCATGCATCATTCTCTTGCTAGTGAATCTAAAAACTAGGGTCAAATATTCTGTAGCCATAATCTCTTGGAGATTATTTCCTTTTCCCAATTCTAAACTAATTTCATATATTTTCCTCTCAACACATTTTCTATTCTTCCTCGATTTCTCTAGACCTCTTCTTCCCTTATTTTCTTCAGAAGTATACATGTATTCATTTGTAGGAAGATACCACATGAGATATCCAAATATAACTATACCAATAAAATGAACATTTGAATAAGCCTTTGATTGTGAGTCTAGTACAATGTTGTTTAATTAATTACAATCACATCTAGCTCAACTTCATGATTAAAGTGAATAGTATTGGAAATATAGTAGGAAGAATGATTCGACTTTTCTAAGTCTTAAGATAATGAAAAAATGGAGGGGGGGTCTACAAAAAAATCCATACTATGTAAACCATTAGTAGTCCTTAAGAAACAATTTTTCATTCAACCTAATTTTATAGGTGATGAAACCCTAGTCTCATTAGAAAAGTGTGACTTTAGAATAGTAATATGTCTAATTATAGTATCTAGAGTAACCAAGGTTTCCTCATCTAACACCTTAGTGGCATTCAAGTTGGAACTAAGAGGGAATGGTTAATATTGTTTCCTAAAACTCATTTTGATTCCCATATCTAGTGTCTTTCCATGGGATCCATTGAATAGTTAATCACTTCTTTTATAACCCTTAACATGTCCCACTCCTAACCTAGGATAATCTGGGATATGATGTATGAATTAAGTTTGAGCCCTAACCACATACTCCATCCACTACCTTCTAAATGAACCCATTCTAACCAAAACCTCAACCTTGAAATTTATTAATGAGTATTTATCATTTTTCCCATAAATTTTCCATGACATATACATATTTTGTATATTTAATACCATAAAATTATTTTTTCCCTTTAAAATGACCCTTCTATTTTACATTATATAAAAAAAATTAATAACCATGGAGGGTTGGCTTTCCATAGTGGAAACCAAGCCTTCCTAATAGTCCAAAAAAACTTGTAATGAGGGAAATCAAACCCTCATGATAGTCCAAAAAAACTTGTCATGGGGGAAACCAATCCCTCCTAATAATCCAAAAAAATATTTCCGCGGGGGAAACCAAGCTCTTCTAAGATTCCAAAGAATAATTATAGAAGATAAAAATAGCAAAAAATAATAATATCCCTGATCCAAAAAAACATTGTAACTTTTAGCGCCACCAACTAGATATAGGAAAATCCTATTACCATTGAAAAAAGAAATAAAATCCATATAAGTTTTATACAAAACAAAACTAAAAACCTAGAGAAGAAGAGTTGAACTCCAGGGGGGATCTTGGAGTTACCTCCTCCTTACAATGACTAAGATTATGTGAACTATGATACCAATCAGGATGGATGAAGGCGACAAAAAATATTCTAGCAGAAGGATTAGATTCTCCTAGGATCCTTTCGATGCCCTTGATTATTCATTCTCATCTGCATTTTTAGCTCCATGTAAAACTCATTTAACCAAGATTTGAATACCAAAGGCTACCTTGCAAAAGCCTCAAATTTACCCTAAAAATCAAGAGTCTTTATTGTAAATACCTAATCTCATACCACTTTGGGGCTATGGCCTAAGCTACAATATATTTCATAGTCTAGTACATTTCACCCAATATAGAATACTTAGTCCCATGAGTCTTAGATTTTCCTAAGTCATAGACCTAACCTTGATCCTCTGTTAGTATATTAGTTGCATTAGTGCCCTCCCATAATTATCTAACCTCCATATCTATAACTTTGATGGTAGCCTCTCTTTAATATCTAGTGGTACTGGAATGTGCTTCATGCATGATTTGTGTCTTTTTTTACATGGGCTACATGGTGATACCTAGAATCTAGAGTTCGAGTTGTGCTCCAAGAGGCAGGTACAAACCGTTTCCCTTTTCCATTTTGTTTTTGTATAGGAACCCTTGATGCTAAACCCTATCAAGAATATAGTCCAAATACTACTCCACCACCATAATCATACTCCAAAAACCTTAATCCCAAACATTGGAACCTCTAAAAGGTGGGGAGTACAAAACTAGATGAACCCAAAAAATAGAAACTTTAGAAGAGAATTCAACAAACATAAATGCAAAGCACAACCTTGAAATAAGCCAACAATCCACCAAACACTAAACCTAGATATTGTTCCCACCTTCAAAAATTATGGCACATTCATGGAATGTCTTCTCATGAGGCCAAACATAATAATAATCGGCTAGAGGTCCTTTCCTCATGCCACCACACACAACACCAATTCGGTTGGCTTTCTCCCTCATGCATGTCATTAAAGGTTGTCATTGACATGCTTAGGACTAGAGGTGAGGTTGTAATATAACTGGAATATAGGTGATGGTAAAATGCATATTGTTTGAGTACCTGAATTATGTGATGGACCCCTATCTTGACTTCCATTCTTGGCATGTGTCCAATGCCATTAGCCTCCTTGTCCTTCGTCTCATAATCCATGTTACGTCCAAGCCCTAACTCCCCATCTGATAAATTAAATATCATATGTGTTATGCCCATTGTTGGAACACCTAATCCTACATGGGTAGGTGTGGAATGCGAAAAGTCACAATGGAGTCCAAGTGACCTTTGAATGTGAAACCAAGAGTCACCCCATTGTACTATAAATGTACATCATGTATAATGGAAAAAATAAGAAAGCCTCACGCTTATCTTTCATTGAGTGTTGAGTCTCTTGTGTGTGTGTGTTTATTCTTCTCATACACCATGTGCGTGTTCAACATGGTGTTTAACATGGAATTAGAGCTGATACGTCCATAACCAACTCAACCTTGAGTGAGCCATTTGTGTTTATGGCCTGTGCTTATCTACAAAAATTCTTGGCATTTTTGCAGCACTCATATTTTTTCTGCAGCAGTCCTTTTTGCCGCATTCATGAAGCTTTTTGCAGCATTCAGAAATTAGCAGTGTTCAGGCATTGGTTTTGAAGAAGAGTAGCACTGTGCATTCTGCAGCACTTAGAGATTTCTGCAGGTTTTCATTCTGAATTTCCATGCAATTTCTGCTGCCCACTTTTAAATTTATGCATTTTAAAGAGCTGCTCGAAAATAGTTTAAAGAGGGCTTCTGAAGATTTTTCTAGGTTTTTTGGTGAAAATTCTGAATTTTTAAAATCTCTGCTGCTAGAAAAGTCATTTTTGCCCCAAATCTACAAGTTCCTGCAAATTATTCTGCTGTGTATTTAAAAAAAAATTATTAGCTGTTTTCACTCTCACGTATTTTTTATTAAAAACAAATTAAAAATTAAAAATTAAATAAATAAATAAATATATATATATATATATATATATATATATATATATATATATATATATATATATATATATATATATATATATATATTTCCACTTCGCCCTTCGGCCTCCTGCAACTCCATTCCTCTAATCTTACCGCTTCACACAGCCGCCCCCCCACTCCACTCATTCACCCGACTCCTACATCTCTCAACTCTCCTAACCTCCCACCCTGCTCTTCCCTACGGCTCTACCAAACCGCGAATCCCATCTACCTGATACCCACCTCACGTTTTTTAAATTCCCTATTCCTAACCTTCTACCCATGGCCTACCCTGCACCCTCTGCACTACACTCTACAAACAACAGTCCACCCCCTCACTACACTCCCCCCCCGCCCCCTCGATCACTCATTCCCCACGCTAACTCACGCCCCTCCTCCTTGCATACCAGTCCCCCACCACAACTCCTCTTCCCCACTCAACGCACATCGTCTCCCCCTTATCGCTCCTCTCCTCGCCTCTCCCAATGCTCCCCCACTATGCTCGACTTCACACAACACTCGGCCCTCTCGCCTTCCTCCCTAACCCACACTCCTCTCTGCCCTCCCCTACCCTACAAACTTCCATAAAATCCCCGCCCCCTCTCTACACTCGATTCCCCTCCACGCAAACCATTACAAGGCTTTCCCTAACCCTGTCGCCTTCGCCCTACTCCCTTCGACCACCGCTTCGCTCACCTACTCACAGCAATCCTCTCCAACCTGCCAACGCTCCCCTTACCTCCTTAACCCGCGTCTATCCTACCCTTTCCCACACCAAAAATAATCCACCGCCCACCTGCAACAGTCCTTCTCCTCATAATCTAAACTCAAGGCCTTTTGGCCTCCCATCCCTTTTTTTAACTTCGTTTTTTTTTTTTTTAATTTTAAATTTCTCTTAGTTTCCCTCCCCTTTCTTTAAATTCATTTTTTTAATTTATTAAAAAATCTCTCCTATTTAAAAAAATAAAAAATAAAATAAAAAATAAAAAAATCAGATATACTTCTCCCATCCCTTTTAAATTCCCTCTCCCTTTTAATTCTCCTCCCACAATTGTAAATAACCCCCCTCCATTTCCATCTTAATTTATTTATTTTTATTAAAAATCCCCCTTCTCCTTTTAATTAATTCCCATTTCAATTAATTCATTTTTTAATTAATTAAAAAAAAAATAGTCGAGAGAGAGGAAGACAGGAAGAGCAGAGAGAGAAAATGAACAGCAGGAAATGAGGAATTGACATATGAAGCAAATGGACTAAAAAAATAGAGAAAAGTGAGATTTGCATTGTGATTTGTGGCCTTGGTAGAATGGTGATTTTCTGCAAGAGATTTACATTTGAAGACAATTTGGTCTTCATTTTGAACAGAAGTGGCATTCATTACATGGACACAAAATTTCTGATTTATGGAGTTTCTCTTAAGCTCTACTGTATTCTGTAGTATAGCAAGGTCAAGGATCCAAGCTTGTGAACCTCCTCCTTTTGTTGAGTTGAGTTGAGTTATTTTTGGTGCAAAACAGTTCTTTTGAAGAAGAAAATTCAGCTGCCTTAAAGGCCTCTTGCACAGTGTTTTGTTGCACATTTTTGCTACATATTGTATTGAACTGACATTGTATTGCTTCTTCATAGTTGCAATCAGCATATTTTGTACTTTGAGAATTCCATAGTTGGAAGTTCTCTTGAGTCATTTGTATTTGTTTGAAAGGAAGTAGAATCACATTGTAAACGGGTGCATTTTCGGTTGAAGCCGACATCCTTTATTTTGAGCCTAAGTTGTTGAAAATGGCTAAAATCAATGAGGCATTAGAGTTGTTGAATAACCTCATTCATTCAAATGTTGATGATATGATAAAAATGAGCAAGAATTCTCTTTGTAACATTCAAAGTTGTTTGCAAGATGCACAAGAAAAGATTGAGTTTTTTCAGTTGGAATCTCAGCTCCAACAAGATGAACTTCAGCAAAAGAGTCACCATTCTGAACCTGTTTCTGTTCAGAAGATTGTGAAGGACTCTCATCAGAAGAAAGAAGGTAAAGTTGAAGTTGATTCCCATTTATTTCCTTGCACAAAAGTAGATGTACATGCAGATGCAGCAGTTCAACCTGCACTTCTCAAGCCCATCATCAGACCTTGGGAAGAGCTTGTCCACAACAAGCACAGAACTGGTCTTGGATATGACAAGGATGCGTCCTTTCATATTCCAGAATACACAAAGCCCATCAAATTTCAGAGTGCCGGATTCCTGTATGAGAGTTCACCTGCAACTATTCCAGATCCTGCTCCACTTCCACAACCACAACAGATTGTAAAATGCCAACACTGTGATCGAGTTGGCCATATGAAAGATCACTGTTTTGATCTTCATCCATGCAAGCATTGTGGTTGGCACACCCATTCTTCACACAGATGCTTCAGAAACAAGCCTCCTGCAAGAACAAAGATTCATATTGGATGGATCGCTTCTTGGAAATGGGCATCAATAGCCAAGAAGATGCTTAAGTCGCATGTCAGAACATGTTCACAAATATTGAGCAAACTTGCAGTTGAGTTTTCGCCATCATCTCACCTTGTCCCTGACAGGGGGGGAAATGGTGGTCATGTACAAGCTTCGACGTCAGATTGCGAGCTCGAGCTTACAATCTCATTCCATGTTCACTTGTAGCCGTGAGACACATCAGTCTAAGCGACCTCAGCCACAATTCGCCATTCCGCATTCGTAGATGTAGCCGTAGACACTTGATGCCCATGAGCATGCCTTCTGCCATGGACAACCTTAAACCATCATCTTTGGTTGGTGGATAACCCAAATTATCATGGTACCTTCTTTGTAGTTGGTTCCCCCTTTCATATGATAGTTACAGGTTTTCTGCCTTCTTTCCTACCTGTTGAGTCTTAAATGCTTCAAGCATTCCAGAGTTGTTGGTAATCCTAAAACCATCATAGGTAGTAGACCTCCCTTCTTTTAGGTTGAAGGTCTCCCTTTTTTATGAGGGACAATTCCTCTAGCAGAAGCTTTCAGCTTCTTGCCAGTTTTGGAAGAGTTCCGGGAACTGCAACAAGTTTTGCGTTCCAGTGTTTGTGGTCATCCTAAAACCACCTCTTTTTTCCAACATTTCAGAGAGTTGATTCAGCCTAAGTGCTGCCATGTATACTTTGCAGATTTGTATTACAACTCTTTTCTTGGACTCACACATACCCCTTCGGATTAAGGGGGGATGTTGGAACACCTAATCCTACATGGGTAGGTGTGGAATGCGAAAAGTCACAATGGAGTCCAAGTGACCTTGGAATGTGAAACCAAGAGTCACCCCATTGTACTATAAATGTACATCATGTATAATGGAAAAAATAAGAAAGCCTCACGCTTATCTTCATTGAGTGTTGAGTCTCTTGTGTGTGTGTGTTTATTCTTCTCATACACCATGTGTGTGTTCAACATGGTGTTTAACACCCATATATAATGATAAAAGATATTGAATCAATTTATTTTAATAAAACAAATTGACAAAATTATGCAAATGTTAATTAAAAATAAATCAAATTATATAAATTTTAAATCAAATGTTTAATATAAATTTTAGAAAAGTGTTTTTCCTATCTATTTTGGATAGTTACAGCGATACACATGTCTATTTTAGGATAGTTCTTCCATAATTATAATTTAATTTTCAATAATTATTAAGTGGATGGTAAGGATTTAATCTCCATGGAATATTTTAGAATATTCTACTTTGGGATAGTGCTTCCATAATTATAATTTAATTGTCAATAATTGTTAGGTGGATGGTAAGGATCTAACCTCCATGGAATATTTAGAATATTCTCCATTGTAGTCACGGACCAAAGGTTGAGATTTTTTTCAAAATTAGTTATGATTTTCCTACCCTTTTAATTAAAATGGTTAATTAAGAAAAAAATTGCATATGAACATGAGTGATGGTTTTTTGAGCATGTGGTATTAGTAAGCCATGGTATTGTAACAAATTTTGTTCACAATTTAATAAGCTCCATGCTAAAGTGGGGATGAATCTTAATGGTCAAGAATCTTATTATATGTAATTTTTATATGTATATGTGTTTAACTCATATATTAATTTTTTTTAAATAATAATAATAATAATAATTCAAAATAAACCTATAATTTAGTTTTTTTTTTTTACAACGTAAGATGTATCATTATGTCTATCTAGGTTAACTAGCCATTTAATTTATATAACCACACTAGTTATAAATTACCATATATTTTGGAGTCATCCATATATATGCATTATTATTTCTATACTAATAAATCATAAAACTATATACACAAAATTATGGTAGAGTTGCTCATATGTGTTAATTTGAGACCAAATGTGTTGTGAATGTAACTAATATGATAAAGAAAACATTGAACACTATTTGACAATGAAAAAGAACTAACATTGTAAGAGATATAATTATTTGTAGTGAAGAATGAATAATTAAAATTAGATTAATGAAGTTTATTTAGTAAATTTATAACATTATGATTATAATGATTATTAGTGTCCATTAAGACCAATATAGACCAATATGGTCTATCAAAATTTAAGAATGTAATAAATTAATTGAAATTATTTAACATATTATTTTTATACTTGAAGAGAAGGGAGAGAAGCATTCCCAAATCACCATTGTCTTTCTACTTAGGTTAAAAATGTTGGTAGCACGATAGATAATTTGAAAATTAGAATCGATTTGACTATAAGTTTGGCAATCTAAGAGAAAGTGTTTTTCATCTTCAACCCTATTAGCATGGCACAAATGACATACTCTTTCTTCCAATGGAATTTTGGCAGTAGACCAACATTTGAGTTTGACTATGAAGCTCATGCGGATTAATTATCATCTTGGAAATGCTTATTTTCTTCTTAACACTAGTAAAGACAAATAAATAATTCTAGTTTTCAAGATTGGGATTAATCACCTCCTTATAATATCCTAGTTTATTTTTTCCCTCTAACTCTTTATCACTCCATAAATTATCCTTAAATTTGAAAGTAATAATATTTTTAATATCATCTTGATTCTACAACATGATATCCTCTTTTACCACCTAATTTTTATATCCCCTTAGTTTTTATTTGTTAATAATGTATACGCCAAGTGTGTTGATGTTGTGACTTTAAGAATTGAATGGAAATGGTTATCAATATATCATTGCTGATAGTTACCTGATGTAAATATGTTTTATTAAGTTATTAATAAAAAATATGGAAAATAATTCTGAGGCTATAAATGGCTAAAGAGAAATTATGAATTGCAAGCTAGTAGTTGGGTGTAATTACCCTTGATGATGTAAGACCTAGGCATCTAATATGAGCATTAGATTATTAATCATGGAATTTTAAATTGATCAATAAATTCTCGAGAAATACATGACGTTGTCTTAGGAAGTTGGGGAGAGTGTATCTCATTAATGAGCATGTAACTACCTTCCAAATAATGGATAAGGGAGGAGGTAGTTAGTAACTACCAATAGAATCTTGGTAAAAGGAGACTTTTCTCCTATACTATAGCTAGAATCATGTGGTGTTGAGCTAAGGTAAGGAGGCATAGTGGACAGAAAGAGAACAAAAGTTTTTGTTGGCTTGTAATCCATTGAAGTGTTGAATTTCAACAAGAAATTTCAGCACTCACACTAGTGTGGGACCAGGAGGTCGAAGCAACACCTACACTAGTGTGGGACCACAGGTCTTAGCAGAACCTACACTGATGTGGGCCAAATTTGGTGCATGTCTATTTTAGTTATCCCTTAATTAAGATGGAAAATAAAATGTAATATAATCCCAAAATAACTTGTAATAGTTAAATGAGCGTGATAAACTCAACTAGCTCATGAATTTCGAGTTAGAGGTATTTGGTGAGGCATGCAGAGTAAGTCTACTTGTAACAGAGTTCGAAGTGTAGTGGTGCATTAGTTAATGTAGGTTGTAATCAATTTAACTCAGTTAGTGAGTTAAACTCAGTTGTGCTAGTTGTAACTGTTAGATACACTAGTGAGAGATCATGTGAATTAAATATTAATTAATTCACAATCAATGATCTCACATGCAACTGAGGATTTACTATTATTAGATGCATGCATTTCAGTTCCATTGGAGACCCAGTTGAGATCTAAGCGAAAGGGAAGTTGACTATCAATTTGTAGGATTATTGGGTTGCACCCATGCAACCAAACACCCATTAGAGTACCCATGATACTTGCATAGTCAAGGAAGGCCAAAATTCCTAAATAATAGGGATTGCATTCATCTAGGATTGCACAAGAAAGGCATGTTGTCTGGAGGCAATAAATTGGCTAAACATTGGTCGGTTTTATCTTAGACAGTGTGAGACAATTAGCTGAGTACAAGAAGGATATTGTGAGAAGAGTTGTATGTAATTGTTTCATGTATCCATGTTGAATCTATAATAGTAGATAGTGGGGTTTTGAGCAGCAAGCTTTCCCAGGAAATTATCTGTGTTGTGGCTTGATTGGTTCTTCTTTGATTCATGTGATTGGCGATTGTGTTTTTAATTCTAAAATTGATTTGTAGAAGAGATTCAGTATTTAAATTTGGTACACTGTTAGATCAGATTGAATCCATGATATACATGCTTGTTTTATAATTTCTATATAGTATCAGAGCACATGAAATCACAATAGTGAAGGAGGAGCTGAGTTTGTGACTGGATAGAATTCAAATTTTTAGAAAGACTTTCTTGGTGCTATAGCTAATTCAGGATCAAAATGGATTTCAATGGCTTGAGGTTGGAGTATGCACTTGAGGGCAACCCAAACTACATTTCCTAGAAGGACAGGATGGAGGGAGTACTCAAAGACGATGGCTTGAAGGAATTCATTGACAATGATGTTCCTACACACGCTACGACAGATGTTTCAAATCTTGACGCATGGCAAAAGAAAGTGGAAAAGGCGAGGAGGATCCCATTGGAGGGAGTACGAGACCACATTGTATCAAGCCTCCATGGGAAAGCCACACCATATGCAATGTCGAAGGCTTTGACAGATCTATTTCAAAGCAGCAGTGACCATAGGAAATTGGCACTTAAAGATAAACTAAGGAAGATCAAGATGGAGAAAGGCGACTCCATGACAAAATATTTAATGAAGTTTGTCCAATTTCGAGATGAACTGGGGAGCGTTGGCATAATTTTCGCTGATGATGCTTTGGTTATTTTAGCTCTCCTAGCACTTCCGAAGAGTTGGCACAGTTATCAAGACTCTGTCAATGGAAGGGAAAAGTTGTCGGATTGGGAACGACTGTGGTCAGATTTGGTGGAGGTTCAGACAAAACACTAGATATGGATCTTCATCTAAGAATGAAGGTGAAGAAGATTGTGCTTTGGCTTCCAAGGTGAAGAAGGGGGAGGGGAAGAAATGCCATTCCAAATCAGATTCCAAAGATGGCAAGAAGTGGGACATGTCCAGGGTGAAGTGTTTTCACTGTCACGAGCATGGGAATTATGCTACTAACTGTCCACAAAAGAAGAAGAACAAGAAGGTTGGAGGATCTACAGCTGGTGAGGCTTTGGCCTCGCAATCTGAGCTTGAATTCTCATTGATCACATGCATGGTGTCAAGTGAATTTGGATCTGTGTTGTATTTGGATAGTGGTGCTTCCTTTCACATGATGGGAGACAAGGAACTTTTTAGTAGCTTGGAGGAGAAGGATCTATAGATGCATATTGAAATGGGTGATGACGGACGGTAAATTTCTACTGGGATTGGTAGCATTACCTTCCAGAGACAGTCAGGCAAACCCTTTCAATTAAAAGATGTAATTCATGTACCAGGTTTGAAGAAAAAATTAGTCTCAGTTGCAATGTTGGAGGATAGAGGTTATGATGTTGTTTTTAGTGAAGTAAAAGATTTCCAGTGACACAAAAAATAGGACAAGCCAAGAAGATAGGGATTCGAGTTAAGAATATCTATATGCTTGATGTAGATGGTTGCGCAGTATTGATGGGCAAGGCGAAAAAAGTGTTGAGCCGAGATGAGAACGAATTATGGAACAGGAGATTGGGCCATCTTCACCATGGAGCCTTGAAAGTCATGCAGCAGATTTCTACTGGTCTTTCCAAGGATACACTTGCACAGTCAGACACATGCAAGGGATGTACCATGGGAAAATATGTAAAGGCCACCTTTCATAAGAAGGAGAACCAAGCCTCAGGGATCCTTGAGAGAGTTCACATGGACATGTATGGACTATTATCTATTCCTTTGACAGTAAAACATAAGTACTATGTGATATTTGTTGATGAATTTTGTCGTAAGTGTTGGATCTACTTCATGCTGAATAAAGATCAAACATTCTAAAAGTTTCTTGAGCTTAATGTACTAGTGGAGAAAGACACGATGAAGCAAGTGAAGGCTCTCAGGAGTGATAATGGTGGTGAGTACATATCTAAAGAATTCAAGAACTTCAGCAACAAAGAAGGAATTCAAAGAGAATTGATAGTGCCTCATAACCCACAGGAGAATGGGGTTACTGAAAGAAATAATAGAACAATTTTGGGTGCAGCAAGAGCGAGTTTCATGATCAAGGCCTACCAATGCATCTGTGGGTGGAAGTATGTAACACTGCAGTATTTGTGTAGAACCGTTGTCCTCATAGGATACTTTCCATGAGCACACTAGAATATTTTTTCACTGGTAAGAAACTTGATGTTTCACATTTTAATATTTTTGGCTCATATGTTTATGTGCATGTGACCAAAGATGCCAGGAAGAAGCTGGAACTGACAGCTGAGATCGGTATTTTTGCGGGGTACACTGAAACACCCCACAACTATCAGATGTATATTTTAAACAACAGAATTATTGTTGTGTGGCGGGATATAAAATTTGATTAGGATAAATCCATGCAGTTGTCCCTTGACAGCGAGCTATACTTGCATGCAGTGGAGGAACTCTTGGTTCCCAAGGATGAGCCTCAAGATATGGAGCAGCCACATGAGGAGGATCATGGATTTACAGAAAACATTCATGCAGATCCATCCATCAGAAATGGCATAAGGTGCACCACAGAAGATGATATATTGAGACTTGATGTTGCAAAGAATGTAGGAGCCCCTACTTCACATCGCAAACAGAGACAGTCTTCAAACAGGTTTACTAGATACAGGGATCTTATGAGAAAATTTATTTCGACTGAACCATATTCCTTTCAGGAGGTACTGTAGTAACAAACTTGGGTTGATGCAATGGTTGATGAGTATGACTCCATTGTCAAGAAAAATGCATGGGATATTGTCCCAATACCGGTCGAAAAATCAGTGGTTGGATCTAGATGTATCTACAAGGTAAAGCAATTTGTTGATGGGAGTGTGGAGAAATACAAGGCTATATTTGTGGCCCAGGGATTCTCGCAGATCGAGGAGATCGATTATGATGAGACTTTTGCACCTATTGCAAGGTACTCTTCCATTATATCCATCCTTACACTCTCACTGCAAATGGGTTGGCACATTCATCAGATGGATGTGAAAACTATATTTCTCAATTGATTCATTGAGGAAGAAGTGTACATAGAGCATCCAAAAGGTTTTGAGATCTTCAACAGCGAGTCACATGTGTGTCAACTCAAGAGAGAATTGTATGGGTTGAAGCAAGCACCTCGTGCTTGGTAGACTCAGATAGACAGCTATTTCACCGGACTGGGCTTCACCAAAAGTGAAGCTGATGCAAACCTGTACCAGATTGTGTTTGAGGGTAAGCTATTGATTATTTTTCTTTATATTGATGATCTAATTTTGACTAGTGAAATGCAGTTGATACACTCATGCAAGGAGGATCTTGCAAGGGAGTTCAAAATGAAGGACATGGGACTCCTTCATTATTTTCTTTTTTTGGAAATATGGCAACGAGATAGTGAACTTTTTGTTTCTCAAGGCAAGTATGCCAAAGAGACATTGGGTAAGTTTCACATGGAGAGCTGCAAACCCATGGACACTCCTCTTCTAGGAAATTGGAGGAAATAGGATGCTACTTCTGGATAGGTAGTCGATGCTACTGTCAATAGGCAGTTATTTGGCTCACTAATGTATCTAGTGAACACTAGACTAGACATTTGCTATACAGTTAACCAACTAAGTCAAGCTATGGTTAATCCTACCAATACATTTTGGAAAGCGGGGAAGCATGTCTTTAGATACCTGAGGGGCACATCATAGTATGGTCTATGGTACAGATGGACAGAGGGAGTGAAGCTTCAAGGCTTCACGGATGCATATTAGGCAGGCATTCCATCAGACAGAAAGAGCACATCAGGAGGGATCTTTAGCATAGTATCGACACCAGTTTCTTGGTACAGCAGGAAGCAGCGATATGTGGCTCTCAGTTCAGTAGAATCATAGTACATGGTAGCAAGTAAAGCTGCATGTGAGGCTATCTAGATGAGAAATATCTTTGCTGGTTTATTTGGTTCTTAGATGGAACCAACAGTGATACATTGTGATAATCATAGTTGCATTAAACGCTCGATTAATCATGTGCTTCATGATAGGTCCAAGTACATATATATCTAGTACCACCATCTGAGAGATTGTGTGCAAAGGAGAATAATGTTACTTCAGTACATTCCCACAGAAGATCAAGATGCAGAGATTATGATGAAGGCACTCACCAGGAGAAAATTCTAATACCATAGATGCAGGATCGAGGTGAAGGATAATCCCTTTATTGTTAAGAGGGAGTGTTGAAGGTCAACAAGAAATTTCAGCACCCACGCTATTGTGGGATCAGGAGGTCCAAGCAGCACCTACGCTAGTGTGGGACCACAGGTCTTAGCAGCACCAACACTGGTGTGGGATAAATTTGGTGCACGTCTATTTTAGTTATCCCTTAAGTAAGATGGACAATAAAATGTAATTTAATCTCAAAATAACTTGTAATAGTTAACTGAGTGTGATAAAATTATTTAGCCCATGAATTTCGAGTTAGAGGTAGTTGGTGAGGCATGCAGAGTAATTCTAGTTGTAACAGAGTTCTAAGTGCAGTGGTGCATTAGTTAATGCAGGTTGTAATTAGTTTAACTCAGTTAAGTGAGTTAAAATCAGGTGTGCCAGTAGTAAATATTAGATACACTAGTGAGAGATCAAGTGAATTAATTAATTCACAACCAGTGATCTCACATGCAACTGAGGCTTTACTATAATTAGCTACATGCATGTCAGTTCCAGTGGAGACCTAGTTGATATCTAGGTAAAAGGGAAGTTGACTATCAGTTGTAGGATTATTGGGTTGCACCCATGCACCCAAACACCCATTGGAGTGCCCATGATACTTTCACAGTTAAGGAAGGCAAAAACTCCTAAATAATATGGATTTCATTCATCATGGATTGCACAAGCAAGGCAGGCTATCTGGAGGCAGTAAATTGGCTAAGTATTGGTCATTTTTGTTCGAGACAGTGTGAGACAATTAGCTGAGTACAGAAGGGCTCTTGTGAGAAGAGTTGTATGTAATTATTTCATGTATCGATTTTGAATATACAATAGAAGATAGTGGGGTTTTGAGCAGCAAGCTTTCCCCGGGGAATTATCTGTGTTATGTTGTGGCTTGATTGATTTTTCTTTGCTTCATGTGATTGGCGATTGTGTTTTTAATTCCACAATTGATTTGTAGAAGGGATTCAGTATTTAACTTTAGTAAATTGTTAGATCGGATTGAATCCATGATATATATGCTTGTTGTATAATTTCTACATGAAGCTCAAGGGGAGGCATCCACGAGGAAGATTCAAGGTTGGGAGGAGCTTTGGAGCTTTAGTATTATTTTCTAGAAAAGCATCAAAGGTTGGGAGGAGTGTTGAAGATTTAGTATTATTTCTAGAAAATCACTTATCAAGTTGGTACATTTAATAATTTACGTAGTATTGTTATTATAGTGTGCATGTTTTTTTGAAGGTTTATTCATATGAATGAATAAGAAGACAAAGGTATATTTCTTAATTAATTCCTATATACATAATGTAGTGTAGGTTTGGAGGAGATTTGGAGCTTTAGTATTATTTTCTATAAATGCATCAAAGGTTGGGAGTTGTGTTGAAGATTTAGTAGTATTTTCTAGAAAAACGTCAAAGGTTGGGAGGAGCGTTGAAGATTTAGTATTATTTTCTAGAAAAATACTTATCAAGTAGGTACATTTAATAATTTACATAGTATTTTTATTATAGTGTGCATGTTTTTTTGAAGGTTTATTTATATGAATGACAAAGAAGACAAAGGTATATTTCTTAAGTAATTCCTATATACATAATGTAGGGTAAAACATGTTATAAACAACTAATGGAATGTGTTTTCTTATTTACTTTAAATTTTTATTCATATGAATGACAAAGAAGACATAGGTATATGTTTTAAGTAATTCATATCTACATAGTGTAGTGTAAAACATTTGTAAACAACTAATGGAATGGGTTTTCTTATTTACTTTAAATGTTTAACTGTACAATTCTTAGGTAATGGAATGTATTTTTTTATTTAATTTAAAGTTTAACTGTACAATTTTTAGGTAATAATTTATTGTTTGAATGCATCGACAGAAGTTGTAATTTAGAGTTTCCAGATATATGCAAACAATAAATATTAAAACATAAAATTATTCATGGAAATATAGTTTAATATAGTTACTCAGTAGTTGGTATTGTCCCTTGCGTATATGAAATTCTAGTGAAAACAAGACTTTAATTATAAATTTAAGTAAATACAATGATGAAGTAGGAATTGGCTTAGTATTTTGAAAAAACAAATAGAGCCATCCTTATGTGGCAAACAATTTAACTATGAAAATAAAGAACATATACAAATAATTTTCTAAACATAAAAAACATATCCAAAAAATTAATTAATTTTTAACGAATTGCAGTTTATATAGACTAAAGGAGTAAACCATTTTAGTGGTCAAAACAAAACTATTGTAAACCATGTTACTTATAAAGACACTGATTATTAACTAGAATGGTATAAATACCCTTGTTACAAATTGAGTAGAATAGTCCATTTACTTAAGGCTTCCATCATTGGTCATTTTCAAAAATTACAAATATGGCATATTGCATATAATAGTAAAACTTCCCCTTAGGGTGAAAGCTCCAAATAGCTTCCAAGGTAACTAAATTCAGAACTCTGGTGACCTTGTCTTTGGAATGTTTTGTGTTGAAGAAGTAAAATATGTATTTGATACACCGAAAAATAAAAAACCTAAAAATTGTTGACAAAGAAAAAGTATGAGATGTGAGTCAACAAATGAGTAGAAAGTTAAAGGGAAAACTAGAGAGATTTTTAGGCAGAATTATAGTTGAGGAAGAAGGCTCATTCAAAAGCCCCATATTCATCACCCGAAAACGAAAACAAGCTTCGTTAAACCAACATAAAAGAGAGATAAAATTAATATACAATCCAATAAGGTAAAAATGTTAGACGCGAAAAAATGTTAGATGTTAAATAAATCATGTAAAATAAAAATTTTCCATGGCATAGCCTATCCATAAGTAGTCATGGCTAAACAATAAAACTATAAGTGGCTATGGTATAGGCTATCCATAAGCGCTTAAAGAAGTGGTTAAATAATTAATTCAAGATTCAAACAAAACCATATTATCCTATCTAGGATCTTAACATTTAAAATTCTAACCTGTAAATTGGCCAAGAAATAACAATGGTCATATAAATAGGGTGTGCTAGGGAACTAAAATCTCATAAATTGACCAACAAATAGCAAAAAGAAAACAAAGGAAAAATAATGAGGGTTTTATTTCCCTCTAAAAGAATAGTATATGTTACCTTCTAGAAACAAAGATTCTGCGAAGAGTGAATCATTGCCAAGAAGGAGTGGAAGTAATTCCTTATTCCAGCAAGAATAAAGAGAAAGGCTCTCGTATTCAAAATTGTTACGAAAAATTCCAAAAAGACATAGAATCGTTGTTTTTCATGAGTCGATCCTTGCTGCTGGGATCAAACTTAACTTTTTCCAGGGGAACGTTGAGGGTATCATGATAGCTTCACCACAAAACAATAGAATGAGTTAAATATAATAAATACTTTTCATTTAACCAACCAAAGGACACTGTATATAGAGAAACAAGGATGGTTTCAAGGTAGCTAGTCCCTTCCTTAAGAGCCAGAGTTTGAGAGTTGGAGTTCGAGCAGTCAAACTGCAAAGGGGAAACATGAAAGGGGTTAGGACAAGCAAGTAAAGATACAAAAAAATTGATAACATATCATGCTAATTGGTTATTACAGATATGTTTGATTAAATATAAATATATTCCTTTCCCAGAAATTCATGTTGAAATCCTTTCCATAAATTATAGGCATATGTTCATCCTGTTAGACTCCTATACCAATAGGTGTTATATATCATGATTGACTTGATGGGCTATGTAATATGTTCATACCTTTCCTTGTTGCAAAGGTTTTCCATATTGTCAGAAAAAAATCAAAAAATTTAAAAAATGTAAAGAGGGTATACCCTAAAAGAAAAATCAAAGGGTGAAAAAATAAAAATGGCCAAAAAAGTGAAAGAAAATGAACCCCACCAAAAAAAAGGCCAAGGAAAGTGTGCAAGTCTAAATGCCACTACTTTTGCTCTTATTTAATAAACAAAATTGTATGCAACTTGTATCTTATGCCACAATTGGTGAACAGTCAAACAGTTTAAGCTTGGCTAGTTCATTTTTCAATTTTATAGAGATAGAGAATAAAATCTGACCTAAATGTTTAATCTTGGCAGATAAGTAGATAGGTAGAGTAAATAAAAGGAGCTCAATAGTTTAATCTGAGCCCTTAGATGTAATAAGGTTAGAATTAGATAGATTTACACATGTAAAAGAAAAAGTGTGATAAGGGTTTTCCAGTCTAAGTGCACCCTAATAAAGAAGAAGAAAAAATGGTAGGGTAAAGTAGGTAGGGTAGGTAGATGTTGTTGCAGAATTACATGTGATGGATAATGATTCTAGATGTGTTAAATCTTTACTTTCATCACAAGTGAAAAGGCAGACACTACACTGGAATAATTTCAAGCAAAGCAAAGTCAAATTATTAATTTCCCTTCTCATTTTTCCCTAAAACATTTCATTAATTTCCCCTAAGTACTAAAGCATTTGAAAATTAGAGGGGCTCAAGGAATTTCCTTGACTTTTGGAGGGACCGGACCCTTGGCCCCATAATTGGAAAAAGCCTAAGTACTTAAAACCATTCATCATGACATTCATTCACTCTAAAAAATCTTTTCCTAAGTAAAATCCCATTTTACTTAGGAAAATTATGCAATATTTCATAAAAACCCTTTTTAAAGCATAATTTAAATACATTAACCTAATGTTCTACACTTAGCGCTTCCATTCATTTTTCATATTAATTTTTAACTTTATTATTTAAATCCCTGTGAAAATTCCCCCTTTCCCCGTATTATTTTAATAAAATTCCCAAATTAATATATTATCCAGCCCCTTTGGTTGAAAAATAACCATATAATTATGAATTATGATTAATTGGTTGAATTTCCAATTAATAAAAAACCGGACACTCCGTTGTTTAAAAAAGGAATTAATTAACCCTCATGGTTAATTAATAACCTAATCCACCAATAGAATTCCCCCCGATGTGATTAATTCATAATAAATTACATTGGGCCCGCCCTATTAATTCCCCGTCATCTTCCTTTCCCGACGACCATTTGATCGATCAATCCAAGATCTACGGTTGTCGTCCATATCACTGCGCTTCCACGTCCAAACGATAACGCATGATGGCCAAGCGGTTTTTTGAACAGTGTCGTGCCACGTGTAGTGTATTGTATGGAATCGCTCACCCTCCGCTGAAAACCCCCCGTCCCCAAAAGTTGTGCAATGAATACCGCTTACCGCTTGCCATCCCGTGACAAAGCCACCGTACTTGCTGACATCATCCATTAAAAAAATAAAAAACCTGCCAACCTTTGACTTTGTGAATAAAAAAAAACCCGCGTCATTTTTATTATCCTGTGCAGTGACCAGTGTCCCATGCAACGAATTCCAAAATCAACTGTCAAAGATTGTCAACCGCCACCTTACTGAAAGAAATTTGCAGTCGAGTAATCCAGAATTCACCCGCCATAGCCAAAACTTGTTTTAGTTACTGTTCATTTCCCAGAAAATAGGTATTTACCTAAATTCCCATTGAACTCTGCAAAATCCTAGTTTTTGTTTTAATTCCACACGAAAAATTGAAGCAGGGTTTAAGACTGGTCTTCATTTCATTCCTCAAATCCCAAAAATATAATTGCATTCCCAAACCTGTGATTGTGCTCTTTTTTTCATCAAAACCCAAATTCATTTCTGAATCCACAAGAACTAGAAATGGAAATTCCCTTGGCTTTGAATGTCGCGTCCCTGAATGCCCCTCACAGAGATTTAGACTATTTGCCTCTGGCAGATAGGGATTTCCAAGTTAAAGACCTTGTCCTCAGTGAAAATCCTCTTCGAATTTCTTGCCACTGCAGAGATAACTACCTGAACGGCTCTGACATTTTTGGATTATGGGAATCCAATCTCCCAATGTATCTTCTCCCCTCAGTCCACATTTTTCCTGAAATAATCTATTACTGCCATGCCAATTATGATCCCAATCAACGAGCAGTTTTTTCCTCGAGTCAAAACGTCCTTTTCTCAATAATTGCTCAGTCTATCAACGAAATGTTACAGTTTCAGCCTGGTCAAGCCCTGACTCCCCTTTCCATGGGAGATTTACTTGAGAAATCAGCCAATTTATCCCAAGAAGAGTTAAATCGCCTCTGCCAAACCTTCATGTTGCCAGAACATCAGCCCAAAGGCCCTCCCCCTTATGGTTATACCTTTTTCACTGATGTGGGTAGGCTTATTTTGAATATGATATCCTCTATAATGGGTTTCAATACTAGTGAATATGTTGATCAATTAACCCTAGTATTGTTGTCAATTTTTACCCCTGGATAGCCCCCTGCTGTCAAATATGATTTTGCTTCCTACATTGCTAATAAAATCCATGATCAATTCATGAGATTGGAAAATGAAAAAGTGTTCAAATATTCCTCTGTTATATACCATCTCATGCTTTACTATCAATCAGAGAGTTTCCCTTTCCAGGTCAAGAAACTTGATGCCAAAGGAAATCCTAGGTCTGTAATCTTTTGGTCTGCAATTACTCATAATTCCTATGATTCTCCTTATTCTTACAATGAGTTCATTGACCTATTTGTGCACCCTACAACCACTTTATTAATAGGATTCTCCCCTCCTAGGGTCAATAATGACATGAAGAAAATTCTCCAACTTTCTAAACAATACAGGATAGGTGATTGGTACCTATACCGAAATCACACAGAAATCAGAATATATGGGTGTGAGTTATGCCCTTTCAAGTTACCAAAATATGTCCCAATGAGGCTCTTTTCCTTAGAGTATTTCAGACAGATGATAAATTTAGACATAGTCCATTTTTGCAATGCAAAGAAAAAAGCTCAACTCGGAATTAAGAGTCAATTAGGTCCTTTTGTTTGTAATTCTAGGGATGCTGGAAAAGAAGCTGAAAGAATCCTAGAAGACTACCTCAAATTGAAAAAAAGTTTCTACCGGGTACCTTATGACCCAAACAGCTTTATTTGTGATAGGAGGATGAAAAACAAATTGTCACCATACCTTCATCATAGAATCCCAGAAATTGAACAATATGCCAATATGGATGAATGGATGGAAGGGACATTGATAGAACAAGATAGTGAATAGGTCAGTGTTGAAAATTTTATGAAAGACCTTGAAAAAATACTTGACCTAGACTCTTTTGGACAGGTGCAAAGACCAGGAATTGGTCCTTATTCTGTTGGGACTTCTCAGCAAAATTTACAGGAAATCAGTGCATCAGCCACAGTAGCATCTAAAGGGAAGGAGAAAGAGGCTAATATACAAGTTACAGAGAATTCACAATGACAGAACAGCCTGAAACTTCTAAAGAACGGGGTCAAATACATATTTCTCCTACTCAGATCAATGTGGCAAACATTTCAATTTTACAAACTCCTCTCAATGTAGAAAAAGGTAAGAAGAGAGATGCTGAAGCAGCTACCCCTATCAGTGGATCTTCAGAACAACCTGATGTTAAAAGACAAAAATTGAATCCTCTTCCAGAAGTAGAATCTGTTCAAGAAATCCCTGATAGTCAAAGGAGAGAATAATTGGGTATTCAGCAAACATGTACAATCAGTGGGACATTCACTAATTCACAGAGAAAGGAGCTACAAAGGCAGCAAAGTGTAGAAGTATCTTCTTTCAAACCACCAGTGAAATATGCCTGGGATATTAAAAGGACATTTATAAATATAAAGGTCAGAAATGATCCACTAAGACTTCAAGTCTACAATCAATATTTGAAGATGGCTCCTAAGAATAAACAAAGATTGATGTCAGCCTATGACATCCAGCAGGGTAAAATGGCAATGACTCACTTCAAACCCAAAGTGCAGCAGCCTAAAATAGCTGCAAATTATATCATAACCAATTTTGAAGTTATAGAAAAGGATATTCATCCTTTGGATCAGATTGAGCTGCATAAACAAACAGGTGAAATGATTTATTCTACTCTGACTGATAAATCAATGATGACCCAAAAATTACAGGATTATTTGGAGAATACTAATGCACAATTGCATCTTGAAAAAGCCTCTTCTCAGGCTAAGGACAACAGAATAAAGACTTTGGAGGAAACAATTATTGGATTGGGTCATAATCCTAAAGATGTCAAGGGTATAGAAGCCTTGATTAAGAAGAAAGATGATGATATTGTAGCCTTGAGAAAACAACTGAAGTTACCATCCTCAAGGCATCCACAAACTGCAGAAATTATAAAGCAAAATTCTGAAGAAAAATTGATGGATTTGCTCTTGAAATTGAATGAGCAACTAAATGAGACTGAAAAAGAACTTGAAAAGGCATTAAAGGACAAGCAGGCAAACATTCCAGCATCTACATTAGAAGTAATTATAGGTACAACAACAACAGGTCAGCCAACAGAATTATCACAGGTAAACACTTCCAATTTAAGCACTGAAGAAATAATAAAATCAATGGAGGAATTGAAACTCCAAGTGACAGAGCTCCAGAGAACAAAGGTACAATTCACCACTTTAGAACAAAAATATGATCTCTCGAAAATAAGTGTTGCAGAAAAAACAAGAGAGGTCAACATATTAGAAAAATTGGTCAAAGCATTGGAGAATGATCTCACATTGGATAAGCCTTTAAAGGAAATAAAAGAAATTCTTTGGGACAACATCATTCAGTCAATAAATGATGTCTGGCCATCAATTCAAATAATGTATGAGCATAATGATTTAGTTAAATTGGCTCTGGAAGAAATTTTAAAGGCAAGAGATGAATTAGGGAACATGCCTGAAGAAGCCAATAAACTTATACACTTTTTGAACATTAATAACAGATATCAACTTGAAGAACTCGGCATCCAAGACAGAACAGGAACAATTTTGGAGATAAAAAGAGTTTTTACTAAAAGAACTCTGATGCAGAATCTAGAAAGAAGATGCTCTAATATGCAAGAAGAAATCAATGCCTTCACAAAAAGATTGGATATTCTGTTGAATAAAGGATTGCCAAGTCCTTTAGTTTCAGATGATAAACTAATGAACCTTGAAAGTTATGTTGAGAAATTAGACAAACATGCTGACAATTAGATCAGTTCCTCAACTAGTTCATTAGCAGTAGCAGCATTGCCTACAGGCAAAATTCGTCATGACAAATTGGAAAATTTGTTTTATCTCGAGCATGAGGTAAAGCACTTATTCCCAATTTAGCCTACTTTCTTCAGATACACAGAGACAGATGAAACTCTAAGGAAGCTACAAAGAACTGAAATACCGGAAGCTCAATGGTGGGAAGAAATGTTAGAACTTTTGTAAAAATTATCCTTACATGATTTTTTGATTATTTACTAAAGCAAATCATGATAAGAAGGATAAAAGGATAAATAGAGGTCAAAGTGTATCAGTACAAATAAAGAGTATCAGTAAAATAGAGCAGCTAGCACAGAGTTACTAAAGATGACAGCAACAAGCCAAATCATAGGGCCGGCCTCCAGCACATTCTTTTAAAAAGGGAACAGCACAACATCGGTTATCCTTTCTCTTATCTACGAGACCATCTATCTCTGGTTTGTTATAAAATACTCATGAGTCATCCTAGATTATATATCAATTTGTTTTGAAATATTTTTTATAATTTTTTGTATAAATACTCTCTCAATTGGAGTATTGAGGGGTGAATTCTTAGACTTCGCTGTAACATTGATTACTTTGGAATAAAGTGTTGTTGGACAAATTTTTGTATGGCTAGCTGGATGAGGAATTGATGCAAAAGACTTTTCACAGGATTCTCGAGTCAGACAACGGATCAATAAGTCATCTATCTCTTATGTTTTAAAATTTTATACTTGTTTATTATACCATTTGTGTTTCATATCTGAATGATTAACAAAAGGAATAAATCAGAAAGTGCTTAAGTGCAATCTGTTTTCAATCGTTTTTATTCTAAATGTTTTCTTCTGAACTATTTTAAATAGTGAATTCTTAATTGCTCCTTTTTTCTAGTTTAATCATTTTGATTATTTGGTAAAGAATACTCAATTGCTCTTTATTAATAATCATTCAAGTTCAATCTTTCAAAAATGTTGAAGGATTCTTAATTTCCCTTCACCCATTTCGAGTCCATTCCATTCATCTTTGATCTATAATTGTTCCCTATTTGATTACCTTGCCCTGTGAAACCATCTTTTGTTAAGAAACTTAATCTAGTTAAGCCATCTTTCTTTGACTCCGTTAGCCCAAAGGCCTAAATTACTCAGTCTTACCCTCTGCTATAGAATTTCATCAACCAATCTTAATCAAAATCCCTAGATTTTCATAACTAGCCTAATATCTTTCCAAAACAAAGATAAATCTTACAGGGAGAGCCCTCGCCCTCTCTGGGTACAGATTGGCTAGATTCTGTACCTAAAAGTTGGTTTTTGGTTACCTCGCACCCCTTTCCTCTTCCAACAACTTCAAGGAAAATCTGAGTGATAACACATCCTACTTTTAATTGAACCGATATAGCTAGTAAATATACTAGAGCATGATGAATCGATACAGGTACCATATGAATAAATCCATTGAGTAAATCCATTGAGTAAATTCATTGCAGTACGAGGAAGTCAAACGAAACTGTATCAAAAACCAAACCCAAAACCAGATGCAGTCCTACGATTGGATCGAGTATTGACTATTTATTAATTTATTTATGTATGTTTAGGATGTTGAGTTCAGGTAAATATTATAACATTTAAGTGTGGTTGTTGCATGCTTCGTGCACTTATCGATTGAAAGGAGTTGAGGGCACAAGGAATATTATGGTCAATCACATCAAGGATCGAGTAGCCCTCATTTTGAAAACTTACTTATCCTCAGAGGAGTTCAAGAAGGAAGAATAAACAAAATAGAGACAATAATTAACATGTGTTTGTTCCTCCCCATCGAGAAAAAAAGACACGATAACTCTAACTCTTACATTGCATGGTCACCACTTGTGGCTCTTCCTTCCCTTAGAATGGAGAGATGAGGTACTTTCAGCATGTCAACTGAACACAAGGAAAACCGGAGAGAAAAAAGAGCAAGTCAGGTGGGGGACTTTAGCAATGAAAGGAAAGAAGAAATTGCCGAAAACCCATTTGCTTCTAAAAATATACCTAGGGTACACGAGTGCTCTATTTTTCACTGGCTTTTTACTTGCTACCCAGGGTACATGAGTGCTCTATTTTTCACAGCCTTTTTAAATCTCAGGCTTTTTACATCTGGTCAAGCTCTTAGAGGACACAAGAGGTGTCATTTTTTAGTTTCTAAAACTTTACTGTCACTAGCACTAAGCAGGCACTAAGCAGCAAATAGATCTTAGGCCTACTGTAAAATGAGATGCTAGATTTGAATAGGCATGCACCTGTAGAAGATGATTGATAATGGTAATCAAGTTAGAAATAGCATTCGCCCCCGCAGCTCTCAATAGTTGTATTGTGAATTCACTTAGACTTACTGATGTTGATTCTGTCAACAAAGTTAGCCCTTCTTACATTCAACCTTGGTACCACCTTGGTAGATAGCAGGAAACCAAAAACACAGATTCTTTATGTAAAAATGCCACACTAATAATTTGACTCAGGAGGATGAAGCATAGAGAAATCTTGGCAGAAAAAATGGAATAGATAATGTGCAATATCTAATCGATAACATGGTTATACCTTGGTTGGAAGTGTGAACTAAAAGTGTTGTTATATGGATGGGATCCTTATTTTTTTCCTTAGCTTGAAATCTTTGCACACTTCTGGAATCATAAAAATTGCATGTGGAGGAGTTTATTACATACAATCTTGGCATGTATTCTGGAATTTGATGCCACAACTGCTCCTTGCATCAATGCAGATGGGCTCTCATGAAATCAGTTTTTTCTCTCCAGAAACTCCATTTTTAGATTTCTTAGAAATGGATATTCCTGCTTTTTTGAAATTGCTTTAATCTGCATAGTTGTTGCTTTCTTGAAATTGATTTCACCAATTTCACTTATAAATCTGCACGGTTGCTACTTTCTTGACATTAATTTCACCTGCAAATCTACTCTACAAATTTGCACAGTTCCATTCAGTAAATATTGTTTACATTGTTCTATAGACAGTTCCATTCAGTAAACATTGCTAACGTTGTTCTCTCGATAGTTCCATTCAATAAACATTTTTAACCTTGTTCTCTCATCATATAGGTATCCACAGAACTACTTTAGTACAGCTATAATCTCTATTTCTTCCTTAGGAGTATACTCAATGGCCACTTGTCCTCTTTTGGTATTTTGGTTTAAGGCATTCTCCAAAAATGACCTTAAAAACCTGCTGGGGCTAGATATAGGTCAGATCTGTATGATGCATAAAATATTCAATTTTATGTCCTTCAAGTTATGTCTTATACAGTCTCGGATTGAGGCCTTGATGCTGGATCTTGGAGCTAGGGCACCCATGGGACATTTATAAACCTCCAAAGTATGCTTTCAGTTGTTGATATGATGAATATGCCTTCTTTAAGAGCTTAAAAAGTGCCTGATTAACCGCAGGTTACTTCACTCTTGTGAAAAATTCGAAACGGTCATTGGATTTTGCCGGCATAATTGATCTTTAATTTATTGGCAAAGGAAAAATGAATCGGCCTGCAGAATTTTTCCTTGTAATGTGTGTTAACTTCTACAGGAATTGGTAGCATGGTAGTAGAAATATTGTTTTAAAAAATTGGCCCTTTAGTCATCCAATCAAGGAGGTTAATTGATGCTGGGGTTAATTGATGTTGGGGTTAGCTGAGAGCTTGACTAGTACATAATGAACCATGACAGGAAGAAAATATGGGTGCTACTGTTAATTATATATGTAAATACGCTTGCCTTTCCTACCTGTATCTCTGTCGGTTGTAGTGTGGGAAATGCTCCATATCTGTGCTCCAAGTCTACCCATTCGAGTAATGGGCATAACCATTCTTGCGTAGATAGATATGAATGAACCATTCTTGCGTAGATCGATAGGAATGATGACTAAATAACTGGAATAATTGAATATTGTAAGATTATATGTAAATGGAAACTCGACTACTAGGAAGGATTCTTTGAGTAATAGAATTTTCCCACCCATGAGAGAGATAAGGCCCATCCAACATTTCCTGATGCTCGCTTTCCCTTTTAGTGATGATCACTTTCCCTTGCAATGAATGGTTCCTCTGATTTACATGCTTTCGCGAATTCCTTTGCCTCTGCCTTTGTCCTATTCTTTGGTTTTTCTTCTTTTTGTTGGGGTTAATTTTGGCAGAAGCAATCTAGCAGGGAGACTAGAGACGGGTTAATGAGACTGGAGATGGGTTAATGAGACTAGAGACAGGTTAATTAGAAAATATTTTTCCTCCATTTTTGGCTTAATTCGGGCAGCATCGGGGAGAATAGCTTGCAACAGGGAGCAGTAGGGAGAATATGTTTTTGTTGCACAAGCACTGACGGATTTGTCTCAAACTACATGCAGATATAGGATGTGGCGTGGCTGTTGTACTAGGTGTACTGCATGGTGGAAGAGTACATGAAAATATGGCAAATGTGGTTGTCGTATTAGCATGGTTTCATGGAAGGTATCATGGAGTAGGGTAGATATGTCTAATGTTGTGCAAGGACCAGTAATTCTTATAGTACTAGTCCCATCAACCCACCAAAAATAAACATATATGCAACCAATAATTAAACAAAAAAATAACTTGAAGTCAAAATATATATTAAATTAAGTCCAAAATTTCCCAAGTCATTTAATGGGCCCACAACTATCCATAAATAGTTTAATAATTATTAAGAGTACAAATCCTATTGTGTCAACTAGAAAGCTCATAAAACGATTTTTCCTTCCAAAATGGTCAATTCAAGAAGTACAAAAACGCAGTCACTTCATCCCATCTGATCACCCCTGATGCCATGTATCACAAGTAAATATCAATACCTGCACATAATAAAAGGAAATGTATGTTAGCCATAACTGTTGTGTTATTCAACATTTAAACCCATTGTGTTCAATAAATTGCACCCAATAACAACATTTAAACCCACTGTGTACAATAAATGGAACCCACCCAATAAATTCAATAAACGACATTCAACCTATTATATTTCCCATTAAAAAAAATCAAAGCACATGGATCAACAAAAACAAATTCACAGCCATTGGATCTCATCAAATTCAATCTTGATCACACATGCAAAATGAAGCCATTGCGATCCATGTCCATCATTGTCACCAATTAAATTCAACATCAAAAAACTATAAAAGAAGTTCAGCCACTGATGAGGTTACATGTTTCACATTCAAAATATTCACCAGCCCTGGAGACAAACCATCACAGGATATTTCACATTATATTCAAGTTATTTTTTTCAATTACAGCACAATTTTCTTACAATTTTGTTTTAATTTATGAGTCTTTATTTCAATTTTCTAAAACTTTTATTTTCATTTCTGAGTCTTTATTTCAGTTTTCTTATTTTCATTTCTAGGTCTTTATTTCAGTTATCTCCTTTGATTTGAGTTGAGGAGATGAATGTTATCAATAGTTCTAGGCAGTGCACTTTACAACTAGGTCCAAGAACAGAGCTAAGGCTACCCTCAACAAACAAACAACTTGCAAAATTTAAGGCTACCCTCAACAACCAAAGAACTTGAAAAATTACCATTTCTTCCCAAATATTTTTGGCAACCATCTATCATAGAGCATGTATAATCTATTGTACAATAATTTTTTCACTGTGATGCTATTCATAAACATCAGCAACTAGATTGACTACATGTGAAAAGGATTTAAGAGAACAATGTCATAGATTAGAAATTAAAGACTTAGGTTTCAAACCTACTTGATAAACAAACCTGAGCTTCTTGTTTCTACACACTTAGAATAATCATGTACTTGATTATTGCCAGCAGCCAAGTCTCCTTTTAAGTAGCTCAGTCACTAAATGTTCTGCTAATGTGAAATTGGTGGCAGCTAATGTAAAGCTCACATCACTTAATCGAGGAAACGGGAAGATATGAGCAACTCTGTCACAATGTATATGATGTTGTTGTAATATCAAAGTCCTGTAGGTCTTGTTAATAAAATTCTTGTAGGTATTGTTAAATCAAAGTCCTGTAGGAAGAGAATTCAGATCTACGGGAGGCCCAATATAAGTGCTATAGTAAGCCAAGGCCTACTTAATTGTTACATCCAATACCGTTTACCTTCAATTTGGTTAAATCTAAACCTAGGCTTAACTCTCCATATCACTTGGGCCCATTCATTTCAGGAGTGACAATTTTCTTGTTGATGCCAACTTTTGGGGGATATTAGGAATAGTCGAATTTTGATGTTGAGGGATATTAAAAATGGGAGGAATAGATGTCAATTACATCTTGTATGCTATATAATTAGCATAGAATCATAATAGCCTCCACATGGATTTTAGAAAAACATATATGTGGAGTTATGCAACACTAGATAGTTAGAATACCACCATTTTATGACCAGTGCAAAGGAAGAATGTAGGTCATGTTATCTAGGGAAGGAAGGGTACAAAATGACTTTAAATGACAAACAAAGATAAGACTGGAATTCATTTCAAGCTTAGTAATCCAAAAGGATAAATTCCTTTGTGTAAAAAATCTAATCAAACTCTCGTAGGCCAAGTAAAACAACTAGCAAAACCTGGAGTATTAGTACAACAACTAGAAAAACCTGAACAAGTAGTATAACAGGCACTTTTCTGGTCCTATTTTCCCAACAACTAGCTACATCCTTATTAGTGAAAAAATAAGTGATCCTCTGGAGTCTATAATGCAATTGGTTTTATGGTGAATGGAACTGCAAAGTAGAAATATGCGAAGGGGATTGGACACATCTCAGAGAAAATTAGATTTCTAAATGCTTATGTGCATGTGAACCATATTCTTTACACTTCAATCGTACAAATTTGGAAAGAAAGAATTATTAATCATAGAAACTACTCAAATAATCAAAAGGTGACATGAGGCTAGCTTAAATTGCACTATATACCCCATATTTATATATTTCTATCTAGGCCCAAAGTGTTTGATGAAATCCCATGAAGGTTTATATGCATGCCAAGCATAGAAGCTAGAAACAAATAACCAAAAAAAAAACATAAGAAAACCATTCACAATATTTAAGGAACTACATCATTTATGTAAAAAAATGTATCATTAAGTCAACCTGTGGAAAATATCTCAGTAGCTGAACATAGAAGTTGTAGCATTTGAAGTTAACATATCTATCTACAATAGCTGAGAAAAGAAGTTGTAGCATTTGAAGTTCACATATCTATTTGCAATAGCTGAGCATAGATGTTGTGTCATTTGAACTTGAAGTCAGCATATCTTTCTGCATTACTTGAGCATAGGAATCAAAGATGCCAAGACTGAAAATAAGAAAAAGGTAACATAAGGAAAGGAATTCAGAAACCTTGGGCATGAATACACAAACTAAATGTAATTTTTTATAAATTGTTATAAATGGGAAGAGATGATGTTACTAGATTGAACATTATTTTCAATCTTAGAAAGTTGCAAAGAAATAATTATAAATCATAGAAACTACTCAAATAATCAGAAGGTGTCGTGAGGCTATATTAAAAATGGTTTTTCATGTAGTCAACTGAAAATTAAACATGTCCCTTTTGATTTGTAAATCCAAACAACCCTAAACAATACTAGCTTTTATAAACAAGTTATCAAAATAGTTATCGAAAAATTCATTGTATTTTAAGTGTAAAAACAAGTTATAAAAACAATAATCACTGATATATTCGAAGACATACAACTAATTCCATCTGTAGATTTGTTTTTTTAAGGATACTGTTAAAAATCCATATGTATGAAAATACATGTTGATGATTCCTGTAATAAACCGGAGATATGTTTGGCTTGTATGAAAGCATTCTTTTCAATTATTATTAACTAAATGCATGCAATAATTCTGTAGGTAGTTGCATCCATGGCAAGAGTTAGTTATGTTGCTCGTACAAGGATAAGTGGTAGAAGAGTGACCAGAGGTGCCCAGCTGCAATGCACTTCATCAGATGAAGAAAGGACAGGTGATGTCAATGTTAACAATGCTCCAAGCAATGTTGTTGAGGATGACCATGTGGCTAAAGCTGATGTTGTGACACCATCAGTCACAGAGCCACCGTCAACAACAGTCCAAGGTGAAACTTCAACTAAAAATGTCAGCGTTATAAGAGGTTGGAAAAAAGAAGAAATGTTAGCTGCAATTGACGACATAGAGTTCAATGGATATTTTGTTCGGGAATCTGCAAAGAAACATAGTATTCCTCCCTCATCAATACATTATTGGATAAATTGGCTCACTCACACCAAATGTACAGGGTTTGTTACAGTTATGACTAAAGAGGAGGAGGTTGATGTGGTTGAGTGGTGTAAAGAAATGGCCCAATTGGGACATGGGCTAGATTTTATACAAATCAAATCCACAGTTGCTCAAATTTTTCAAGGGAGGCCAAACCCATTCAAAGATGGATTTCCTGGTAAATCATGGTGGTTTGGGTTTAAAAAAAGGCATCCAAACCTTGTATTGCGTATAGTTGAGGGCCTTGACAAGGACAGAGAATTAAATATGTGCCCTGCAGTTGTATGTAAGTTCTATGACACTCTTTCTAGTGCATATGATAAAATTTATGATGGTGCAGACCATATATGGAACTGTGATGAAACAAGTTTACAAGCGGGAAGGAATTGTGGCAAGAGGGTAATTTCCAAGAGAGGTAACTAAAACATGCCAAATATTTTTCCTAAGAACAGGGAGTGGATAACCATTTTATGTTGTGTCAATGCAATTGGTGCTTCAATCCCAGGATTTTATCTTTTCAAAGGTAAAAATTAGTTGAAAAATTATATACAAAACTGTGAACTAGGAGCATGCATGGCTACACATCCCCATGCATGGATGGCTAAAGAATTTTTTTTAAATTGGCTTTGCCACTTTTTTGCATCTGTGCCAGGTGGTGTCTCACCTAATAATAGACACCTGTTGATATTATATGGCCATGGAAGCCACACAGCTGTACAAACAATTGAGGAAGCAAACAATTTGGGCATTGACCTTTTAACATTGCCCGCTCATACCACTCACATATTACAACCCCTTGATGTTAGTGTGTTTGACCCTTTCAAGAACTATTTTAGGTCATAGCGTGTTGCATGGATGGCAAAGAATTTAGGGGTTGAGGTGAAAAGGTTCGAGTTAGAAGCGCTTGCAAGTAAGGCTTTTAAAAGGGCTATGACACCATCAAATATCAAGGTTGGCTTTAGGAGGACAGGAATATGGCCACTGAATTATGATACTCTTATGCATGATACTAGTTGTAGCCAATCGTTTCATGTAGATGATCAAGAAGAAGAGCATGTCTAAACAAATGTTGAAGTGCAAAGAAGTACATGAACATGTTGATGTGGTTGCAACTAGTAATATAATTTCCCTCTCTCAAAGACAGTTATATGCTGATGATGATGAGCCGGTATGTGAAACACAGTATATTCATGAAAATATTGATAGGAACATGGAGGTTTTTATACCAAATAAAGCAGATGGAACTTTTGTTTCTGATATTTTTAATGACATTATTGAACATGCAGTTGACAATGCAGATGTAGTTGAAAATGAAATTGTTGATATTGTTAATGCAGATGTAGTTGAAATTGAAATTGTTGATATTGTTAATGACATTGTAAATTACCAATTGACATTTCCAAGCCAATTAAAGCCACCATCATGGTTGGAAGAAGCCATGATTAATTTGAACGAACACAGTGTCTCAAGAACCAATGAACAATGCATGAACATGCCTTCACAACCGACTAAATTGAATAGTGAAATTGTTCATTTTTTTTGGAAAAAAGATCAATGGAAGAATATGAAGCACATAATGAGGCACCAGATGAAAAAAACAATATAGTTCAATCAAGTGCCACATATACTGAAGTGCCAAGAAATGACATGCAGGTGGGAGGGGGGATAAGTTACTTGGGCGGTTCCTAAAGCTACCAGTAGAAAGTGTGTCAATGAAAAAGAAGCAAGGAACACCCGGTAGTCTTTGTTTGGGGAGAATTTCACAGTTACTCACCTCAGAAGACTATATAAAACTCCAAGTTGAGTCTGAAAATAAAAAAATGGAAATTCAGGAATTAAAACAGAAAAAAAAAAGGGGTCAAGCCAAGGAGAAGAAGGCAGCATGGGCTATTACAGCACAATGTCGAGCAGATGAAAGGCTTGAAAGAGAGAGAGAAAGGCAAGAGAAGGAGCAACAAAAACAAATTTCAAGACAGGAAAAGGAATCAAGGAAGGATAAACAAATGCTTGAAAAGGAACAAAGGATGACTGATATGGTTGACATAATGCAAGCATAGTTGATGAGAATGAAACCAGGGACATGTCCAACACATTGGACAATATTGAAAATAATACAATGTTATTCCAAGACCTCATAAACATTCAAGTGCCTCACTATCAAAATGGGGGTTTACCCACTTGCCTTATTCCTACCACAGGAGGTGTGAATTCAATGTATGTTCATCATACACCTCCACTTAGCACAAGTGTGAGGTATGGGTACTCAATTCCTCCATGGTTGGAAGGGACAAATCAGTCTCAATTATATGGTAGAAATAAACCACAACCTAATCAACCCTTCTTAGGGAGGCCAACCTACTTGGCTCAATCAAGCAACTCATGGTTTGGCATTGAAAATTCTCAAAGACATAAATAATAGGGGTGTTATATGTTTTTGGTTGTAACCACATTATGATGTGGATTTTCGATGGACTGTATATTTTTCTTGTCACATGAAGGTTGATTTATTCCATACTGTATGTGTAATTGTAAGGAACGAACATCTATAGTCTATTATAATGGAACATTCTGACGGAATGACATGACAATGCTGTTAGATGTGCTATGTTTGTTAACAATTGGATGAAAATATCTACTCAACCACACAACCATACTGTTATTTATTTATTCCAAAAAGTAAGCTATTTAAAATCTGCTATAATATCTCTTTTGATCATTTCTACTGCCATAGGAACACTGAAACAAATTTCTTCTTAAAGGCTCGACTGGACATGGAAAAAAATTCAAGCCAACACTAATAATTCCTGGATTGGACATGGCCACTCTTTTTTTTTTATCTCATGGAAGGCAGGAAAGTAGCTATTTTTTTGTTGGAAAATGCCTAGTGGCATATGTACTTATAATTTCTAAAAAAAATAAAATGTTTGAACTCTTAAATGGTTGTTAAACAGGACAGGTATCAAAAATACATCTCACATAGGACAGGTATCAAAAATACATGTTAGATTGCCCCTAGTTTTTAATACTTGGAATATACTCAAACAAATAACAGGTGGAGCATATAAAGAGATAAAATGTCTGTTAAGCTTCAAGGTTGACCAATATTAGCCTTAAGGTACCCCTCTAAGGCAACATTGTCTCTAAGACTTATAGAAAGACTGCTTAATGAGCCAAGAAAGTCTCATAATAAGATGTTTGCGCTGACCTCTTGCTCTGTTACACAATCTTGTGAACATGTAAGATGCTTAATTTACTCTGTATAAGATGGCTGAAATCCCACCATCGCAATTAATTATCTCTAGAAAGGTTTATTTTATAAGTTAACTAACCTTAAGCAAGGTAAAACAACAGGTATTCATTCAAATATATTGCAATCTACTAAGGTGTCTTCACATGAATTCCATGCACAGCAAGATGTCCGGATGGATTTTGTTAAAGGCTTCCTAATCTTGAATCAAAACCTTAATGAATCTGCATCATAAATTATGTATGAGATGGTATCAAGTCACTATAAAAATGGCACATCGCTACCAGCATGCTCTTTTGTATAAATATAGATACACGCTCTATTTGTAACTACTATGGTAGGAGAACTTTGGTCAGATCAAATTTCGACTCATGATCTCCTGCTAATAGGATTACGATACTTGCAGAAAAATTAAAGAAGAAGGATTACAAATTACATTGCTATTAAACACCAACATAATTTAACATTGATAGGTAAGGAAAAATCCATCAAACTCATTTGAGATCTCTAGATTTTTTCTCCTAGAGATACAAGTATGCTTGTGACAGATCTCCCAAGTATGCTTGATCGTTGCTACCTCTGGCAAATTGGCAAGCATTGTAGCAAAGATGATATTGAATATATTTAAATTATGTAAAATACGTTTCACAACAATGTTTGTTAACAATTGGATGAAAATATCTACTCAACCACACAACCATACTGTCATTTCTTTATTCCAAGAAGTGAGCTATTTAAAATCTACTCTAATATCTCTTTTGATCATGTCTACTGCCATAGGAACACTGAAACAAATGTCTTCTCAAAGGCTCGACTGGACATTGACAAAACTTCAAGCCAACATGAATAATTCCTAGACTGGACATGGACACTTTTTTTTTAAATCTCATGGCAAATGGGAAGCAACTATTTTTAAATCTCACAATTGTTATTCACAACATATACCGAACACACATAGCCAACTGTTATTCATAACATACACCCAACACACACACAGAATACCACTATTTAACTAGTATACTGAGTAATATACAAATCTCAAATAAATTAACCAAACTATAAACCCAGAGACTGAAAATGAAGTCCATTCAGAGACACAGAATGATGTGCTTTTTAGTGAAGGTCACATTCATGAAGACTCAAGGGTTCTGCAAGATGTTGTTGAACAGAATAGTTTGGAAACTGAAGAGAATCCTTATACTGAGTCAATAGAATATTACAATACACCTGTTGTGCAGATAAATCATTCTTGCGGACAAGATCGATCCCCCTAGTACCAAAAGGTAATCTAGCAACAAACAGCCAAATAAACCTATCTTTCTCTAAACATATGAGATTTACAAAAGAATACTATAAAGGTGTCAAGGTCTTACCGTAGATCCAATGCTTGTTTGAAGTTGTTGTCCCTCGTGCACTTGAAGGAGTTTTCTTTGTAAACCTGCAGTCACAAACAAGAAAACATTAAATAGCACCTGTATAGTAAACATCATAAATCATGCTTATCATGGTGATCAAGGAATCCATGAAATAAACAGTTAATTAACAGCTTATTGAGAAAAGTGAATTCATTTGTATTAACTTTGAAAGAAGGAAAACCTTACAACCTTAGCCTTGATGTTGAACAGGCCTTCCCGGGGTCCGAAGCAGGAATCTCCTCTACTCTAACAAGCCTTGCACTCTTCCAACCGAGACGGATAGAGGTATGTGATCTCTCCTCACGAAAATCTCAGTTAAATGAGTCTGAATCCCAACAGCACTTAACCTCAAATAATTCTAAAGCTTCAACCCCCTTTGAGGCTGCCCAATGCCTCTTTTTATAATGCAAAAGAGGAGGTTTCAGTTCCAACTATGAAGGGATATAATCCTCCTTCAAAGGGATAAGCTCCTCACATCAAGGGGTTAGCTCCATAAGGTAAGGGATACATGAACCTCAAAAGATCGGTTCTGCCATTGCAAGATTCTTTCTAGAGGCTTCTAGAAATTACTGAAAGTGAGATTTTTTAGTTTACTTGCACCTTTTTAATCTTTACAGGGGTCCGCACCCATAACATAGAGAAAGTGCGTTCAGGTACGCAGGAGTCATGAACATTAGGTGCAAGACCGCAGGCAAGATACAGAGAAAGTGCGATAGCAAAGTTAAGGAGATTTTTAAGAAATTTTCTCTTATTTTCAAGGCTTGACATGAGGAACTAATATGTTAGACTTGCAAAGGAGGAATTATGAGTGATAATGAGCTCATACAAATAGCAGAATGTCAAGATGACAATTTTTAGTGCAATAGATTTCCCCCTAAAGTGCAAAGTCTGGAATAGATGAAGCTGAAGTCTGTCATATATAAAGAGTGTAGTACTTTATCATTTCAAGGATTATCCTATGGACACCCCAGTCAAAACCTGTAAAAACATTCAATGCAAAATATATATATGTGAACATATCATCACTGAGGTGGGCATTCCCATACTCAGATAAAAACTAACTATAAAACTGATCTAAACTTTTCTGATACAGGAGTGATTTTGAATACATCAACAGTATAGACATGTGTAGACACAGTATGGACACAGCCATCTATTTATGAATAGTCCACTATATAAATGATAACAAAATTCCTCGCAGCCTGGATGGTAGAAACTAGATCTGGGGTCTTGATTTCCGCTTCTCGAACCAGTACGATTCTATCCATGTGAATGAATGTGTCGAAGTCGAACATGGTAGAAACCACTTGATTACCAGTCAATGATGAAGACCGTTAACAAGTGTGAGAGTAACCACCAGTAATGTTAATGGCTCTCAAAGTACTCAGTACAAACCATGAAATGTGAATGAATAAGCTGAAGTCAAACATGTCACGGAATCTTTCGATCGAAGGTCAATGATGCAACCTGTTATCGAAGGCGAGAAACCTGCCATTGAGGCATGCAAATTTCAAGGTACTGACAATTTCTAGATCAACTTCCTAGATAATGAGTTGTCGTCGATAGGAAGTGATATGTCGTAGGAAAGCCCACAACACCAAATCATAGATCAAGTTTTGAAGAAATATATTGGCAAGGACTGACTCAGGGATGGTCAAAATGGATGACAAATATTTTGTAGATGAATGGTTTGTTTGAACTGTCCTCTTGAACACATAACAACACTGCAGATGGCTTGGTGACAATTGACCCAAAGCTAATACCCAGAAACTGGCTGAAGACTTTCAATATGGTTTGATTAATTGTTAGGAAAAGGATTTCCCAACCCAAGTGAACAAAAGTGTCATGTTCAAGAGTGGTTAACGGCTTTTCGAAAAATCAAAATACAACAAATAGGCTCATTTTTCTCTCTTTTCCCCCACCATTTCTGGCAAGTACCTCTTTATTTTTTACAAGCTTGAGGAGGATAACATTTGCTTGTTTATAAGCTCATCCTTCGGATGAGTCCAACTTAGTTTAAGATTCGAACCCTATGAAGGAGTGGTTCATTCCTATTTAAAAATGGACAGGTCCTTTATTGTTAAGTTTTAACGAGTCCAGTATAGGAGAAACTCGGTGTTTTTTCAATTTTAGGGAGTGAGAAGAAAAAACTTAAGAAGACTCCATGGGGGCACGTTTTCGTAAATTTAGTCTCTCGGGCCCGAAAAGGGATAAAATAATGTGAGAGAGAACTCTATTAACCGTATTTAGTCAATGTATACCTTTTTCGTAAATAGTCCATTTCAGTCCGTAAAAGGGGTAAACTTATACTGAAGGGACGATCATTCATTTATTTTAACGAATTCGAATAATCAAGTGCTCGACATTCTTTTCAATTTTCGAGAGTCTGAAAAGATCTTAAAAGAGGACTCCAAGTTTTTTCTTTTTCGTAAATTTTTGAAAGAGTCCGAAAAAGCGATAAAAGTATGCTCTTTGTTGAAAAATGATCAATTTTCCTGAAAAATCCAATTTCTATACAAAAACTCGAAACATTACACATACCTGTTTAAGATAAATAAAAATTATTTCAAAAATAACCTTTTTAAAGTGAAAAATAAACAAATTAAAAATTTATTTATTCAAAAAAACTTATAAAAGGGACTTTTCTAACTTCTTTTTTACCATTTGTGTTCAGAGTGAAAAATAAGAGCTTTTGGGTAAAAAAGTTCCTGCGAAGATTCTAGAAAATCCATCCGACGAAATCGAGAACCGTCAACTCCAAGTAATCCACGACCTCCTTATCTTGCATTTCATCTGTTTATATTTCATTTTTAGGCTTTATATTTCATTTTTAAGGGAAAAAAAGGTTCAAAAAATCACTCGTGGGGGTCCGCAAGTGCAACAAACGGGCCCTACGGACGCTAAATTTTTTCTACATGGGAAAAATTCTTGGGTCCGCACCTGTTCCAAAGTTCCCATGCGTATCTACGGACTGTGTATGAACTTCAGGTGCAAACCCCGCGCAATGAAATTTCAAACTAAATTTTCTCAAATTCTGCCCAAAAATTTTCAACGAATCTTGTTCTAATATGGCTTTTTATGCATTGTAGGACATACAATATGCTTGTTTGGAGAGAACACGAGAATGAAGATGTAGATGATTCCGCAATGAATCATTTTCCTACAATGTAAGCGTTGAGAGCATGCGGTTTGTATAAATTCTGGACCATTCAGGGCATGAGGGCATAGGTAGACCTCCTGACGTGGCTAGTGAACAGGTGGAACGTACAGGACTAGTGTTTTATTATTAGCAGCCACCAGCTCGAGATTGAGCTAGAGGATATCTATTTTTTGACTATTTTTTCCAAGAGGGGTGAACAAATTTCTCTATTTGAGACTAGGCCAGGTGGCCAGTCTGTTGCTAGTCTTCGACTAGAGTTCTGTGATGATCAAGCAGACCCTCGGGACAAACGGATTGACATAAAAACTATCATCTATCCCAAGCTTAAATTTATTTCATTTACTGTCACTAGACTGTGTGGGATCACAGCGTTGCATGTGGCTACCGGTTCCCAGATGTGCATTGCTGTAGACTATTTTCGAGGCACCATTTTCAACTAGTGCGAAGTTGTGTTGGCCAATGTAAAAGGCCAACTAACCAGAGAAAAGAATGGAAAGCTAAACAAATTTGGATATGGATACATTGTAGTCACCTTTTTTCTAGAGAGGATCCCCATGTTAGCTCCGCAGAACATTCCTATTGATGTTGGTAGACCTCGAGAACCTAGGATGGTTCATTGGGTTGCTTTGATGGCACGTCATGCTGCTGAGGGCGTCGAGGTTGTTCGATTTCCTTCTTCATATTTTCGTTGGCTAGAATGCCAGCTTTTTGTTATAGAGGACTTTGCATACACCGGGATAGATTTCTGTGGCGACTGAGAGATGACTCTCCCAGCAGGGGAACAATGGGATGAATCAGGTAAAAATCATTTTTCAACAATTTCTAAGTTCTAATTTTTTTTATTTTAATCATCTCAAAACTAATAATAAAAAGTTTTAAATGCAGATGTGGGCCCACGGCGACAAACCCATCTCCAGCCTTATGAGAGGAGGTATCCAGCTACCGCAACACCAGCCCCAGAGGGCCAATCAGTAGATATCTTGTCTGATTTAGAGTATCACCTAGAGCGCCTGACTCTAGACATTCCAGAGACCGACATAGATGATATTTCGCTTAGATTACAGAGATATGTGATTGGTGTCCCAGGACCTTTTAGGAGGTTCCTTTGTAGGGTGGCCCGGGCAGTGGTCTCTTATCGTGATCATCATCAGTGATAGGATGATCATTCTGTAGACTCATATTTTTGACCTTTTATATTATCATTTTTTCCGATCATAAGGTGTTTTCAACCTATGATCAAAGACGACGTATATTTTTGAAACAAAATTCTATGCTATGATATATCACTATTACCAGGTGTCTGTGTACATGTTATTGAATGTGGTTTAATTTACTGTTTTGATTATTGCAAATGTCGATTTATCATACTAGAAGCAACTACATCTGCTAATGTATTTAAATGTCTTGGAATATGCCGATATTCAATGTAATCAAATTCACGTTCCAAGAGATGAACTCTTAAAAATAACCATAATAACACTGGATTTCTAATGGCATAAACCTTGTTAAGCTATATTACAACAAGTTTGGAATCCAACCTAGCAATCAAACTCTGAATTCCGAACGATGTGGATTCAGATAATAACTCAATCACTGCACTATACTCTGCAATGTTATTTGTTTTTTGACCAAGGCTTACCCCATGCATGGATACTAACTCATCAGAGGGTGAATAGATAACCCAAGCCGCGGAATAAATGTTCCATGTATTATGACAAGCACCATCAGCAAAACCAATGTAGGTTTGAAGAGACATCGACATCTGCAATATCAAGAGTAAAACTCAGATAAGCAGGAATAGTGATAAAAACACACTCTAAAATAGGCACACTTTTCTAATCTAAGACACACCAGCAGTAAAGAAATCTAATCTAATCAAAAATCTCCACACCAAATTTAAGCATAATATCTCTTCAGATAAAGCCCATTTCTGGGTTTATCTAAAGGGACACCGTCGAAATCTATCAGCTCATAGGCCCATTTTGCCAGCTTCCTTAATAATGAAAGGACCATGCCACATGGGCACAAATTGTCCAGCTCCTAGCTTATCGTTGGCTTGATCGTACACTAAGACTGGGTCTCCTTCTGAAAAATTACGAGGGGTAACATTTCTATCGTACTGAGCCTTTATTCGTTTGACATGAGCATCGTTTGCTAATGCAGCATTTCGTCGATTCTCATCTAGCTGAGCCAAGTACAAAAAATGCTTCTACTCTTCAGACGTAGCTGGGAGTAATTCTATGGCTAATTTCAATGATGTAATTTCGCATTCAATAGGAAACACAACTTCCAAACCGTAAACCAGTTGAAAGGGAGTGAAACCAGTTGCTGCTTTTACTGAGGTCCGATATGCCCAAAGTGCTGAAAATAACATGGAATGCCAATTCAACTTATGAATACCAATAATTCATTTGATCATAGTGACTAAAAATTTATTGATAGCTTCAACCAGACCATTAGCCTGCGGGTAATAAGGAGTAGAACTATCATGGCGCAAGCCAAGTTGATCTGTCAGTTCAGTCATCATGATATTTCAAAAATGACTTCCATGATCTATAATAATGGCTTGAGGAACACCGAATATAGCAATTATATGATTGAACACGAAAGTTGCAGCAGTCTTTCCATCTGCCGAAAATGTAGGCATCGCCTCGGCCCACTTAGTGAAATAATCTACCGCTAGGATAATATATGCATGCCCCCGAGCCGAGTGAGGGTTACATGTAACAAAGTCGATACCCCACTTTGCAAAAGGACCGACAGATTATAGGGTGAAGAGGAGCGGGTGGTGCACGCATTTTATGATCAAAGACCTAACAATTATGGCATTTCTGGACTGCATAAATACAATCTTTGAATAACGACGGCCAGAAATAACCAGCGCGCAATATATTTTGGGTTGTGGCATACCCAGACATATGACCACCACATGCTCCAGAATGGAATTCATTTAGAACCTTCTCAACTTCTTCATGAGTAAGACAGCGTCGGAAAACAGAATCTGCTCCACGACGATAGAGTGTATCACCAATAATATTGTATCTTTGGAACTGGAAACGTATTTTCCGTCATTGAGATCATGAAATTTCAGGCCGAAAAGATTGGGTTTGGAGATAAACAATAATATCCCCATACCAAGGATCAAGAGTACTGATAAGAAACAAGGATTCGTCCACAATATGGGCTCTTCCGCCACAGTTTCAGTATCAGTAGAGGGGAAATCACACATCAATTCGGCAAAAACCAAATATTTCTTTGCCTTGGACTTTTCAAATTCCAAGTCAAATTCCTGTAGGATAACTATCCATTTGGAATATTTTCCCCCTAGCAATTGTTTGGTGAAGATGTACATCATAGGGTTATAGTCAGAAATTACTGTGGTTTTGCGTAATAAGATGTAGTGTCGAAATCTTTGGAAAGCTTGAACAGCTGCCAAGGCCAATTTCTCCACATGCGTATATTTGATCTCAGTCGAATGCAGATTTCGACTAAGATAGTAAATCACATTTTCAATGTTGAATTCATCTTCCTGAACCAAAACCATCCCAATTTTGGAATGACAAGCGGCGAGGTACAAAAGATAATCCTAGTTGTAATTGGGAGGATGCAATAACGGTGCATGGGTCAATGCGTGTTTGAGTGCATCAAAAGATCGTTCAGCAATCTCATCCCAAAAGAATGGAATGTTCTATTTTAACAACCTGGTAAAACCCTTTGTTAGCTCAGTGTAGTTAGGAATGAACCGACGTAAAAAGTTTTCTTTTCCCTGAAAACTTTGGAGTTGGCGCAGAGTCGAAGGAAGAGGTAGATTGACAATAGCTTTGACCTTCGACAGATCACCGTGAATGCCTGCTTTCGAAACAAAAAATCCCAGTAAGCTACCCGATTCTACACAGAAAACACATTTGTGTGGATTCAGCCTAATTCGATAATGCCTACATCTCATAAAGATAGCTCATAAATGAGTGAGATGGTCAGCCCTACGTGATGAATGAGCAGGTAAATCATCGAGATAAGGCTACACAATGTGCTTAATGTCATGAAATGCGTAAGACATAGCCCTTTGAAAAGTTTCCCTAGCATTCTTCAATCCAAAGGGTAGTTTGCAATAAGCAAATGTCCCCCATGGACAAATGAAAGTTGTTTTCGGTTGATCAACAGGGAGTATGTTTATTTGATTGTAATCGGAAAAACCATCCATAAAGGAGAACATTTCACTGCCAGCACAATCATCAATTATTTGATCAATATAGGGGGTTGGATAATTATCTTTAGGACAAGCTCGATTAATATCCATATAGTCGATACATACTCTTATCATTCCTTGTTTTTTGTTAACAGGAACAATATTTGATACCCAATCGGTTACAGGAATTGGATAAACAAAACCTGCACGAAGTAATTTTTCAACTTTAGCTTTGATTGCAGTAGTTTTTCTCAGATGTATCTGATGTAAACGTTGACGGACAGGTTTGACATCCGGGTAAGTCTTGATTTCATGTACAAAATTGATGGATCAATTCATAGCATTTCCTCATATGACCAGGAAAACACGTCATGGAATTCTTGAAATAGGGCTTTATAAGTTTGGATTTCATCTTCCATACAGCAAGCACCTATATGAATGTTTTCAATTATTCCTAGCTTAACTGAAATGTCAATTGGAATCGTTCGAGAGATATTTTCCAAATTTAACTCAAAATCGGGATTTTGCAATGGATTCTGTGGCTCTTTGACATATTCAGCAGTAAAAATAGAAGTGAAATCATTTTCAAAATGATCCAGCTCAGGTAAAAATGAAGATCAGTGATGTATATCTTCCCATGGTAAATCGTCAATAGACAAAAGTTCACGAATCTGCTCATCAGTATGAACAAGATCAGGAAATGTTGTTGTGGCTGAGCTAGATATAGAAAGTGATTCCTCATGGATCCCATTCATTGGATTAATTTCGGTTGAAGAAGGATCGAAAAGCAACTGTACAACCTGAAGTGAAATTTCAAATGGACTCAAAGGCATCGCGCCATCAAATGAATCTATCTCGGAGTCGGAAGGTACAATCCAAGGATAATCAAATGTAATAGTATTCGATGAAATCATATGAATAGTTGCGATAGAATTCGATATGTTAGAAGGAGGAAATGAAAACGTTCCTAATAAACTAGAATCTTTAATCAAACCTACCCCAACATCCTTGTAAGGGATAGTTGTTTTACCGATGTGTTGGATAGTTTCTGTAGAGGCTGGATCGGAAGAAAAATAAGTTAACTAGTCTATTGTAATGAACTTTCCTTGATGTGGAAACTTGATAAGCCAAAAGACTGATGAAACAACAGCAGTCATAGCATAAGACCAATTACGACCCAGGAGAAGGTTGTAATCTAGAGGGGCATCAACCACTTCCACATCTAGATTTACGGTTTTGCCTTAGACCGCTATAAGTAAATCCTGCAAAATACCGAAAGGATGGAAACCTTGGCCATAAAAATCCTTTAGAATTGTTGGATACTGATTGAGTGTAGGAGAACCAAGCAATTTCCAACACTAGATTGACATAATACACGTTGAAGCTCCCTCATCAATCACAGTCCGAAAAATTGGTCTGTTTTTTACTAATACTGGAATCTGGAAAGCCATTTGATGAGGTAGGTGAGGTGTACTGTTCTCTAAATCGAAGATTATTAGGTTTGAGTCCTGAATATCGACAGATCCTATGGCATAAAAAATTAATTTATGCTGTGCTGGGCACGATTGCAGCACTTCCAAAGCCGACATTGCTGAAGGGGAAATAGCTAAGTCCTCAACAATGTTGTAATTCTGAGTAGCTCTCGCATGTGGATTGAAAGCTGATTTATGAAGTACACCTTTCGCAGGCGGTTTGATTACTAAGTCTGGATTAGGTTTCTCGATCTGTAGTGGATCGGAAACAGAAGGAGGTATAGTTGATGTATTTGAACTAGAAGATTCTAATTCCTTACCACCAACAGGATTTTTACTACCATAATCTTGTGATCGCGTCGCAATCCTGACATGAGACATCATCATAATAGGTTCTTCTGAGGCATTCAAGGTGGCACCAATCATCTTACTATCTTGAGTCAAAAAAGGATCCTTCAAGACAGCAGGCTATTGAGAACCTTTAACGAATTTCGAAACCTCTGCTCGATGTGGGCATTCTTTAGTAAAATGATCCTTGTTGCAAATGAAACAAGGATAGCGAGGCTTGCGTTTTTCATCATTAGAGTCAGTTTTATATGTTTTTTCTTTTGAATTCTTTTTTTTTTTATTCTTCCCCTTCTTTTTACCGCCAGATTTAGATTTGGTCGTAGATGTCTCTACGACATGAATGTCGGCAGAAATTTCAAGGGAAGATTCTCCTTTCGGGGAATCAGGTAAAGTTATAATAGGAGAAGAATTATTTGAAGATTTCTTCTTAATTTTAGTATTGAATGTACCAATCATACCATCAGCAGCATGAGACCCTGAAGGAGCTGTAGTTATTTGACCTTGTTTTGGAAGATCGGGGATTTTTTCATGTAAAGTACCTAACTGCGTATAGACGAGGTCAAGGTACTGAGCTTGAGCAATGACTTGATCCTCAGTAACAACTCTAGCCTTAGCTACATCTTCAGTGATTTTGGGTAATAATGATTTAACAAACCATTCAGCCAAAATTTGATCCGGAATGTAAACTTTCACTAAATGCCTTCTATGTCGCCATTCGTGAATATGATCAGAAATATACATGGACGTGGATTGCTCTAGTGAAGTCAATAGTTTCGTGCCATTTTCGTATATGATAGGAAACTAAAAATGAGTTAAGAAAGCAGTTTCTAACTGACTAAAATTGTTGAAAGAGCCTCGTGGTAACTCAATGTACCATTTGGTGCAAGACCAATTAGAGTTCGTTGAAAAAGATGTAAGCGAATTGAATCATCAATTATTGAATTAGACACACACCAGAGGTGATAATTCATAACGTGATTTGACGGATCCTCTCCTGACTTACCCTCGAATTTCAGTATAGCACTGGGCAACTTATGCGGCATTGGCGGCCAGTACGGATAATAAAAAATTGGATCATTCGTAAGGCGTGTCAAATCAGGTAAATCCAAAATGGAAATAAATGGTAACTAACGGTTAGGGTCGAAAAAACCTTGAGTAACAATAGTAGTTCCGAGAGGAGGATACCCAGGATAATTGGGAATCGAATTTTCATTAGGAATGGTATAACCTCCCGGGAAACCAGGATTAACCGGACCAAATTGGTGTTGTTGAGGTTGTTGATAAGTATAGCCAGGGTACGGTTGATACTGATAAACTGGGTTTTTTGAAATGGGACTGAATTGATACTATCCCTGGTACAGTTGATACGTGAATTGCAGTTGACTTGTGACAATCGTACTTGTACCAGCTTTTCCCGCAGGCATCTGGACCGAAGTCTAAACTGAAGGTCTTGACTGGGGTACAGAAACTTGAGGGATTTGTACAGATGCAGGGATAGAAGAACTCAGAGCTACAGATACTCCAGAAACAGGTGTTATAGGTTGAACAAATGTTGCAGCACTTTGAGGCGGAGTCTGAGGTGTACTAGGCCCAGACTGCTGAATAGAACCAGGTGCAAGGGTTTGAATAGTAGGCTAGACAGGTTGTTGGGTTGGACCAGAAACTGAAGGCTGTCTAGGTTGAGTAGACAACTGCACATTGGGTTGCATAGTCTATTTAATTTGGGACGGATCCCACACCATGTTTATTCCGGGGTATTGTCCCATAGAAGGTTGAACATAAGGACCATAGCCTGGTTGAACGTAGGGTTGATAAGTAAGTGGAAAATTTCTGGCTCCTTGTACAAATGATTGACCAGAAGGCAGTTGGAAACCTTGAGTTGGGTACTGACCTTGAGGTTAATAACAATGAGGCGCGTACTAAATCTGGGGTTGATAAGGACTTTGAGGAACATACTGAGTTTGGGGTTGACCTTGGGGTATGTACTGTCCTGAAGGTTGATAACCTTGAGGTATGTACTGTTCTTGAGGTTGTTCTCCAAAATGATATTGTGCCACAGTTTTTCCTGGGAAAAATTTACCTTGAGGTTGCCCCCTAGGCAGTAACTAACCACCTTGAGGTTGCCCCCCAGGCGGTAACTGACTTCCCTGAAATTTTCCCCCAGGAAGCAACTAACTACCTTGAGGTTGAGGATTCGGAATATTACCAGACATCATAAATATTTTCTCTACGTTCGACGTTTCAGTTTTAATACCATTAAGACCAGATGATACTACTTGTTCAATCGGTCGAGGAGCTACTCCTGAGAAAGTAGCAGAAAGAGCCTAATACCTCGAAGGAACAGAACGACCACCGTGTAATAATGCTTCCAGTGATTGGGAAAACATAGATGACTCTCCTGCCATGATAGATGAAGGATAGTAACCTATGGGCATAGGATGAAATGGAATTCGAGGTGGAGAAAAAGCAAGACCCGAGTTTTCTAAGAAATTTGTCAAAGATAGATACCGAGCGTCACTCTGAATAGGGCTATAGAAAATAGATTCACACTCCCTAAGATTTAAATACTCAGGGGATTTGGGAAGAGATAACTCTCCATCTGGACTAGCAAGCTCTTCAATAGAAATAAGGCCAGATGGAAGATCTTCAGTAACAATATTTCTTACCCTAGGTGAACCAGGATTGCTAGAATTTGGTGTAATAAATCCTGAGGATGTTTCCAAAACAGAATGTTCAGTGTAAGGCTTGAAAATTTCAGGCTCGTCAGCTAGTTCACTGGAAGGAGAAATACTACTAGTAACTTCAGAAACTGAAATCGGTTCTTAAATGTGTTCTGTTGTGGGTATTTGATGATCACGATGAACAACTATAGATGAACTTCCAATTTATGTTGATCTAATTCTACCGCTACTAGATGATACTAGAGTACGCAGCCCTTCAAGCTAACTTGGTGTATATTTAGGGGGCTTCCCCTGAAGTCTCCAGGATTGTCTCGGTAATTCTGCCACGATTAAATATTAATCAATCACACGCAAACAAAGAAAATCTCAATAAAAACACCTAAAGTATCTAAAGGAACAAACAGCTGAATCACACGCCTAAAAAATCTAAGAGTTCAAACCACACACAAACAAGTAGATAAATCTTGCGACAGGAAATAAATCCAATTGTAATTGGTACAATCTGGGAAGCTTCTCTTAAAGGAGTTAATCACGAGATCATGTCCGAACCTTTGAGACAATCAATTCTGTTTCATTGGGAAAGATAGAAGATCTGTGCGCATTACAAATGGTAAACCTTGGATAAATCAATCTTGCAGACAAGATTGATCTCCCTAGTACCAAAAGGTAATCTAGCAACAAACAGCCAAATAAACCTATCTTTCTCTAAACATATGAGATTTACAAAAGAATACTATAAAGGTGTCAAGGTCTTACCGTAGATCCAATTCTTGTTCGAAGTTGTTGTCCCTCATGCACTTGAAGGAGTTTTCTTTGTAAAACTGCAGTCACAAACAAGAAAACATTAAATAGCACCTGTATAGTAAACATCATAAATCATGCTTATCATGGTGATCAAGGAATCCATGAAATAAATAGTTAATTAACAGCTTTTTGAGAAAAATGAATTCATTTGTATTAACTTTGAAAGAAGGAAAACCTTACAACCTTAGCCTTGATGTTGAACAGGCCTTCCCGGGGTCCGAAGCAGGAATCTCCTCTACTCTGACAAGCCTTACACTCTTCCAACCGAGACAGATAGAGGTATGTGATCTCCCCTCATGAAAATCTCAGTTAAATGAGTCTGAATCCCAACAGCATTTAACCTCAAATAATTCTAAAGCTTCAACCCCCTTTGAGGCTACCCAATGCCTCTTTTTATAGTGCAAAAGAGGAGGTTTCAGTTCCAACTATGAAGGGATAGAATCCTCCTTCAAAGGGATACGCTCCTCACATCAAGGGGTTAGCTCCATAAGGTAAGGGATACATGAACCTCAAAAGAGCGGTTCTGCCACTGCAAGATTCTTTCTAGAGGCTTCTAGAAATTACTGAAAATGAGCTTTTTGAGTTTACTTGCGCATTTTTAATCTTTTACAGGGGTCCGCACCCATAACACAGAGAAATTGCGTTCAGGTACGCAGGATTCATGAACATTAGGTGCAGGACCGCGGGCAAGATACAGAGAAAGTGCGATACCAAAGTTAAGGAGATTTTTAAGAACTTTTCTCTTATTTTCAAGGCTTGACATGAGGAACTGATATGTTAGACTTACAAATGAGGAAGTATGAGTGATAATGAGCTCATACAAATAGCAGAATGTCAAGATGACAATTTTTAGTGCAACAACACCTCACAATTCAGATACAGAGGAAGGGACTATCATCATGTATGACAAAACAAGAACTAGAACATGTGTATAGCCCTAAAACCAGTGCCATTCGAAAAATAAAAAACCATTTCCATTCAAACAAGAACAAATTGTCATTATATAGCCCTAAAGATCCACAGGCCGTGGAAACGAGAATGGAACATGAGTATAGCCCTATAACTAGTGCCATTGAAAACAAGAAAACCAGTGCCATTCAAACAAGAACTAGAAATCATGGAAAATAATCAATTTGCACCCAAAATCATCATCAAATGCTACATCTAACCCAAAACAGTATTTCTAAGACCCATAAATTAGAAAACCCAACCCATTATAAAACCAAGAGAGATCTAAATTCCACCGAAACAGTATTTCTAAAACCCATAAATTAGAAAACCCAACCCATTCTAAAACCGAGAGAGAGATAAATTCCACCAAAGCAATATTTCTAAAACCCATAAATTAGAAAACCCAACCCATTCTAAAACCCAAAGAGAGCTAAATTCCACCGAAACATTATTTCTAAAACCCATAAATTAGAAAAACCAACCCATTCTTAAACCCAGAGAGAGCTAAATTCCACCGAACAAATATTTCTAAAACCCATAAATTAGAAAACCCAACCCATTCTAAAACCCAGAGAGAGCTAAATTCCACCGAAGAAGATTAAAAGTGTTAAAAAACAAATGATTTCAAGTGTTAAAAAACACAATAGTGCGCTGGTAGGAAAATAATTCCTACCGGGAGGTGAAGAAGCCAACTGGAGAGCTAGACCTTGATGCAGAAGCCAACTGGAGAGCTAGACCTCGCCACAGTTCAGCATTACCTGCAACAAAATGCAAATGAACACAAATTAGTAGAAACCAAGGAAAAATGCAGGGAAAATGCAAGACAAACACCAAATTTACCTACACCATCATGGAACTTCTACAAACGAACATAGGTGATGAAGCCGTCGAAAAATCGGCGCAGCATTGAACCAGTCAAGGAGAAAATTTTCACAATCGAGGAGCAAAGTTTCACAGTCATAGGAGCCGAACAAGTCCACAACGGGGCGCAGGAATAGCATGAACGAAACCAATGCCACACAACAAGCCATCCTAACAACAAGAAAAAAAGCAGTGAGTGCTATAACAATGGCGGTGGAGGTGCACCAGCATTGGCACCACAGTGCGGCAAACTACAGCGAAAATTTGCCATGGTGTCACGAAGCGTGCCCAACAATTGGCGTCCCTCCCCTAGTGTTGAAGATTTTTTAAAAATTTTACATTGTCAGAATTAATATATTCAAAATGCGATTAATATATTTAAAACGTAGGTTAGTAACCCATAACATTTAATGTCTTAAATTAATGCTAACATTAGTTTAGAGATTTCAAAATACGAAGAAAAATTGTGAATATAACATATAGTTAACGCCTCCTGCCTCGAGAAGAAGTCAATAAAACAACAACAAAAATTACACTATCAAAAATACATTCGAACATCAAACATTGATTATTCTTGACAAGAAATCATTTAAAATAATGTTATCTCTATCATTTCGATTACTATAATCCCAGCTGCACAACATGGATTAATAAAAATGACGAGTTTACCTTAAAAATACATACAAAAGAAACTAAGATAAACTCGTGGAATAAATTCAAACAAAATAGAGAACGACTGGGGGAGGTTTATTTCCTACTAAAAAGAACATGCAAAGTCTAAATAACTCGCTGCAAATTCACACATATGAACAATCATACATTACAATAATAATAATGGTAAGCAAGTAACTATAAAAAACAAGGCTACAAGGTAGCTATTACCTGCCCCTTGATGTAAATATAGAAATGTTACAATTTGAGTCTGAGTATGTTTATGAGTAATTGTTTTCAGTGCCTTGTTAATTCACTTAGTAAGAACATATGGATAACACTTTAAGATTGGAATCTATTACGTTTAAAAAGCTCAATCATAGATTAACTAATTATAAATATATTATAGTTAAAAAAAATAAGTTTTTATTTACGTTAATTATAATTTAATACTTAATAAATATACATATAGTAGATATTTATTTTGTTCAATCTGCCACTTCTCTTTAAATTATTTGTGCTAATAGTTTGTTTATTTATTATTTTATACTATTAAATATTGAACTGCAATTGAAAAATACTCTTAATTTATATAATTTTTATTAATGTAAATTTAGTAAATTATGATAAATAAATATAATAAATTATTTTTTAAAATAAGTTTCCACTTAAATTATTATTATCAATAATTTTTTTTATAATATTTAGGTATGATAAAGTTCTTATAAATTTAATTTGCATGATATTTATACATCTTCTATACTATAAAAATTTACTTTTATTTTTAAATAAATATTTTATTTTATTTTTAGTTCTTGCTACTTAGTTTAATTTAATTACTAATTTATTTGGTATTGTTATTATGTAATTAGTATTGGCTAAATGTAATTAATATTTAACTTATTTATTTATTTCAACTTAGCCATGTTCTAAAAAATTATTGAAAAAAATAATACATGTATTTATGAATTTAAAATTATGTACAATTAAGTAAAAGTAAGTTAATTATATAGTATATAAATTTTATTTTATTTTAAGAATGAGCTAAAATATAATGTAAATTCACTTTAATACAATTCACATTTAAAAAAATATTAATTATAAAAATAATTAATATAATCCTTTGCCTGTTTTTGGAATATTGTTTAGATCAATTTTTTCTAATTAGAATTTTGTGATATTACAGTTTTAAATTGCCTGATTTTAGAATTGAGTATTTTAGGTTGAATTTATTTTTATATTCAAAATAATGTTGCAAACTCGCCTTGTTAGACTATGTTCTTCCTCTTTTCAGATAGTCTAACTAACAATTGAACTGAACTACCCTAAGGGTTTTCAAGCTTGGTCTCTTTGCAACGTCTAATGAATAATTAGATATAAGGATGAAATTTGATTGTTAATTTGATAGCTACAATCGAAACTTGTTAAATGTCATTTAAAAATTTGCAAAATTGTCTAGATTTTTTCTTGAAAACGGGTTGCGAAAGTATAAATGATGCAAGGGCATTAGGCACAATGAAGCACTTTGTATTTTCATGAGACATAGGGGTCTCATATTTCTAAATTCTCTTGTAATTATTAGTATTTCTGAATAAAAAGTGAGAATTATAAATGTTCTCTAACTGTTGAGAACATGAGAGAAATGAGTAGTTAGGAATGTGAAGAGACTAGGATCAGTTCAGTGATTTTGGGATTAAGTCTAAAATTAGGAAATTGAAGAGTTTGGTGAGTTGTTAGGGAACCTGAATCGATTCAAGTTACCCTTTTGTATAAATATAAGTAGAGTAAAGTTCAAGAGGGGTTCAGAACTGTTCAGAGACAGAGTAAATTGTAGAAGGCCACCGAATAGAAGATCAGGCCAAAACAGAGATTCTGTAAGTAATGTCATTTAAATGAATAACCTAGTTTGTAACTATATGTGCATCACTTGATTGAATTATGTAAGGAGAAAACCCTTTGTCAAGGGTTGATATGAGAAATGTATGTGTAGCGAAGGCTATCTATTGAGAAATTGTATGTGTAAATTCTGTGATAATGGGATGAATTAGAGACTCTGGGGGGAATAGAGAATCGATATAAATTGTGTTTACAACACCTGGGGAAGATCGATCACTGAAAGGATCGATCTTCATGAAGAAGGTGGAACTGTTGGAATATATACAACTTGTGCTAGTTTAGATGCCACTTTAATGTATATTTGCATCCACGAAAAGGAAGAAGCATGTCCATTCCAATTTCTGTTGAGAGTATGGGCCAACTCGAATTATATATATAATCATTCCTGTGTGAGGGAGGATCTGACCTTATGGCCACATAAGGGGGTCTATTGTGTTCATAAACGCTGAAATTCGATATAGAAAAAAACTGTGCGTTTAATGGTGTTGGGTGTTTTAAATAGACCGAGTTGAAATCTGTGCAAAGCATAGGTAGTAGATTGAAATCTGGTGTTCGCTATCCGAGGAAGGACTTTGATCCCTTCTAAGGATTCTGAATCATATATGCGAGTATGGTGAAATCTCGTGTTGGAGTTGATATCTAGAGTGTAGGCATAAGGACTGTTCTGAGCTTTTGTGGGAGAGTAATTAAGGACGTGATGATTCATGGATAGGAAATGTATAAACGCAGAAGAAATGAACCGGAACCTTGAAGATACGATGGAACCATGACATTGAATAGTGAAGCAGTTCCAGAGAACAATACAGGCAGTATCGCGCGACAAGAAAGATGTAATTAAATTTAGTCAAAATTACGCGATGTGCGTCTTGGCGTGACACATAAGGCAAAGGCGGTATTTGAATACCACCCATATTGCACAACTCTCAAGTGTTAAACTTCATCCGTTGAAAAAACGCAATTTTGTCGAGGAGCATTCGATCTGGAGAGTGATGGATCGGACAGCCATCGCACAGGGAGTTGAACGGAGAATAATCCAAGGTATGGCCCAGCGTTGATTAATTTGATCATTGTTTATAAGTTAATTAATATGTGGGACCGAGTGTATATGGAGTTCAGGGTTATGAAATTCGAATGGTATCATTGAATGGGATGTTAGCGCGGCTGGTAGTTGATATTTTAACCAAAGGCTAAGTGTAGTAAGTTATATACACTGTGGTCAATATATATATGTGAATTATGGGACCAATACATTCAATGGTTGCCATATGTTGGGACCATTATGTAATGAAGCCCATTTGTCAACTTTGTAAGCTACGGGGCCCGAGGGCTCTTATATATGTTGCCCTTGGGTTTAAGTCTAGCACCAAAGGGTCTTATACTTTTTTAGTAGTCTCCGTAATAATCGTACCAATTGTTGTCAATACCTTAATTATGCATTGTACTTTTAGCACAATTTACAAAGCATTTTCCAGTAACATGTTCAAAGTATGGACCAATAAGAAATCAGATAAATAAATTTAAATAATTTAAATAAATAAACAATAAAAAAATTTAATGTTTAACTATGGAAAATTATAAAAAAAAGGTTTACAAATAGAGAAATTAATGTCAACATCACAAAAAACCCAATACATAATACCTGCTGAATCAGCAAGTACAATAATGATAAATAATAATAATGGTAAGCAAGTACAATAATGATAAATAATAATAATGGTAGAGGGAAGGTCATTATGGCCGTAATGTCGACCAAAGAATGGAAAGACCAGGTGGAAGGCCCTTTCTAAACTAATGAAATATAATCATGCATGCTCCATGTGTTAGTTTCATAAGGCATCTCATCCTCAAATAAAACAATTATGAATTATGAGTTGTTTGGCACGTTGGCTCTACATAGTAATATAAGGTTTGAATATGCCTAATTCTTGGTTCGATTGACATAACCAATTATTTTATCCTTAAACCATAGAGTATGTTAATTATATATTACAACTAAAGAATTGAAATATAAATATTAAATGGGTTATAACCAATAATTTTATCCTTTATAAACCATAGTTGTAATATATATCTATGGTTTATCTATTCTAATAAACCATAGAGTATATTAATTATATATTACAACTAAAGAATTGAAATATAAATATTAAAGGGATTATAACCAATAATTTTATCCTTAAACCATAGAGTATGTTAATTATATATTACAACTAAAGAATTGAAATATAAATATTAAAGGGATTAGAATCTTGTAATTAAGAAATTAAATCATAGATTGAAATATAAATATTAAAGGGGTTAGAACCTTGTAATTAAGAAATTAAATCATAGAGTATAATAGTTATATATTTTAGAAGAATTGAAATATAAATCACATTAAGTTATATATTAAATATTAAAGAGGGTTAGAACCTTGTAATTAAGAAATAAAGGAAAATGGGGTAGAGTAGTATGTTAATTATATATTAAAGGGGTTAGAACCTTGTAATTAAGAAATAAAGGAGAATGGATAGAAAACCCCATGGTATTTAATTATAATGTTTATATAAAGAAAAAGGTTTTTAAGGAGTAGAATTTCTGTAAAATCTGTAAAGAAAATAAATCATCATGTTTATACAAAGAAAACCTCGGATTGAATCTTGTGTAAGGGTTTTTAAGGAATAAACCTTGTGTAAGGGTTTTTAAGGAGTAGACCTTGTGTAAGATCTGTAAAGAAAATAAATCATAATGTTTATACAAAGAAAACTTCGGATTGAACCTTGTGTAAGGGTTTTTAAGGAGTAGAATCTGTGTAAAATCTGTAAAGAAAATAAGGAAAATTCTAAGCTTAATTATAGGTGTATAAATGAATAGTTAAGTTAAGAGATATTGGTGGTTGTAAGACTCCATTGTGAACTTAGGAGTAGTTGTATTTTAATAAGGCATCAACCAGACCATATTCTAAAAAGGTGGTTTACAAAAAGATTAAGGATAGCCAAAATACCATGTGATATAAGGTAAGCTAATCTTATGTTAAAGGTGGTTTACAAAAAGATTAAGGATAGCCAAAATACCATGTGATATAAGGTAAGCTAATATTATGTTAAACCTTAGTGAACAATGTATGACATTAACATTTCAAATCAATATTTGGTCAATAAGTAAGCATGTATCAAAGCATTAAGGTGTACTCTTATGGAGTATTGATTAAGTATTGTAATTTAACTTAATTAAAAAAAATTAGGGTTTGGTGTTTAGGTTCATTACACCAATGGTTTAGCCAATATTGGGCATCCTTATGTCATCCTCGCTTGAGCAAAAGGTGGGGGTTTTTTCTAGGGTTAGAAGAAATTTTAGGAAACCTATTATACATGATATACCCATTCATAGCCATGCTTTCAATAGGGGTGTTAGAGTCAGTATGTGGCTAATATTTTCATGGAAGACTTTGAATCTAGAGCCCTCTCCTCCTCTCTTTTTCAACCTAAGATTTGGAAATGGTTTGTGAATGACACCTGTGTGGTGTGGCCACATGGAAAAGAGAAATTGGACCTTTTCTTTCGTCATCTCAATGATCAGTCTGACTCCATTAAGTTTACCATGGAATTTGAAGTGGATGGTAGCCTTCCCTTTCTTGATGTCCTTATTACTAGGAATGAAGAAGGTTCTTTCTTTCATCAAGTCTTTAGAAAGAAGATGCACACTGAGCAGTATTTACATGGGGGCTCTCATCATTTCCCTGCTCAGAAGTTAGGGGTTCTCATCACCTTAGCCACTCATGCCTTTATAATTGCTGATGAGCACCACCTTGAAGGTGAGAAATCTCATCTTATTAATGTTTTCCTTAAAAATGATTATAGCAAGGTTCAATGTCTTAGAGCTTTCCAAAAAGCGGAAAAAGGTCCTAGGGTTAAAAGTGATAATTGTGACAGGTCTGCTGGTGTTCACCTCCCTTTTATCTAGGGAATGACTGATAAGATTGCTAGGATACTAAGGAGACATAGTGTTCCTTCAACTTTCAAGCCCCTCCGCACTATTCAGAGTTTGCTCAGATCGGTTAAGGACCCAATATGCCCGAAGGAGGGTAAAGATGTTTACTTGATTCCGTGCTCTTGTGAGACACATTATATTGGTCAAACTGGTCGATTTATCAGTCAAATAATTCATGAACATGCCGCTGACTTAAAGCATAATAGATCTCGCTCCTCTGCCTTAGCCGAGCATGCTGAAAAGACAAAGCATCACATTTGCATTGAAGATGCTGAGGTCATTGCGAGGGTGGACCATTTCCACCACCGAAAGTTTAGGGAGGCCCTTGAGATTGAAAAGAGGTCGGTCAACCTTAACAGAGATGATGGGTGGAGTGTGAGCAGATGTTGGGTCCCTGCCCTTCATTCTTAGTTTTTGGGTTTCTTCCCTTATGCTTGTCCTAGGTTCGTCTTTTCCTCTCCTCTCGTCCTATTTCACTATTCTCATTATTGTTAATTTTATATTTGTTCAATTATTCTTTATTATGTAGTTACTTATTATTTATTTATCATTATTATGTTTATTATTTGTTTTTAATTTCATTTTTATTTATTTATATTTAATAAATTAATTAATTATCTATTTAAATTAAAAAATAAAAATAAATGAATTAATTAGTGTAGTCTCAAATAATATATTGAATTGCATTCAAGTAATTTTTATTTTTTTATTTTTTTATTTTTTATTTTTTTATTTATTTATTTTAATTAATATATTTATTTTATTATTATTATTTTTATTCATTTTTTTGTTTATATATATATATATATATATATATATATATATATATATATATATTATTTTCTTTTCTTTTTTTTCTTTTTTCTTTTTTTATTATTATATTTTATTTTTATTTTTATTTTTTTTCATTATTTATTTTTATTTTTATATTTTCTTAGTCAAACTAGTTGTTATTCTACAACAGCTAATTGGAGCTTCATTATCTATTTAAGTTGAGTCCTAGATCAGATTTCTCATCGTGTCCTAATGATGAACCACACTAGCTGGTTCGAAACGCGTCGACACAAATTTCTCCAGTGTGAATTTCACCGAAAGATTTGATACACAACTCTTTCAGTTGTTTGTCTAAAATTAATAGCAAAATTTTCACTTTTTCAAACAAGTTTTCAAAAAATAATTTTGGTCAAGGAAGAGGTCTAGATCAAGTGTGTTGCTCCCTCATCTCATTAATTTCCATCATCACTTTCAAGGTCATCTCTTTCATCATCATTTAAATATTTATAGTTATTTCACTCCACCTCATATATGTCACTGTCTAGGGGTCATCTCTGCCTTTAAAGACTATCTAATTTGTCACTTAAAACAATGCTATAACCCTTCATCTAACTCACAAACCTCTAAAAAGGGTGCTATCATGCTTAGGGAATAAAATAAAGACAACTTGTCTTGTTTTAAAAAGGTTCAAGTGTCAAAAACTTTAAAAAGGTCAAATCTGTCTTATTGTCTCAATAAAAGGCAAAAAGGTCATTTCAAATGTCAAAAAGGAAAAAATCTCATTTCAAGCTTATAAAAAAGGAAAAAAAAAATCAATCTCACTCATTGTTATCTCTTGATGTGTGGAAGAGCACCTCTCTTACCTCACTCACACTCCAAAGGTGGTCAAAAGTTCAAATCCAAGGCTTTCAATTACTTCAAAACTCATTTTCTACCCTTCTAGCAGCTTCGTAGCTCTTGTTATACTTTTGGGAGCTTGTGTTACGTTTTTGGGCAAGCGTCTTATGCTTTTAGAGTGTTTTGTGCAACCTTTATTACCCTTCTAGTGTGTTGCGCAGGCGTTGCGTGACCCTTGTTACGTTTTTGTGAGCCATTGTTACGCTTTTGCCTCCCTTTTTACGCTTTTGTACATGAGTGTTACGCTTTTGGAGGAGAGGCAGATTTGGATTTTGGGCTCCAAAAATCTTCAAACCAGCTTGAAGCTTGGCATCATTACCTTTTGAACCCCTCATAAAAGGTAAATCATTACTCTTATGCTCTCTTTTGGTCAATTTTTGAGTGTTTAAAACATTTTTATGCCCACTCTCTTTTTCTCCATATTATCAATTATCCATGGTATAAACTTTTTTCATTTAACAAACCCTAATATACTCTAGTTTCCTAAACCCTAACCCTAGTACCTAAACCCTAAATCACACATCTCATATATATTATCCCCACATTTCCTATCATCCACACCATCCCTAACATGTCAAATTCACCCAAACCCTAGATTCTAGCTATTTCACAATGAAAAACTTGGAAATTTCCTATGTTTTCTAGATTTCGCCACCCTCCACACATCCATTTCTCCTCATTCCACTTACAGTATGGAGCTAACATGCCACCCTATGCATTGAATATTTTCCAGAATTTTTGCTCAGCTCCTTGATCCTCCATTTCACATTCTAAACTTACTCCACCTCTACACTAGCTATTTTCACAGTGTCAAATTGGAAATTTCCTATGTTTTCATCATTTGGCCACCTTCCTCACACTCAGTTCACTTCATTCCACCCACAACTCATATATAACATACAACCCAATCCACTCAATTTTTTCTAGAATTTTTCTCAACTCCATGATCCTTCATCTCATCCTCTAAACTCACACTTTCCTACACCCTATTTTTCCATATTTCCATACATCTACCCATCCCACTGACACACTAGGGTTTTCATCATTCTAGTGAAAAAAAATATGGAAAGTGACAAGAATAGCTTCAAGGGAGGGTGCCACCTCAGGCTATAACCCTTCACAATGCATGAACTCAATGCTTCGCCATTGGTGAGAATATGTTTTGAGAGGGCTTAATGTTTGAGATTTTGTGAAAAGCTCATCGAAGAGGGGTATCATATTAAATTAACTAGCTTATTTTCTACAAGATTCAGCATGGGAAAGTTCACTATTGTAGGCGTGGAGATAAGCCTATCAGCTGACCTAATTCTAAAATCACTTTCTTGCAGCAAGAGAATTTTCAATTGAAAGTGAAGCAACTCTTACAAAGAAAGCCAAAACCAGACCTAATGGTAGTCAAAGGTAAATGTAAGGAGGTTATTGATGTTGATCAAATGTGGGACATGGAAGTTGAAACACAGAAAAGAATGCCAAAAATAAGGGGACTCAAAAGGGCACTGGAGCTAGAAAGAGAGTCAGCTCATCCACCTGAAGAGTTGAATTTTGATGAGCTTATAGCCATGGAAATTAATGAAGACAAAGAGATTTTGTTTTAAAGGGTAAATGAGAATTTGGAGAAGCTTTTGAAAAGGGCTAAGAGGGACAATAACCTACAAAGACACATGACAAATCATTATCGCACTAGGAACACAATTTCTTAAATAAGGTTGAAACAATTGAAGAAAAGGCTAAAAGAAGCACAAATAAAGCTTAAAGAGAAGGATAGATTGTACATAGAGTATGAAGCTTCTTTGGTTGTTTAATATATCATTCACGGGAGCTACATAAGCAATTTTGAGAATTTTTGAACAATTTTGGTATTTTTTGTGATTTATGCACAATTCTGGAAATTCCTCATTGCAGAAGCGTAACAAAATTTTGTTACGTTTATTTTTCAAACATAAAAATGAAGATTTATTTACATGGATGGATGTATTTTTATGAGTACATCACATATCAGGAACCCCCTTGGCATGACAAGCTATAATTTTGGAGAAAAATCTCAAAAACCACTCATTTTTCATGTTTTTTCCACAATCTTTTTGGAGCCTCTTTTACGCTTTTGGAGTAACCTTAGGAGAATGGATTTTTCAAGGCCTTCCCATGGGGAATTTTGAAAAAATAAAGATTTTCTAGAAACTAGACACATGAGGCTATTTAACCGTTCTTTCATAAGTGGACTTGGACTCCTAACATTTCCTCAAAAGTGCCTCCAAAGTTCTGTTATGATTGTGCAATTTTTTGTTACCCTTCTATCAGAAATGTTACAAATCAGCATTGAATTCCTCAGGACCCTTGTCAAGCTCAGAAATTGTCACAAATTCTAGGTTTTTCTATCATATGAGTTGGAATTAGAGTTATTGAGTTTTTTTTTCCTCCTATCATGAGGGAATATGTAATTAATGTAAGGGAAAAACACTTCTAGTTAGCTAAAATTCAGGGAATGGTTTCTAACCTCCCTATAATCTAGGAAATGACTCATCTTATGTATTTATGATTCCTTTTGGATGAGATTTTGACTTGATGAGGTGTCATAGTCCATATTTTCTATAAGTAGGCTCTCTTTAGTATTTTTTTGGGTTGGATAGTCTCATATTGCAGTGGAGCTTTTGTAATCAGCAATTTGGAATGAAATCAGAGACAGATTTGCAGAAAGATACTTGTGGTATGCATTTGAGAATATGTTCTTCTTATGTATGTTTATCTATTCATTCTTAATGATATATCTTCTTCTTTCATATATGTTTATCTTGTAATTTATGAGCATAAATCATGTTTGTTCCTGCTTTGTTTTAGACAAGGTTTACATTGCTATGTCTATTTGATTCTAAATGAATGAATTCACCTCAATTCTCATTCAAACTCTCTTCCATTTAATCCTATACTAAATTACCTATTAAAAATGCCTTCAAACTACATGTCTAGCCTCACATATTCTCTGCAAATTGACCTTGGAATTCAGACCTAAAAAACCCTACACACAGTCTACTCACTGACTTTTCTATCCAACACTAAAAACATAAAACAAATCCTATTTACTGAGCTTACATACCTAGCCTAAGATCATTAGATACTCATTCATTCCTTTCACTGCAAAAGTGACAACGAGAGATCCCTCTCTGGTCTTGGTAGGGCTAGCTACCTAAACTAAAGTCTGGTCTATGGTTACCTTTCTTCAATCCCATTTTTGGCCTTGGGAAGTTGGGGAGAGTGATAACAAGGGAAAATACTTGCTTCAATTAGGAGGATAGGGTGGGGAGTATATTATTTAATATTTAGGTTGTAGGCTATAAATTTCTTTTGGATATGCTAAATATTCCTCCATAATTATTTGGATATACTGCTACCCCAAACATCACATACATATAAAATAACAGGGGTGACAAGAGTCTCAAAGAGGAACCTTTTATTTATCCCAAATATAAATATTTGTTGACTTACAAATGTTTTCAAGCCCAAAGTATGCTTTCCATCCTCCACTTATCCTTTTCTGAATGTTATAATTCCAATTGATTCAATGATGGATGTCGATTCCTAGATATTTGTATGAAGAAAAATCCTCCAAGTATCTATTATCATAAATGAAACTATCATAGGTAATATTTTTGGATTTAATTATCACAACTTTAGTATTTTTAGTGCTAATGGTCATACCTATATTGTAGCAAAAATATTGGAGGATTCCTAGTTGATTATTGATATCGTCATGAATCCTTTCCAAAATAACAATATCATTAACATAAAGGAGAAGAGTTATGATGATGCCAATGAGTGTGGGGCGAACACATCCTGGATATTATAAAAACTCTTCAAACTTATCAATGTAAATTCCCAAATGGGTAGGGGATAAAGGACACCCTTTCTTAACTCCATTATGGAAATTAGTTTCTTTTGAACAACCCTTAGTGTGTAGGTTTTAACCATGTACATAAATTATCTGCAAACGAATTCTGAAAAAAAAAAAAACAAAAAATAAACAATAGCGAGAGCATAAAGCATAAAACCTATATACACAGAGATTTTTCCCCTAGATCCCAAATCGGGACTACCAGCTTGATTTTTCATTATTTTCCTTTTAGTGTTACAACACATATATATACATGTCAAAGCATTCATAAGCCCGAATCCATTAACCCTGGATTAGAACATAACAATAGTTCCCTTGATCGGATCTACAAAATACCAAGGGCATAAAACCATCATGCCCCAAAACCATGTGCAAACCCATGCACAAAACCATAGGCAGGTTCGCCCACCTAAAATAGGGTCCAAAAAAAATTTCCTAGGTCGCTGCCCCAAACCCCATGTAGGGGGGCTACCGCCCCCTTACAAACCCCCCCTATAACCCCCCTGCTGCGCCCGGCGCAAGCGAAGGGGGGCTCCCTCCCCCCTCTTACCTCCCGCTTCACGCATGCTTCTAGTCATGGAAATAATATAACACAAACCCAACATAGTGGTCTTAACCTTAGCAATAACATTATCATGCAATATTTTCACCACAACCCTCGACTCGAGAGGAACCATTAGCTTCTCTAAACTCTTCCATAGCTTCGTCCTAGGAACAATGTTAAAATATTTTCTTAAGTCCACAAAACAAAAAAAGAGTCCAGTGTTATTATTGCGACGTCATTCCTATTTAATTCTCTTAAGAGTAACAAGATGGTTAATTGTTGAATAACGTCTCCTAAACCCAACTTAGCCTTTAGCTCTTTTACCATGGCTTTCAATGCATAAGCTAATCTTCTTTTCCAAAATATGTGTGTACAACTTTGTTTAAATGTGGCCGATCACAATAGTTCTATAATTAGAATCAGAATGATTTTATCCCCACTTTTAAACATACACACAATAAAGCTCTATGTCTAAGGCTTATGAAATCCTTGCTACACTTCAAAATTGAATAGCTTGAGTATGTGAAGGAGTAAGACAAGTCCCCCCATTAACAAAATTCAACTTGATAGCCTTCAATATCCTTATCTTTCTCATTAGCGAGGTTCTTAACCCCAAATTCAATGTCTTCCAAATAGAAGAAACCATCATTTATAGCAACATTTAAAATTTTTCCCCTGGAATTAGGGGACTTATAAAGGTTTTTACGGTAGATATTCCAATTCTTTAACAAAATAAAAAAATTTCCTTTATTTTACGAATTATAATTTTCCTCCAAAATTTTTTTGGATAAACCTTAGAAAGGTGAAGTAGTTTCTCTTGCTTCCTATTTATATAACATATTTTATTTATTTTAATAAAATATTTGTACAAATTTATCTTATCGAGTTCTACGATTTCACTACGAGCATCCCTAATCAACTTTCTAGCAATTTTACAATCGGTGTCATACTAAAGATTAGTAGTTCTATTCTTTTTATATGTCACTTCCATAGCGAACTTACTGATGGTATTGGAGAGGATCAATAGGGGAAATTTAAGGTCTAAAATGGGCATCCTAAGGAAAATATAAAATAGTATTTAAAATAATAAAATAAGAATTATGAAATTCTAAAGAAAAAGAAACAAAACTATTTTATTATTGTATTTTTGAATTATCGTCTTGTAGATTCACTCAAATTTCAAGAGTAGACGCTTGCTGGATGTAAAATTAATTTCAGCATCCAATGAGTACCCACCCTACATAATTTTGAGTAGATACACAGAAAAAAAGTATGTAGAGTGGGTACTCAAAAGTATGTAGAGTGGGTCCTCGTTGGATGTGGAATTTAATTCCACATCCAGCGGGTGTCTACTCTTGAAATTTGAGTGAACTTACAAGGATAAAAGTTGAAAATACAATTAAAAAATAGTTTTCTTCTCTTACCTCCAAAATATTCTCCCCTGGGGATGACATCACCATCTTGTATCCTATTGGTTCTTTTAAAGTTAATTTTATTAGTACATTTTTTGTTTTGATGCCCATTTTTTACTTCAAAATTCCCCTAATGCATAGTAAAATTATGATAGAGGTGCTCAATGTTATCCTCATAAGTTAAAAGGTATAAATCCCCTTTCAAGTCCTTTAAGAAGAGATCCAGTTTATTTTTTTCTAAAAGTAGGTGTCGTTGGCTATCACAATTCTCTTTCATATGGCTATTGTGCATATCAAAGTTTAGAGTTAAGGATAAAGATCTATTATTAGAATCAAGATTATGGTCATTTAAGGGGTCAAAATTTATAATTTCTTTGGATATGAGGATATATATATCACATAATCCACGACACTATTTCCAAGCCCATGAATACAGGTCATCTAGTTGGACTTTGGTCACTTGGTTATGTTATTACAAATTATAAGGTCTTGGGAACTAAAGAGTTTGATTAACTCATTACCAAATAAATTCTCAATCTGATATTTGTAGTTTCTTTTGAATCTACTAGCTAAATCAAGGACCTCATCTAGCCAAAGAGAATTAGGGTTGGAGCCATTATTGTTACCACTCAAACTAGTAGGGGCTATAAAGGGGGTCACTGGAGGACTACTACTAGATCAAGGGAAACAAATGGAGCAATAGCCCAATGTCACCTCGACTAAGGCTTCCTACTCTTTGCGGACTTTCACCGATGACAAGAGTAGCGATATGATAAGGACCCAAAATGAGTAGAAAATGATAGGGTAATGGGTGATCCTAGGGGCATATTCATGAGAGAGACTCAGATATATAGCTTACTTAATTTGGAAGGTAAGGCTGAAGGCTCTCAAGGAAGGGATCAAGGGGATTTTGAAGGTTAAGGTTTAGTGAATGTATCTTATAAAGGAGCCCCTTAATCCATAAAATTCTTATAGAGGCTTGGATTCCAACTGATCCTGGAAGAATTACTCTTAATGACTTGTGGGACCACCCAGGACCAAGTGGACCTAGAGGGTAGGTGATCAGAAACTGAATTGGGGGAAAAAAATTTCTTAAAATGAAAGTGTTTAGAATCGCTCAAAACTAGAAAAAACGGATATGTCTCGTATTCCTGATTCAGGAGCACTTCGTTTCGCTCAAAATGGATTCCGTATGAGAAAGTTAGAGCATTCTGATCACTTGGCTAAACAGGTAAATGTTGGTGATAGAGATGCTGACCAGGAATCTGTACAACCTAGTTAGAAAAAATAATATTATAAGGAATATTCCCAAAATATTCCTAGAATATTCCCCCCAGGTAGACCATTGAGGTGTTGCCAAGTGTCAACTAGTGATTGATTTTTAGGTGGGTGATTTGTCGCAATGTGATTGGTTTTGGTTCCTTCAATTGGGTGTCGATACATGGCTGGAATGGAGGCTGCCATGTGCCACTCCAAATTTCAATGTCATATTTATGTCATGTGGCAAAATTATATTATGGTGGAAGGGTGGAGCTCCGACTCGACCCCATGACCTCCCCCACGCAAACAACATGATCTACCAAGTCCGCTCCAATCGTTTCTTAACCATAGTGGATGTCGCTTGTATTTAAGGTTTGAAATGGTATAAGGCGAAAGGAAATGGGAGCTAGCCCCAACCCACAGGACCTCGTTTCGTGACTGTGGTGGAGGCCAGAACCCAAATACGTGTATTAAACATTAAACCATGTCATTAACCCATAAGCATGTTTAAATAAGCATAATCCATTCTTAATAAGAATATGCATAAACGTGCTTAGAGAACTAAACTCACATTAAATGTGCACCTATATTTAATTAATTCGACCTTTAATTGTGGATTAATTTGGCAGAGGTCACCAAATTTGGTTAACTCGAGTTGCTCGAGTTTTGGAGGAGATTTTATAGGAAAAATTGAAGAAGCCATAACTTTGGCATATTTCGACCAAATTAGGCTCAGAAACAATCAATACTAGTTTATTTGGATCTCTGAACATGTTGTTGTAGGTTGCATAGGCAGAGGAGCACTTATGTAATTTATTTTTCCACTTTTAATATTAAAGAATCCTAGGGCCACCAAGAGAGGAGGCCATGTCTAGATCACCTGAAGACCGTTTGCAGAGTCAGAAGAGTCTACTTAGGGGTTTTTGGGTCTTCTGAATCCAATGGAGTAGGTTTCATAGCCATTGGAGCAATGTAGGTGCATGTAATCAGATAATTGACCATTAATACAAAGAGGTTCAAGCCATTGAAGCAGGTCCATGGAGATGTAGCCCAGGAGGGGTGAACTCCGTTATCAGCTCTATGTTATGTGTTTGTTGTGTATTGAATTTCTATGCAATTTAATTTCTATTTATGAGCTTCTAAAGCTAATTTACTTAATGAATTTCTCATAAAAGACACATAAACCCTCCCATGACTATCAATTTGAGATGATCCTTAAGCACACCTTTATTATACTGATGAGGAAGCTAGCAAAACAAAACTAGTTTGTCCATATTCAGATAAAGTTGGTATCAGAGCACAGTTTAGCTCATTTTAGCCCTAAGATGGTTTGGCAAGGTTAGCTAGAAAATTAGCTATTTGGTTTGTATTTGTGCAAGGAGTGTGCAAGTTTATGTGTATCTCCCCTCTTCAGGAGAAGGTCAAGATTGAGGACCCAACTATCAAATCACAACAAAGAAAATTTTTATGCATTACAAGTGTGATGGAAACTTCATAAAGCATTGTTTCTAATCCATCTTCCTTAGCAAGGCTCTTTGATAAAGAGATGTTGCAGAAGCTCTACATCATGAGAGATATGGTGCAAGAGTTGGTTGAAGATAGGAAGGAGAACACTATACTTCAAGAGAAATTTATTTCCATGAATTTGGAGAAGCAAGAGATTCTTGAAAATATGTATGAGATGGAGACTCGGATCCATATTGAAAATGAAACCCTAGCCAAGTATGTGCATGAAAATGAGGTATGAAAATCAATTTTATCTTCAATTTCCTCTCAAGGTGATTTTTTTTGTGCTTTTGAGAGACACACTAGAGGAATAGGGTCCAAATTATGGATGAAAATGGGTTATGAAGGTAAAGGATTGAGAAAACATGCACAAGGCATAGTTGAGCCAATTGTTGTTGAGGAAAGGCCTAGGTATTAGGGTCTTGGTTATGAAAAACATGATGGAAAATTATTCAAAGCCAAGGAGGCACATGAAGGTTTTCCAAGAAGGAGTTTAATTACATATTCATTACCTCAAGCTTGTGAAGTTTGTGTTCATGGGGAATGAAAAAGTTATACACCCACTTTGCAAGAAGATTCTCATAAGAATGCAACTAAAGGAAATGGAAAACAAGATGATGTTGAAAGCTCTAAAGTCATTCAAGCCATTGTTGGTATTTTTAAGAGAGCCACTACCTCATCAGATTCAACTCCTCAAGAAGGCACAAAGGTGAATGTGCAAGGAAAAATCCCCCTTTAATCAACTTGCTTTTGATTATGATAAACATGGTAAATCCTCACATAAGATTTGGAGAAATTTTTCATGTTCCTTTTGTGGTTTGAATAACCATATTCTTTTGAGGTGTTGGAAGAAGATAGCCACGCACGGGAAACTTTAAAAACAAAGGAGACAGAAAGTCAAAGATGCATTGGATAATGCAAACCATGTTGAAAAGAAGATGCAATTATTTTTCACACATCTCCATAAGCAGCGTCATCTTGTAAACATGTGTTGGACTTTGTATCCAACAAGTCATCCACGAAATTTGAAGAAGGTGGAAAGAGAGATTGATAAGAATGGAAAAGAGGATTCCATAATTGATGTGGGTCAGGATGATTCACGTGATAAAATGAAGTTGAAAGAAGCGGAATTGATTCAGTGGTTTGGAAAGAGATGGTTAGATTTCTTAACCAATTAAGGCCTTGCATTTCCTTTGATGATTGATGCAAATATTTCCTTATTGATGCATTTCTTTGTCAATTGAATGCATTTCTTTTCTCTTGAAAGTATGATGCATATTGCATGAAGCAAGATGTTGGAAAATTAGAGCTATGTTGACTCACTTGGATGCAGAAAATATGACAATTTGTAGTTACAATTTGCATGTGAATGCTTTTCTTTTTCTCTAGAATGCATGTTTCATGTTTATGCTAGGAAGGTGTTTGAAAGTGGAGTATATTGACTCACTTTGCTGCAGAAAAATTTGGTCATTTAAGCTCTATAAGTAATTTTTCATACCAATGGTATTCTTGTACTTGTGATTGTACCTGTGAGAGAGTTGAGATTGTATACATGCATGAGATTTTATGTGTGTGAACAGTGGAATTTTGTATAGTTTCATTGTGCTTGAAAAAGCATGAGTGTTGATTTGTGTTGGTCGATTGATTGTTACATGTATGTCTTATCAACTTGGAAGAGTTGATTTTGTCTCCAAATATGAAAGGGATATGTTGATGAATTGTTTCATGAGATGTGAAATTCTTGTTGTTTTGGGGGAAGAATCGTCAATTGTTGTACCTGATTTTTTTTTACTTGAGATTTAGTTGTTTGAAGAGGCATGTTTTTTCGAATTGTGTTTGGTCGATGGATTTGTACACTAGGATGTAAGAATGCATGGCAATGTTCACAGGATGTGATATCTGTTTCTTTGAATGAGAAAAAGGAAGAAGTCGTCAACTTGTGTTTTTTGCATGATGTGTTTTTCAATTTAATGGTTTTACTTGTGACAAGATGTCTCAAGATTTTGGAAGGTCCACTCTTGAGCGAGAGGATCATGATTAGCCTTCATTCTCAAATCATGGCATGAAAAGCATGTCAATACTGGATGACGATGGAATCAAGAAACGGAAGGTGGAAAAGATGCCAAAAGTTTGCATCCAAAACAACTGCCATTGTACACCATTTGATTTTTTGACACCAAGAAGCGAAAGAGATGGTGAATGTATTCTTCTAGATGTGGAATTTGGAACCATGGAGGTAAAAACAATGGTCATTTATTTTCTTGTGATTACTGATATTGAAACTCATTGTCGTAGTTCACTTAGATGGGCTTAACTTGGAAAAGTGGTTTCCAAGGAGAATCTTGCATTGAATGCATGGGTGTGCAAAGGAGGAAAAAGATTCTCAGTGGGAAGGAGATCAGTCAGCTTTCAAAGCATCGAGGGATTGATTTGGTACAAAAAGGTGTTTAATCAATCAACAAGCAGCCAACAAGTGTTGGATTGGGTCAGCAACGAAAGGAGAACGCTGGTTGAAGTACCAAGCCATTTGCAAGGCAAGGCATGTCAGTGAACCCAAGTAGTTGGCATGGATATTTTTCCAAGTAGAATCAAGTTGATAGAACTAGGGAAAGAGAAGAGCATTACACTCTCATCAGATAACCAGCTTTTGTGGGTCCAAAATCCTGTCAGTGGGAAGGAGTGATCAGAAACTGAATTGGGGGCAAAAATCTGATAAAAACTAAAAAAATTCAGACTCGCTCGAAACTATATTGATCGGAGAGGTATCCTCTTCCTGATTCTGACACACTTTGTTTCTCTCAAAACTGAGTCCGTATGAGAAAGTTATAGTGTTCTAATCGCTGGGCTAAACAAGTAAATTTTGGTGAAAACGATGTTGATTAGGCAACCATACAACCCAGTCAGAAAAAATAATATTCCAAAGACTATTCCTTGGAATATTCCTGGAATATACCCCTAGATGGACCAGTGAAGTGCTAACAAGTGTCAGCTGGTGATTGGGTTTTATGTGGGTGATTTGTCGCAATGTGATTGGTTTTGGTTCCTCCAATTGTGTGTCGACACGTGGCTAGCCCAAAGGCTGCCAGATGCCCCTCCAAATGTCAAAGTCATATTTCTGTCTTGTGGAAAATTTATATTATGGTGGAATGGTACAGGTCCGGCTCGACCTCGTGACCTCCCCCATACAAACAACACACTCTACCAAGTCCGCTCCAATCATTTCTTAACCATAATGGATGTCGCATGTATTTAAAGTTTGAAATGGTATAAGGTGGAAGGAAATGGTTGCCAGCCCCAGCACACAGGGCCTCGCATTATGATCATGGCGGAGGCCAGAACCCAAATACACAAATTAAACATTAAACCATGTCATTGACCCATAAACATGTTTGAATGCACATAATCCATTCTTAATATAGATTTTCATAAACGTGCTTAGAGCGCTAAACTCATAGTTAATGCGTATTTCTATTTAATTAATCTGACCTTTAATCATGGATTAATTTTGCAGAGGCCACTAAATTTGGCGCTTGCTCCAAAATTTAGCTGGAGTTGCTCCAGTTTTGGGGGAGCTTTTCTAGGAAAAACTGAAGAGCCCATAAATTTGGCATATTTGGACCAAATTAGGCTCATAAAGAGTCAATCCTAGTTTATTTGGATGCTCTAAGAATGATGGTGTAGGTTTCAAAGGAAGAGGAGCACTTATGTAAGTTATTTTTCCACTTTGAATATTAAAGAACCGTAGGGCCACTAGGAGAGGAGGCCATGTCTAGATCACCTGAAGCCATTTACATAGCCAGAACAGTCTACTTAAGGGTTTTTGGGTCTTATGAATCCAATGAAGGAGACTGTAGAGCTATTGGATAACTGTAGGTGCATGTAATCAGATAATTTACCATTAATCTAAAGAGGGCCAAGGCGTTGAAGCAAGTCCATGGAGATGTAGCCCAGGAGGGGTGAACTATGTTATCATCTAAATGTTATGTGTTTGTTGTGTATTGTATTTATATGAAATTTACTTGTTGTTTATGAATTTATAAAGCTAATTTACTTAATTAATTTCTCATAAAAGAAACATAAACCCCTCTCATAATTGGCTATTTGGGACAATCCTTAAGCACACCTTTATTATACTGATGAGGAAGCTAGCACAGCAAAAATAGTTTGTCCATATTCATATCAGTAGGTCAAGAGGGTAGGGTCTAGCAACCAATGATGTATTGTACCTATTCCAAAGGGGAAATGGATTAAAGAATTAATTTTCAACACAAAACAAGGTGAGGATCCCTATGATGTATTTGGCTTAAGGAAACCAAGGGTAAGATTTGATCTTGGGGCTAGGGCTAGAGGTATCTCACAATATGACCGTCAAAATTTCATCAAAATTTGAGGGTGCCCGGGAGAAACACCAACGCAGATGATGCCAAGAGATCGAAATTTTCCTCTGGGTATTTTGCAAGATAAATGATTCCCTAGAATACTTATGGGGATAGACCTCGAAAAAGAAAGGTGAAGGAGGTGAATAATATGGATTAATCACCTTAATGGTGGACCAATTCCTAGTCCTTTGGTGAGATTTCGGAGTCACGAGTTATAATGACTATGTACATTCAATTTTCTATGTCAAGGAGGCATTAAATACAACTTCATAGACCTTTAAGGTAGCAACAAAATTAGCTTCAAGATATTTATACTTTGTTTTACAAAAATGATGGCTTATCAAGATGATATTTAGTAAAAAACATCTCTAGGAATATTCTTTCAATAATACATGGCCCCCACATGATGCATCACTATATAGAAACCCAATTTTCGCAACTTCCCAATAATGGATGCAACAAAATAGCCCTAATATAGTGAAAATACAGAAGAAATGTACATTGTGAAAAAATAGAGAATAAAAATATAATTAAATGTACTTACATGTATTAAGAGTATATCTAACCATAAAAAAATTCCAATCAAGAAGCTCCAGGACAAACGAAAAATAACCCAAACATCAAAATTCTTTCCATGCTCCAAAAATTCATCCTCCAAGAAGGATAGCGAAGTTCTCAAAAGAGATATGAGTCCAACCAACTGATGATGCTCATAGCACTTGTATTTATACACTCTTAATGAGTTAAATTTAGCAAATTAGGCCTACATTATCCCCTAAAATAAAATAATGTGCAGAATAACTAACTTTTGCTGACAAGCCCACCAAACTAGCTCATAAACAAAAGAATAAGCCTTTCAAGAGGTCAAATGTTGAATAACGCATGTCGTTGGGCCTTCTAAGAAGCCTTGTGAAGTACATAAGTTCCATAACGATGAATATGACTCCCAAAACTAGTGTACAAAGAGGTTGGCCCCTTGTTCTCCAAATAATAAAATTGTGGTGCTCCCAATGGGTGTGGGGGCACACAGATAACCTCATGGGTCTCCAAGTAGATTGAAGATGCTTGTAGACCATTTGTAAGGGATTAGATGATGTTTTAAGTTATTCAACATAAGAATACAAGTCTAGGTCATCTTCCAAGTGCATGATACAACTATGGGGCTAGTTAGACATGGTGAACAAGGTGCATCTTCCTCGTACAATAGGTGAATCTTGAGAAATATATGAACATATCTGGGGATCCATGGAATTTTTTCTATTGATTTGGAGGCCCATGGCTCTTTACACACACCCTACATGTGCCAGTGTAGCCCTATGGAGTTTTAGAACCCCATATAGGGAGACCAAAACCAAAATGGACACCATCTGCAATCTTGCATAAGATCCACTATGTCCCCTAGCCTTCCAGTATAACAAGTCATTTAAGGAAATCGAGTTAAATATATTACAAACCATGGATAATATGCGGTCACTTCATAATGGCCTACCCTTCCATAGTGGTCTTTGGCATGTGCTAATGTCTCCAAACTCCAAAGGGGGTTAACCAAGTACCCTATTAGATGGTTTCTACCTTTAAAGGGGATAGTATGTCCAAGGTGCATCCTTCAAATGGTGCATGTGATAGAGAGATGAATGGAGTAGGGAAAGAAAGGGGAAATCCTAGGACACATGTCGGGGTACAAGGGTAGCTATTAAAGGGAATCCCACACTTGGGTATATAATCTATAAGAGGGGACAATCGTAGTGCATGAGATACCTTGACCTTGATTTTCCCACCCTTATTTATATGGCTTTTTCCTTTTATGATTTTTCTTTGATTAATAGCTTGGGGCTCAAGGAAAATAATATGATGTGTAAGGTATAGCAGTGGGTACCCCCTTTATGGTAGGGAGGTTCATTTCCCACCAAGGTTTGGGACAATCATGGGTTAAAAAATGATCGAGGAGGCTCATCTAGGGCCTATGGAACCAAGGCGATGGCCATGGGTATGGGTAGAGATCATGTATTGTATTTTTCCCACATGCTAAATATGTTTGTGTCAACCATATTTTGCATCTTGTGGTACATTTTTTGTTGAATTTGGCCAATTATGCTTTTAATTTTTCTTTTTAGCGGAATCAACCTCTAGGGCATCATTCCAAGCTTGACCCAAGGTGTGGGCAAGGGGAAGGGGATTCTAACCCTATCTGGACCTAGTGGAGAAATGTGGACCCAAGTGGGAAACATTATGAATGGGGCTATAATGAACAGAAGGGGATTGATGTATGGGGATGGGGAAGTGGGATCACACAAACAAAGTTAGGGTTTCTGATGTAATACCATCCCTAGAGCCCAAAGGTCAATAAAAGAGATTCCACATGACTAGGATCCAAGGGTAACATCTAAAAGAGGTGTAGGGGATAAGAGCACAGACCTTTCCCACTCTTTCCGCCGAATCCCCCCATCAATCCATGCCCAGAAGTGTCCATGATAAGCAAACTACAATTCTCAATTACTAAATGAAAATGCATGCATTTAGTTTTGGGACGCCCACCTTCAAACCTACGATCATAAAATATGGGTGAGGGACCACATGACTGGATCATGTGGCAGAGAAATGGAACAATAAGCTAGTCGGTGGCTGCAAGGGGATATTTGCTACTGGTTGAGGACCATTTTCAGAGAAATTTTTCTCCTAGGGATGCCACCTACAAAACGGTGGGTAACAATTACTTAGAAAAATAGTTTGGTTAATTTTAGTTCTAACATTAAAGTCTCATAATAAGAGGATTACCTTCTATTGGTGTCCCGTGTTTTGATAGTTTGGCAAATCAAAAGACAAGGCAACATCAGAACCAATCTTTAGAGTTACAGGATCTAGTCCTCCTGTTCTCAGAGAGGGATCTCTCAAATGTTTGTTTGCAAAAGTTTATCTTGTGTGCTTTGAGTATTGATTTTAGACTAGTTATTAAGTGCAGGTGTTTATTTGTTTGATTGTTTGGTTGGAACGATACATCAGAACATGAAGGGCCTAGGAAAGATACATAGGACAGAAAAATATCTGTTTCATTGGGAAAATGGAGTCAAAAAAGGTCATAACACACTTATCAAAGGATATGGGATATCAAAGGGCAAATCTAACTTGGCCATAGGATCCTTTTGTTTTTGGAATGGGATGAACATTAATGATTTGGAAAGAGAAATTGAATTCTCAACAAAGGGAATTTGAAAGCATAATTTGAAACAATAAAGGGTTCTTGATAGACAGGGCTAACCATAAATTCTACAAATCACACCTTTAAGCAAACAATGATTTCAAAACAACTTTCAAAGTAAAATCTAAGATTCGGGGAACACCCTATTTCCTCAAAGATTTTATTCTGAAGGAATTTAGAAAACATACAAGATTTACTGATAATCACATTCATATAAGAGGGAACACCTAAAAACATCTATGATCATAATTATAAGGACCTTTAAGCCAACTATTTAAGTGAGAACAAAGGGTGAGATCAAAACAGACCTCTCTGACTCACTGTAAGCAAAGAACTTCAAAGGGAGACTTCAATAACAGTTTTTAAGTGGTAGCAGACAAGCAGGGAGAACCATAAATCATGTTGAAACCAATTGTTCAAACTATTAAGGAAATAAACAAGCATGAAGACTAAAGAGAAAGATTAAAGCCTCTAAACTACTTCAGCAGCAGAAAACATTAAACAGTGAAGGGTGAACAGTTCTAAGGTGCTTCCAAGAGTCATTTCTTAGCCTAAAAATTTCAGCCTACTGTAGTAAGAAATCATGGAACATAATGAAAACAGGGGAAAAAACATAAAACAGTTCAGAATACTTCACCAACAGCCAAGCTCATGGATCCAATGATATATCCTTCTAAGGAACAAGCATGCAACAACATCATCAAGACTTCAAAGACTCCAGTTTCTTCTTCAACTTCTACGGACTATGTATTTATTTCAGAGGGTTTCAGTATTACAACTTGTGATCAAACAACAACCAATCAACCAACAACTTCTCATCTTATACAGAAGTATTTATAGAAGGATGAGGAGGTGAGATCTGATAAAAGATCTCCTAAGGTAATTAATACAGAGTCAGGACTTCTTCGCCTTTTTGAGGGGCCCGATGAAGAAGTTTATAGGTGTTTCTCTGTATTAACTGTTTTACAATTAATATCAAAGCTCGATGGGAGCTTTGTTGACTTTGAGGCTCTACATAATGTGGAGTAATTCTGCAGATATTTTTTGCATTAGTTTCCTGTGGCAGAATTAACTTCTTGGCAGTGCTGGAGGCAGATATTTATTTAAGCAATAACTTCGGCCTCTTTTTGAAAGGTTTGAGGAAACAGGTGGCTTTGTGGTAGCTGAGGAATCAATTCGCCTTAGAATGCAGCGGTGGTGGCCTTTTCTGCCTATCAAACACTTATAATTTCTCCTGACTATGTTTTAACTCTAGGAATTAGGCTTTTGTTAAGCATTCTTAGCCGTAATTCCCATATCTGTCTTCAATCTTCTGTTCTTCTGTTATGTGTCTTCAAAACTGATACTCTTTTAAATTGTGTTTAAAATGCAGTGTCTTGTCAATGTGAAGAGTCGCACAGGGCTTTTAAAGGTATCAATGCCCCATAGAGCATCGACGAAAAATGAAAATAGAGCCCGGCGGAATGGCTCCCTTTAATAGTTCAAAGGTGTAGAAAACGTCTTTCCCGACCTTCGGCCCTTCTTCCTTAAACAGTGGGAAATCATAAAAACATCTGCAAAACACAAAAATAGTTAATAAATCATGCAAAAATAGGTTAAACTACTTCAGAAGGTGGGAGAGGAGCATAGATGTTGGATCGGGACACGTGGACGGTCCAGATCTAATCGGGCAATCGCAATCGGCGGGAGCTGGAAAAGGGTGCGATTAGAAATATCTGATGCGATTGCACGATCGGAAGGGCAGAAGCGATTAGATGATGACCGTTGGATCTGAGGATCAGATCAACGGTGGAAAATGTATTGGGGAGTCGCAATCGGAGGGCAAAACAAAGCGCATGCGATTAAACTTTGCGATGCGATTGAAATCGCCGATGCGATGGAGCGCTGGCCGTTTGATCGGCTGTCGATCAACGGCAGAGATGAACCGGGAGAAAACCTTTGCAATATATGAAAAAACAAAGGTTTGAAACAAAACAAAGGTTTTTTCGGCTTCGGGGGCGGAAAAAGTGCATAGAATGAATATGCGCCTGACTGCGGGGCCTTTAATTATATGGAGGATAGAATGCCCGGGGCATATTTGAAACAAGGGCCAACCGCAATCGGAGTTCGGACCGGGTCTTTCAATCAACCCATTTGAAATATTTGCGATGCGATTAGCACCCGAGATCCTTAACACTTGGTCCCAGGGAAAAATTATATGGAAAGAAAACAAAAGGGGTGGGGTTTATAATACATAAGACCCAATCGCATCGGAACTTTGGATGCGGGTCTCTCCGATCAACCCATTGTGAATTCTCCGATTGTGATTGCGCGATCGGGTCTTTTTAATCAACCCATTGAAATATTTCAACATGTGACTTAGAGTTTTTAAGTTAAAACTTTGGAAAAGTGGGTTTTCCGACTTTACAAAGGAAAAGGGTGATCGGGGAAGAAATATTCTAAGGTTTTAAGCGCCAAGGCAGGCCCACAGGATATGTATAAAATAATGATGCGATCGGAGGATAGGGTTTAATCGCAATCAGAACTTCGGAGGACATCAAAACAAACGGTGCGCTGATTTTTTGCGATGCGATTTGGGATTTTAAACACAAAAAGGCTATTGCATCGGAACTTTTGAATGATGGAAAAAGACTTGCGCACTTTGAATCTGTGTGATGCGATTAGCGCCGAAAGGCTTTGGCGTTTGGTTTTAACGCATGGGCATGTGGGGGGAAGTGGTTAGGACTTAGCCCAAGGGGCTTAGGTCCATAGTAATAAAACATGTTTTTTATGAAAAAATTTCAAGGTTTTAAATGGATTTGGGGGTCTCGACACAGTTCAAAAATAAGTTTTAAACCATGTAAGGAGGATTTTCATGAATGGAAGGAGAAACTTATGAAAAGTAGAGGAAATAATATGGAGAAAAGGGGAAGCAAATGAAGGTTAGTTATGAGTGGGAGAAGGGGGAAAAATGATGGTTTTTTCAGCAGTTTCTTACATGAAATCAGCAGAATTAATGGGAACAGCAGTGGGGATTTTGGACAGAGGCATGAGGCCTATAAGGAGTCTCTAAGAGCCAACAATTTTTAGTGATAAAATTTGTTCCTTGGAGGCTCAAAAATTATGAGCCACCTTTTGGTATAACAATTATTATAGGTGGCTAACAGTGGCTCCACTTGGGGATGGTGCCTTGTCGAAGGCATCAAGAATTTCAGACCTTGCATTTTCTGGGAGGCTGATCAATTGCCTCATCCATTGGGCTACCTTTCTTTGATTGAATGATCTTCTTTGGCTCTGGAAATGCTAACAGCCATGGAAAACAATGGATTTTTCATCAACAAGCTATCTACCTACCCAATCCTACTGATCTAACATTTTTTCTTTCTAGAGTGCATTTGGATTGGAAAACTCTCCTTCAACATTTTATTCTTTTTGAAATCAAAAAATCTAATCTAGTTCTACTTCTTATTTCTCCATGGATTCGGATTAAACAGTTGAATACATATAATTCTCTACCTAATATACTATCTGTTTGGGATTAAACTATCCAATCAGATTTTATTCTCTAAATTCTACAAAAGAAATTTAAAAAACATCCAAGTCAAGATTAAGCTGTTTGACTTGCTGTGATCTATGGCATAAGAACAAGCTGCACATAGAAATTATTTTGCAGAAAATTAAATCAAAATTGGAAGGCTTAAGATCTGAAAATTCAAGCACTCCCTTCACTCTTTTACAGCCCTATTTTGACTCAGAATTTTGAAACATATTTGAGTCATCTCTCTTTTGGAAACTTAGGTTTAGATTTTGATCATGTTTGAACCTTTAATTTCTATCCTAATCTACCTACTGATAAGCCAAGATTAAACAGTTTGGCAAATCAATTTCATTATCCTATCAACAGGAAATTTTAAATCTAATTAGTCAAGATTGAACAGTTTGACTAACTAGAAGTGTGTTTTGAGGAGTGGCATTTTATGCTTGCACACTTTCAGAATTTATTTTCCTTTTGGCATGGGGCTGTGCCTTTCTTGTTTTCATAATCCGCCCTCTTTTCTTTCTTTTGTATGTTTTTGTATTTTTGGTTTTTCTTTTAAATGCAATGGTTAGACTATGATATTTACAATGAAAAAATGAAATGCTTTGAAACTTAAGATTCTTGGCAGAAGTAATGCTTGAGCATCCTGCCATTGACAGGACCTCCATACAGATCTTCTCCATTCAATTCTTTCAAAAAAAATGTATTGTGACCCCTCTCAGCATGAATAATATAGGGCCCTTTCCACAAGTTCTCAAGATTGCCATGTTTTCCCTTCTCTTCTCTTCTTGAATCCCATTTAAGAATAACATTTCCAACTTGGAAATTTTTTGCCTTAGTCCTTTTATCAAATTTCTTCTTCATATTCTCTTGGACTAACGGTGTTCTTTCATAGACTTCCTCCCTGGTTTGCTGTAAATGGATTCTCTGGTTGATTCTTCTCTGCATATCATTGTCTTCAATCTGCACTTCTTGAAGGAGTTTCATGACTGGCACTCCCAATGAGGTTGGAAAGACTGCATCCATACCATAAACTAACTGATAGGGGGACATGTTTATTGATTTCTTTGTGGTCAACCTATCAGCCCATAAGGCATGAACCAGTTTACTGTGCCATGATTTCTGATTTTTCTCCAACAGCTTTTTAATGATATTGATGAGACTTTTGTTGGAGGATTCAGCTAATCCGTTCCCTTGGGGATAGTAAGCAGTGGAATGGCCCAAGGTTATGTGGTATTTGTGACAGAAATCAACCATCTTCTTAGATTTAAAAGTAGAAGCATTGTCTGTTATGATTTTTCTGGGACAACCAAATCTGGATAGGATATTTGTTTCAAGGAACTTGATAATGACAGAGTCATTATCATTCCTAGATGGTATAGCTTCTATCCATTTGGTAAAGAATTCAGTAGCTGTGAGGATCCATTTATGCTGAGCTGAGGAGGATGGGTGAATTTCCCCAATGAAGTCTAAACCCAATTGTTGAAAAGGTGCCTCAACTCTGATAGGATGTAAAGGTAAGGGAATGAGTTTTCTCTTGCCATCAAAGATTTGACATTTATGGCAAGACATGACGAGCTTTTGAGTGTCTAGGAAAAGGGTAGGCCAATAGTAACCAGATCTACGAATTTTGTTTGTTGTGGCCTTCCAGTAGAGGTGTCCTCCACATTCTCCATCATGCATTTCATGCATGATTTTTCCTGCATCATCTTCAAGTAAACATTTAAGAAAAATTCCAACAACATTTTTCCAATATAATACTCCATCTAATATGAAAAAACTCAAAGCTTTTTGTTTTAGAAATCTAGCTTTAGTTTTAGACAAAGAAGGAGGGGCATTTAAATACAAAAGCACATAAATAATGTCGGCATACCAAGGAGAATTTAGAAATGTTTCTTCAATAAAAGGAGCATCAGATTCTTCTATTTCTTCCAACACGTCTACCATATTGATGTCTAGTGCTTGGAAGTTAGATTCAGCCATAAGTTTTGCTAATACTTGCCCTTTAACTAGTTTGGTGGGCCTAATTTCTAAGTCATATTCAAGAATAGTTGCAATCCATTTTCCCCTTTTACCATCAGGGTCTTGACTTAGAATGTCCTTGACAACAGTATGTGGAACAAAAGAAATTATGTGAGAGTGTAAAATATAGACCCTAAAGTATTTCAATGCTTTCACTAATGCTAAGGCTTGCTTCTCCATGATGTTGTATTTGAGAGGAGCATCTCTTAAGGCCCTACTAAAGAAAGATATTGGTTTTTCTTGCCCCAAATAATTCTTTTGAAGTAAAACTGCTACTATTGTATGCTGAGATGCAAAGGAAAAGATGTAAAAATCTTTGGTAAAATCTGGACTAATCAGGACTAGTGTTTGGGTAAGAGCTTGTTTGACCAGTTCAAACGATTGTTTAGTGGGTAAAGTCCATTTTACACCCACATATTTTTTAAGCATGTTTGTAATGTTTTTTAATAGCTCAGAAAGGTTGGGGATGAATCTCCTTAGAAAATTAATCTTTCCAACAAAATATTGTAATTCTTTAAGGCTTCTTGGATGACTGATCTGCAATATGCCATCTATCCTTGTAGGGTATATTTTGATTCCCTCTTCCGAAATTATGTGGCCAAGAATTCTACCTTCTTGGAGACCAAAGAGTGTTTTCTTGGGATTCAAGGACAAGCCAAATTTCCTACATTTCTCAAAAACTTTTCTTAAGTGAATCAGATGTTCTTCATCATTTTTTGAAAAAACGGCTATGTCGTCAAGGTAAATAATTATGAAATAGCCAATATCTTCAGAAAAGGCTATGTCCATGGCCCTTTGAAAAGTGGCCCCTGCATTCATTAACCCGAAAGGCATTTTGACATACATAAAGGTGCCCCAAGGTGTGGTAAAAGCAGTTTTGATTTGATCACTTGGGAGCACTAACACCTGGTTGTAACCTGAGAACCCATCTAAGAGTGATATCCTTTTAGACCCAACTACCTTTTGAATTATATGGTCCATCTTAGGCAAAGGGTAGCTGTATTTTAGGGATGCTTTGTTTAAGTTTCTGAAGTCAATACAGAGCCTGATCTCCCCTGTCTTTTTCCTAACAGAAACTAAGTTTGATACCCATTCTGAAAACCTAACAGGCACTATAATGCCAGCATCATGCATCTTTTCAATTTTAGCTTTAACTAATGGTAATAAAAGTGGGTTTATTCTCCTTAGTTTTTGTTTGAAGGGCTTTTGATTTTCCTTCAGGGGAATCTTGTGCTGAATGATGCTGGTATCATAAGATCTCAGATATGTGTATGCCCAGGCAAAAACATCTTTAAAATTCTTAAACAGGTCAATGTATCAAGATTTCATATGAGTTGAAAGAGTGCCGGACAATTTAATCATTCTGGGTTCTGTTAGGGAACCTATGTTGTGTTCTTCTACGTTTGTTTCTACAGGCTCCATTTTTGGTTATTTGGCTACATCATTAAAGACGAAAAGGTGTTCTAAAGGTGAGAGACCTCTTGGAATTGAACCGTTCTTACATTCTAAAACTTCCAGGTCTTTTTGGTCCACGTCGTCAATTAACTCTGCTTCAAACGGACTCTCGTAATGATTTATATCAGCAGAGTCTGTTATTTCAGCTTCTGGAATTTCTTCGATATATAAACAGTTTTCCTTATGGCTAGTTTCTAATATTGGTATACTAAAATCATTTTCTGATTTCAAGAAATCATCTATGTGTTTGTCAGAGTCAAACACTTGCCAGTGATCTTCGTTATCAGGTACAGCAGGCCTGTGTTTTACTTTTACGGTAAGTTGTTCATTTATTTTAGGTGTTTGACAGTTACTGGCATTGAAAGCAAGTTCATTTGCCAAATGATTAAACGCTCTAGGAATGAAAATAAGTTCATATTTTTCAAATGTTTTCAATAAATCGAGGGCAGCGTTCTGATATTCTCTAAGCCTTGGATTTCTGGTTGAGTATTCTCCTTTGATTTGTTTCATGATAAGTTCATAATCTCCTAAGATTGATATCTTCTGGGCTTGTAGTTGTTTAAGTAATTGTAAGCCTAGGAGAAGTGCTTCATACTCGGCGATATTATTAGTGCATGGGAAATCCAACTTATATGAAAAACTCTGATTTGTATTTTGAATCCACACACCTGCCCCTGCACTTGTCTTATTACAAGATCCGTCAAAGTTTATTGTAAAAAGTATGTCATTCCTATTTTCATTTTCTTGTCGCTGTTGATTGGTAGTGTTTCGAATTTGATTGAGGGGATGATTGGATTGTTCTGGTGAACTGATTTGGTCTATGTTCTCTTTATCTTGTTGAGTAATTTTATCTTCGTTACATAAGATAAAGGAATCTAAACTTGATTGAATGGAGTAGATTGGAGAGTTGTTTGGTTTGTCTATGTTGCTCACCATGTACTTCATGTGAGATTCCCTGTATAGCCTCCTGTTTTGGTTAAAAACAGGGATGGTGGCATAAGACATGTCCATTTGAAGGCTTCCCTGAATTTTGGCTCCCCAAGATCTTGATAAGAGCATGCCATACTTAGAGGGAATGTCAGCTACAACTATATCCATAACTAGACTCTTAGCAGGAATTTGAGCTAAAGTAACACACAAATCTTTGATTAAACCCAAACATTTGACTCGGCTTGAGTCGAAAGAATACAAATCTTTGTATGGTTTAGTAATCTCTAAGCCTAAGCTCTCCATTACCACCTTGGGCATCAGATTGTGCGAAGCTCCCGAATCTAACATGGCATTGTGTAATATTTTCTCATGTATGTTCAAGCTAACATAGAAGGGAGGGATAGCCCCTTCTTGATATTTTCCTTCAACTTCTGGACCAAACAACAACTCAGGTTTGTCATCTGTCAAGTTTAAAGTGTCTGTATCACTTCCTAAGTTCAAAGCTTTCAAAACTTGGTTTTTGTACACCTCTTGGGTTACTAGTTCAGCTAGGGGGATGGTGATTTTTATTTTGGCAATTTCTCCCTCAAGTCTGAAAGGAATAATTGACTTGTTTGTATTTACATCTGTTTTTTCAATTGAATTATTTTCAGCAACTTTGATTTGTTGAATCTTGTTTGGAATGGTAATTGGGATAGTTTTATTAGTACCACTAGCTGAAGTGCTAGGGGTACTCTGTTCAACATTTGGTTGGACACCTTTGTCTTTGTTTAAGTCTGGTTTTTTGGCCGAAATGTTGGTTTTTTCTGCTGTCCTCTTGGGCTGGTTTTCTGCGTTTTTCTTGACAACAGTGCTAGTGTTCTTATATTTCGAATTATCTATACTTCCCTTGCTCCTAAGGTCATATTGTTTATGTACCTCCATGATTGCATTTTCAAACCCCAATCTATAGTCATCAGAATCTTCATGGGTGTTTGTACTTTGATCAGAGAAGAAACTTTGTTCTTCCTCCGTGAGGAAAACATCATCCCCACTGTCTAATCCAATCAAGTTTACATGAGCTCCTTCCAACCTTTCCAACTCCCTATCTTCCTCATATTGATCTACGTAATTTTGTTGGAAGGGAGGTCTAATCTGTTGGTCACTTTCGTTCTGTTTGTCTTGATTGTTTTCTCTTCTATAATTCTGATTTCTATTTCGAGGAGCAGTTTGATTTTGATTTTCTTGTGCTTTCTTAATTATGCTCATCTCCTTCATCATTTCTTCCAACATCCTCTCCATTTTTGAGCTTGAAGTAGAAGGAGTGGACTCTTCTCTAAAAGACACTCTCTTCTCAGTTTTCATTCTTGCTCTCTTCTCCATTAAGTTGACTTCCACAGAAAGAGCACCCCTTTGCATATCTTCAAGAGTTGTAAAATCTCTCTCTCTTAGTGAATAGGTCATGTCAGAGTCAAACCCTTCAGGGAAATTGTTTAAAGCTGAGCCCTGTGGAGGTTTTAGTTCTGGGGAAAGGGCATTATACACACTATTAAATCTAGTGCAATAAGCTTCCACACTTTCCCCAGGGTTTCTATGGATATTTTTGTAATTGGAAAGGACTTGGAGAGGATTCTTCTTCACTTCCCATTTGTTTAAGAATGTTTGATGAAAGCCTTGGAGATCATTAATGCTATGAGGGGCTAAACCTTTAAACCATTTTCTTACTTCTCCCCCTAAGCTCTGAGAAAATAACCTAAGCTTGACAGAATCATCATCAATTTCATTTCTGTCAAAGTATTCATTCATTTTATCTACATGTTGTGATGCAGTTGTAGCATTGTTAGCATCATACAATGGAATTTTGGACTGATAGTCCTGTGGAAGATTGACTAGTGGACATAAGAAGGACCAAGGGGGCATACCATGCTGCCATGATATGTAGTGGGGGTGGATTCACAAGAGGGGGAGTGGGTTGAAGTGGAGTGGTTTGGACAGTAGATGTTGGATGGACAGATGTGGATGTACCAGGGATAGATTGTTGAGCTGACCTTGGATGAGAGACACCTAAATTTAGAAGGAAATGTAAATCAGGTGGTGTGGTTTCTCTACTACCAGTTTGTTCACTTTTTTCTGGGGATGAAAGTGAAGACTCAGAGTCTATATGAATTATATCATCAAGCGACCTAGTTCTAAAAGGATTCCTTAAGTCAACTTGTGATTGGTGTAGACCTGCAAGATTTTCAGGGACTGAATTTGCTCTCAAGGGTGGTCTGAAAATAGTTGAAAATTTAATCTTAGGGGACTCCCTAAGTATACTTTCAGGGTTTTCAACTACTTCCGGTGTGTTTGGGTCAGGTTGGGCTCTAGTATGAATCTTTCTAGGAGCCACTATGCTATGTTTTTCAGACCTAGTTTAAAAGAAAAGTTTAACCAAATATGACAATCTTTAAGAGGCTAACTGATCTTTTTAGAAGAAGGAAACCTTAATATTAAAGTCTCCTAACCGAATTTGTATGATGTTTATAAAGACTTGGGATCTTCCCAGTGGAGTCTTAAGGTCTGTTTTTAGGATTGTGGAGTCGCCAGGTGGAAATTTTTAGCTCTTTTGGAGGTAAAAGGTTTTATGGTCCACCACCAGGTTTATTATGAAGCCAAACTGAATTTTTTTTTGGTTTTTTCTGAGTTATTTTGGTCTTATAGGTTAAGAGAGTGTTCTAAGTCTGATTTCGCACTTAGCTAAGGTGTTCAAACAAACAGAGTTGCTCTTATGGCTTGGTAACTGGTTCCTTCAAGGTTTGATAAGGTTTAACGGGAATCCTAAGGGTTACTTAGTTTGTCACTGATTCAAAAGATCCTATCATGATTACCATTGCTTGGTAGTGCTTGAAAAAGGTTACTTATGTTATACTTAGACAGTGAGTGTTTTGTTTTACAGATTTTACTCAGCGTCCCACCGTGATCGCCATTATGTTGGTGTCCCGTGTTTTGATAGTTTGGCAAATTAAAAGACAAGGCAACATCAGAACCAATCTTTAGAGTTACAGGATCTAGTCCTCATGTTCTCAGAGAGGGATCTCTCAAATGTTTGTTTGCAAAATTTTATCTTGTGTGCTTTGAGTATTGATTTTAGACTAGTTATTAAGTGCAGGTGTTTATTTGTTTGATTATTTGGTTGGAACGATACAGCAGAACATGAAGGGCCTAGGAAAGATATATAGGACAACAAAATATCTTTTTCATTGGGCAAATGGAGTCAAAAAAGGTCATAACACACTTATCAAAGGATATGGGATATCAAAGGGCAAATCTAACTTGGCCACAGGATCCTTTTGTTTTTGGAATGGGATGAACATTAATGATTTGGAAAGAGAAATTGAATTCTCAACAAAGGGAATTTGAAAGCATAATTTGAAACAATAAAGGGTTCTTTGATAGATAGGGCTAACCATAAATTCTACAAATCACACCTTTAAGAAAACAATTATTTCAAAACAACTTTCAAAGTAAAATCTAAGATTCGGGGAACACCCTATTTCCTCAAAGATTTTATTCTGAAGGAATTTAGAAAACATGCAAGATTTACTGATAATCACAGTCATAGAAGAGGGAACACCTAAAAACATCTATGCTCATAATTATAATGACCTTTAAGCCAATTTTTTAAGTGAGAATAAAGGGCGAGATCAAAACAGACCTCTCTGACTCACTGTAAGCAAAGAACTTCAAAGGGAGACTTCAATAACAGTTTTTAAGTGGCAGCAGACAAGCAGGGAGAATCATAAATCATGTTGAAACCAATTGTTCAAACTATTAAGGAAATAAACAAGCATGAAGACTAAAGAGAAAGATTAAAGCCTCTAAACTACTTCAGCAGCAGAAAAAATTAAACAGTGAAGGGTGAACAGGTCTAAGGTGCTTCCAAGAGTCATTTCTTAGCCTAAAAATTTTAGCCTACTGTAGTAAGAAATCATGGAACATAATGAAAACAGGGGAAAAAACATAAAACAGTTCAGAATAATTCACCAACAGCCAAGCTCATGGATCCAATGATAGAGCCTTCTCAGGAACAAGCATGCAACAACATCATCAAGACTTCAAAGACTCCAGTTTCTTCTTCAACTTCAACGGACTATGTATTTATTTCAGAGGGTTTCAGTATTACAACTTGTGATCAAACAACAACCAATTAACCAACAACTTCTCATCTTCTACAGAAGTATTTATAGAAGGATGAGGAGGTGAGATCTGATAAAAGATCTCCTAAGGTAATTAATACAGATTCAGGACTTCTTGGCCTTTTTGAGGGGCCCGATGAAGAAGTTTACAGGTGTTTCTCTGTATTAACTGTTTTACAATTAATATCAAAGCTCGATGGGAGCTTTGTTGACTTTGAGGCTCTGCATAATGGGGAGTAATTTTGCAGATATTTTTTGCATTAGTTTCCTGTGGCAGAATTAACTTCTTGGTAGCGCTGGAGGCAGATATTTCTTTAAGTAATAACTTCGGCCTCTGTTTGAAAGGTTTGAGGCAACAGGTGGCTCTGTGGTAGCTGAGGAATAAATTCACCTCAGAATGCAGCGGTGGCGGTCTTTTCTTCCTGTGAAAAACTTATAATTTCTCCTGACTATGTTTTAACTCTGGGAATTAGGCTTTTGATAAGCATTCTTAGCCGTAATTCCCATATCTGTCTTCAATCATCTGTTCTTCTGTGCTGTGTCTTCAAAACTGATACTCTTTTAAATTGCGTTTAAAATGCAGTGTATTGTCAATGTGCAGAGTCGCGCAGGGCTTTTAAAGGCATCAATGCCCCATAGAGCATCAACGAATAATGAAAATAGAGCCCGGCGGAATGGTTCCCTTTAATAGTTCAAAGGTGTGGAAAACGTCTTTCCCGACCTTCGGCCCTTCTTCATTAAATAGTGGGAAATCATAAAAACATCTGCAAAACACAAAAATAGTTAATAAATCCAACGAAAATAGGTTAAACTGCTTCAGAAGGCGGGAGAGGAGCGTAGCCGTTGGATCGGGACACCTGGATGGTCCAGATCTAATCGGGGAATCGCAATCGACGGGAGGTGGAAAAGTGTGCGATGATAAATCTCCGATGTGATTGCGTGATCGGGAGGGCAAAAGAGATTAGACGATGACCGTTGGATCTGCGGATCAGATCAACAGTGGAGAATGTATCGGGGAATCGCAATCGGAGGGGCAAACAAAACGCATGCGATTAAACTTTACGACGCGATTGAAATCGCCGATGCGATGGAGCGCTGGCCGTTTGATCGGCTGTTGATCAACGGCAGAGATGAACCGGGAGAAAACCTTTGTAATATATGAAAAAACAAAGGTCTTTTCGGCTTTAGGGGCAGAAAAAGTGCATAGAATGAATAGGCGCCCGACTGCAGGGCCTTTAATTATATGGAGGATAATATGCCCGGGGCGTATTTGAAACAAGGGCCAATCTCAATCGAAGTTCGGACCGGGTCTTTCAATCAACCCATTTGAAACATTTGCGATGCGATTAGCACCAGGGATCCTTAACACTTGGTCCCAGGGAAAATTTATATGGAAAGAAAACAAAAGGGGCGGGGTTTATAATACATAAGACCCAATCGCATCGGAACTTTGGATGCGGGTCTCTCTGATCAACCCATTGTGAATTCTCCGATTACGATTGCATGATCGGGTCTTTTTAATCAACCCATTGAAATATTTCAACATGTGACTTAGAGTTTTTAAGTTAAAACTTTGGAAAAGTGGGTTTTCCGACTTTACAAAGGAAAAGGGTGATCGGGGAAGAAATATTATAAGGTTTTAAGCGCCAAGGCAGGCCCACAGGATATGTATAAAATAATGATGCGATCGGAGGATAGGGTTTAATTGCAATCGGAACTTCGGAGGACATCAAAACAAACGGTGCGCTGAGTTTTTACGATGCAATTTGGGATTTTAAACACAAAAAGGTTATCGCATCGGAACTTTTGAATGATGACAAAAGACTTGGGGACTTTGAATTTGTGCGATGCGATTAGCGCCGAAAGGCTTTGGCGTTTGGTTTTAACGCATGGGCATGTGGGGGGAAGTGGTTAGGACTTAGCCCAAGGGGCTTAGGTCCATAGTAATAAAACCTATTTTTTATGAAAAATTTTCAAGGTTTTAAATGGATTTGGGGGTCTCGGCATAGTTCAAAAAGAAGTTTTAAACCATGTAAGGAGGATTTTCATGAATGGAAGGAGAAAATTATGAAAAGTAGAGGAAATAATATGGAGAAAAGGGGAATAAAATGAAGGTTAGTTATGAGTGGGAGAAGGGGGAAAATGATGGTTTTTTCAGCAGTTTCTTACATGAAAGCAACAGAATTAATGGGAACAGCAATGAGGATTTTGGACAGAGGCATGAGGCCTATAAGGAGTCTCTAAGAGCCAACAATTTTTAGTGATAAAATTTCTTCCTTGGAGGCTCAAAAATTCTTAGCCACCTTTTGGTATAACAATTATTATAGGTGGCTAACACCTTCATTCCTTAGATTATGAATATCCTTTTCTAGGGTATTATAGGGGAAATTCTTATCTAGATTGTTTCTCTTATAGAAGGTAGAGCTTATAAGTGAAAAATAACAAATTGTGATACAAACCCTCTTAGTGTTAGTAGATTTTGGTCCAAATGTATCAATTGAGGGAGTTTATATCACAAGTTATACCTCCAATTTCTCTACAAGAGGATTTTTTGTTCCATGTTGACTGTTGTTATATCATCCACCACCTTAGCCCTAAGAATCTTATAAAGATGGATCACCTGAAAGCATAAAAGGGAGAAATACTTAAAAGTGAATGGGTTAATATGAATGAAAATCCATATGAAAAAGGGGACATGGCATCATATATATATTGTAGCCTTGCAGTAAAGATTTACACGAAACAAAGAGGATAAAGGTGCAAGAGAGCTGCACAGGGTGGGGCCCGCCCATACTCTGAGTAGTCAAAGGATAAAGGCGCGTGAAGAGTTTCAGGGGGATCAAGGATGGTAGGGGGAAGGCGGAAGCTCACCCCCCCAGAATTGTGATGACGTAGCATACAGTGGGACCCGAGATGTGGGCCTGACCAGGTAGACACTTAGCGCTGCAGAGGTAACGGTAAGATAAGTCCTAGGACACCCAGTACATGACCAGTACTAGTATTTAACCCGATGCATGGTATACACCTAACCGAACTCTGACAGCAAATAAGAAGATGCCACGTGTCTCAGTGTCGGCGTCCTTATGACGTCATCCCTACAAGTGTCGTCCTAGTCTCATTTTCTGGGCAATTTGAAGCTGTATAAAGCCTGCTCTGTGTTCACCATGGTAAAATAATTTCTTTTACGAAATACTATATAGCTAAAGCGCAAGCGCCCAGTACCAGGTATACCAAGTCACTTTCAACTTCCCTACATCATTTTCCCCGAGCATTTTCCTTACTGAGTAGGTATTCCGTCCTTTTTTTCACTATCTGCTTTCCTTCCACTTTTCATTTTCATCATGGTCATGGGTAAAGTCAAGGTTAAGAATTCTGAACCCAAAACCCCTTAGGTTCGCAAGTCTAGGGCTGCTCTTGGACCTGATCCATTCATTGACTTGCAAGTCCACATTCAAGACCCACAATACCCTTTCTTTATCAGTAGCGTCAAACCTAACCTATTTAGGATAGGTTCAGGGTTGTTTTGTCGGGGTTATACCACCAAATTACTCAGCTTGTATACCCAGTTGTGGAATTAATTTGTTGACTCAGGGAAGCATATGATGAGTGCCGAGACATGTTCCTATCGACTCAAGGGAACAAGATATTTAGTATATCTCCCGAGATCATTAGGAAATCTCTCGATTATCCTCCCAGTTCTAACTATATTACTTTCACTAAAATGTCTTTATCCCATCAGTTTTCCAAGCTACCCTGGAGGCATCAGAGTGATTTCATCACTGCTATCTCTAATTCTCACCTTATGTCTTTCCCGTCTTCAAACTCGGTACCTCTGAATACATTCAAAGAAGACATTCGGCCAACACTTGCTCTCATTGCAGGGTTGCTAGGTATAGAAGGAGCAGAGAGAGTCGCGAAGGAGTGTGTAGCCCTTTTATAGTTAATGTCACAATCAGGGGTTTTTTTGGATATCCCTGGTTTCTTGGCCTCTGCCATCCAAAACCAGTTTCTAGACCTCCCGTCCATCGACCATTTCCGTTTCTGTTCCATGGTGTTTTACCTCTTCCTTTTCCAGCAGGCTGATAAGTTCGAGGGTTTGGGTCTAGAAAAGTTTCCTAGGATAACTTCTCGACCAAAAACTGTCTTTGACTGGAACGCTGCAGTACATCAGTTGACTAATGGGGTGGGTTATTCAAATTTCTTGAATGAATTCATGACAATAGCCTATATAATTATTCACGACAATCCTCCACCCAGGATTTTTCCTGAACAGAGGAGATGGCTATAGTACAGTGAGGAAGAAAGCGCAGGGGATTGGTACCTATTTGATGACTACAGTGAGATCATGGTTTACGGTGCAGAAGTTTCCCCTTACAGATTGCCAGTTTTTCCCACCATGCAGATTTACGCCGTGGAGTACCTCTCGTAGACCTTGAAGGCTGACCAGCTCCACTTACTCCTTGCGAAAAAGGGGTTCATTCTTAAACTTCCTACAACCATCGGCCCCTTCATTGTTAACTCAATGCATGCCCTCCCCATATTGGAAAACTTGCTCAAGGGTATGGATTTAAGGCAAGGGAAAACTTGGCCCTATGATTCGAAAGGCATCATCTCAAATAAAAGTAAGAAGATTAAATCAACTGCTTATGCTCACGAAATGATCCAGGTGGATATTGGTGGTCACCCGCCTATTCCACTTGGGGCCCCACCATTGTCTCTTTCATTTTTTCAGTTTCAGCACAACTTACTATTTTTAGCAGTTTTTCGGGTCCTGAACTTCCGGAGCCGTTTTGAGGCCCTAAACGACGTTTTTTTGGGAAAATGGAGAGCAACATGGGTCCATGGACTGATGTTGCTCTTTCCAAATTTGTATTCCTCGGATAGATCTTTCTAACGAGGTATGGTACGTGTCAAACGGAGATCGTATGCCAAAGTTACGCCCCTGGGAAGTTGAAACACCAATTTACCCCAAACGGGGCCCATAGTTTTGGCGCTTCATCTCCTAGGGTTAGGGTTTTGGCTGTTTAGGATTTCCCATTGTTTCTAACAATAAATAGGCCCCGAGCCTCATTAACTCAGTTCAGAGGCCTGTAGCCACCACATCTCTTCTCAGAGATAGCTACCAGCGCCCTAGCTAGTTTTATTTCCATTCTGTCTGTAAGCAAATTTTAGTTCTTTGATATTAATGAAATGAAGTGTTATTTCCGCTTCATCTCTATATTTATGGTTATGTGTTTATTATATTGCGTTCCTGCATAAATCTGAATCAGTGGTATCAGAGCGGTCTGCTTTTTCTTGATCCTTCTTTGCATGTCCCCAACGAGGTCGGGTATAAGGAGTTAGGGCTCGATCTGGTGGAACCTTTACAAGATCAGCCTCGCAAACCCCAACAGATGCCCATGGGGGACGAAAAGAAATATGAGGGAGCAGGAGATCCTATCAAAATATTGCTTGAGGAGGCCCTTGAAAAACAAAGGAATGCAATGATGGATAACTTTGCCCAGATCCTTCAACGCTGCCCACCGGCGTCGCATCTGCATCCAGCAGACACTCTGGAGGTGCGACTCCTTTTAAGGTAAAAGTAAATTTTTACATTCCCATATTTGAGGGTCAAATAGATGCAGATACCGTAGATAGATGGTTGAATCTATTAGAAGGATATTTCTCAGTTCATGACTTTTCCGACAGGGAGAAGATTATTTTTGCACTCCTCAAAGCTGCCCCCCATGTCAAGGACTGGTGGGAAACCCATTGTGAGAAAAAGGACGAGACAGAACCCTCTCTGTTCTCGGCCGTACCCACTTGGAATTCATTTTGAGACGCCATCAAGGAACAATACTATCCTGTGGGCAGCTATGAGGACAAGTACATACAATGGACCACGCTGCGACAACAAAGGGATCAAGATGTGCACGAGCTAACGAAACTGTTCCATACCCTGCGCACCAAGTTGGGTATCAAAGATTTAGAGAAACATCTGGTGCTAAAGTATCGCAGTTGTCTGCACAGATACATTCAGGAGGAAATGGAGTTCCTCGACATCTCCTCACTTGGTACGGCATACCGGTATGCTACCAAGATTGAGCAGAAATTCAAACAGAAAAAGTGATACTTTGGATCTGCGAATCAAAAGCAAGGGAAAGGTGCTCCCAAACCGCAGAACAAAGGACAGAGCCAAGGCATGGAAACTCAAGACAACCTGTCAAAGCCACAAGCAAATAACAACACCACAAATTCAAAGAAGGACACGGGAAAGTGGTGTGAGTTCCATAAGAGCTCCACTCACAACACAAGTGAGTGTCGGGCCAAGCAGTCGCTAGTGGCCGAGATGCAGGCTTCTGAGTCAGATGCATGCTCTAACTCTGAATCAGAACCTGACAAGGGGAATGACAAAGGGACTCAGATTATTGATGCGAAGCCCAATGCCACTGTTGCCACTACAAAGATCCAGAAGGAGGAACCAGAAGATCTAGAGGAGGAGGAAAGTCTCTTCCACTCCCAGATGTGGGTAAAGGGCTCCCTGGTACAGTTCATTGTTGATAATGGGAGCCAAAAGAACCTCATTTCAACAGACGCCATGAATCAGTTGGGCTTGCCGACCACAGCTCACCCACATCCATACACCATCAAGTGGCTTCACCAAGGATGAGATCTCCGCGTCAGCCAGCAGTGCCGCCTTCCCTATAGCATCAAGCCCTTCACGGATGAGGTATTATGTGGTGTTGCTCCTATTGATGTTTCTGATGTATTATTAGGAAAACCATACTTTTGGAAGCGTCATGCTGTGTATGAGTCTCGGCCTTGCGATGTTATTGTTACTTTTGGAAATAAGTTATACAGGATACCAGAGGTACCATCTCCTACCGCTATCTCTTTGGTTACTACAAAACAATGCAGTAAGCTCATTTCCAAAACCAGGAAATTCATTTTCCTGATGATCCGCCCCCAGGGCAAGAAGAAGACTGTGGCCACGACCTCCTGACAGGGCTCCTTTGCATGACAACAACAAATGGATAAGGTTGTGGAGGAGTACGGGGACATCTTCACCTCACCCACAGGGGTTCCTCTGCATTTTCAGGTCAAGCACCCGATTGAACTGACCCCAGGTGCGCCGCTACCCAATGGACCGATCTATCGGCACTTTGTTCTGGAGAACGATGAAATCAAGAGGCAGATTCAGGAGATTTTGCAGAAAAGTCACATCCGACCAAGTTCATCGGCCTGTGGGAGCCCGATCATGTTGGTACAGAAGAAGGATGGGACGTGGAGACTTTGTATTGACTATCGAGCGTTGAACAAGATTATTTTCTGGAATCGGTACCTGATCCCATGGATTGATGACCTTCTGGACCAACTCAAAGGTGAAAAATATTTCAGTAAGATTGACTTGAAGTCGGGGTATCACGAGGTACTGATTGAACCCTTCGATGTGTGGAAGACTTCCTTCAAAGACAAGGAAGGCCTTTTCGAATGGCTAGTCATGCCTTTCGGGTTGACGAATGCTCCCACAACCTTCATGAGGATGATGGATGACATCTTGTGGCCATTCACCAACTCATTTGTAGTGGTGTACTTGGATGACATTCTGATCTTTAGCCAAACTTGGGAAGAGCACCTTCACAACATTCGACAAGTCCTCCAAACACTGTGGCAACACAAGTTGTCTGCCAATTTGGAGAAGTGCACTTTTGGCATGACCCAGGTTCAATATTTGGGATACATTATTGATGAAAGGGGGGTGCATGTGAATCCAGCCAAGATCCAAGTCATTCAGGATTGGCCAACCCCAACCACTATAACAGAGCTTCACATCTTTCTAGGTCTTGCTAATTTCTACCAGAGGTTCGTGTTGGGATTCTCTCATATCACTTGGCCCTTGAGTCAAGTCACCAAGGGAGGAGAGAGAGCAAAATTATTTTGGTCGGAACCTCAACAGAAGGCGTTCACATATTGAAAAATCGCCTCTGTTCTACCCCAGTGCTCACTTTACCAGACTTGCAACAGCCATTTGAGATCGAGACAGATGCCTCTGACTATGCTATTGGGGCAGTTCTTACTCAACAGGGACATTCAGTGGCATATCACAGTGAGACATTGTCTGACACAGTTCGCAAGTATCCCACTTATGACAAAGAAATGTATTCCATTGTGAAAGCTTTTCGACAATGGAAGCATTACATTTTGGGGAAGGAAACAATCATCCACATAGACCATCGGCCCCTGCAATTCATACAGACACAAGAGAAGTTGCAGAATGATCGCCATCAGAAGTGGTCCACATATCTACAACAGTTTCATTTGAACATCAAGTACAAGAAGGGTAGCATCAATAATGTTGCATACTGCCTCAGCCGACCACCGATCGTGGCACTCACCATCGTGCTCAACTCTTGTGGGCACGAGACTTCTGATTGGCCGCTTCTCTGAGAGTAACCCAGAATTCGGCCACACTTACAAGGCACTCTTGGGGGGTATGCAAGTTCCAAATTTTCACCTCCAAGATGCACTTTTATGTCACATGGGACACCTTTGTGTTCCTTCAAGAGAGTGTGCCAAGATCATATGGGAAGCACATGACAGTCGAGTCGCTGGGCATTTCGAGGTCGAGAAAACAGTAGCAATCCTACAGAAGTATTTCTATTGGTCGAACCTTCGAAAGGATGTCGAGAAGCACATCAGATCCTGCACTGCTTGTGCCATTGCCAAACTGACCATCAAGAAGCAAGGCCTGTATACTCTGCTACCTACCCCTATTCGACCTTGGGAATCCATCTCCATGGATTACATGTCGGGCCTGCCTTCTACTAAGCAGGGAAATGACTGTGTTTTCTTGGTTGTCGACAGATTCTAGAAGATGGCCATTATGGCGGCTTTCAAGAAGAATATCACTGCAGAATCCACTGCTAAACTCTTCTTTGAACGAGTGTGGGTGCACTTTGGGATCCCACAATCTATCATATCAGATCAGGATAGCAGGTTCCTCAGCACATTTTGTTCTAACCTCTAGTCAATGTTGGATACCAAGCTCACCAATTCCACAGCTTTCCATCCCCAAACGGATGGCCAGACAGAGGTCGTCAACAAAATGATTGTACACATTTTGCGCATGGACAATTCAAAGCATCCACGCACATGGGACAAGATCCTCCCCTGTGTACAACATAGTTATAATCGGGCTCTCCTCATTTCAATCGGCCATATCCCCTTTCAGGTGGGCTTGGGATTCTAGCCACTATGTCCCATTGACGTAGCCATGCCATTTGCAGCTGCTCAGGCCGATTCAGCTCATGTCCAGTCTGAAGTTGACAAAGCAAGTAGCTTCATCAAGCACATTAAACACATCCACCAATAGGTTCATGATATATTGGACAGAGCCAATGCCAAGTACAAGCAATGCCATGATCAACACCGGGTGCCACACAACTTCCAGGTGGGCGACAAAGTATGGCTACATTTGCAGAAGGAGCGCCTCACTGGACCCCACCGCAAGCTTCACATGCTCCGATACGAGTCGTACACCATCACCAAGGCTATAGGGAACAATGCCTTCGAGCTCAATATTCCACCATTCCTTGGTCTGCACCCAGTCTTCAATGTGGATCGCATTCGTCCTTGCTTCCCACCTCTACTGGACACCTCAGACATTGCAGAACAACTCACACCAACAGAGTCAAACCCAGACTACATGGAACAGGCCACCACAGATTGTATCATGGACATGCAAATCAAGAACACTCTCCAACAGAAGATCCAATTGTATCAGGTTGTCAAAGCTGGCCAACTCCTGCACCAAGGAAAGTGGTTCACCAGGGACAAAGTTCAGCAAAAATTTCCTCATCTCATGGAGGAACTTAACGCAATGGGGACCATTACTTCCTAAGGGGGGAGGAATGATCCAGGTGGATATTGGTGGTCACCCGCCTATTCCACTTGGGGTCCCACCAATGTCTCTTTCAGTTTTTCAGTTTCAGCATAACTTACTATTTTTAGCAGTTTTTCGGGTCCTGAACTTCCGGAGCCGTTTTAAGGCCCTAAACGACGTTTTTTTTGGAAAATGGAGAGCAACATGGGTGGTATTCCTCGGATAGATCTTTCTAATGAGTTATGGTACGCGTCAAACGGAGATCGTATGCCAAAGTTACGCCCTTGGGAAGTTGAAACACCAATTTACCCAAACGGGGCCCATAGTTTTGGTGCTTCATCTCCTAGGGTTAAGGTTTTGGCTGTTTAGGATTTCCCATTATTTCTAAATAATAAATAGGCCCTCGAGCCTCATTGTAACTCAGTTCAGAGGCCTGTAACCACCACATCTCTTCTCAGAGATATCTACCAATGCCCTAGCTAGTTTTATTTCCATTATGTCTGTAAGCAAATTTCAATTCTTTGATATTAATGAAATGAAGTGTTATTTCCACTGCATCTCTGTATTTATGGTTATGTGTTTATTCTATTGCGTTCCTGCATAAATATGAATCACAAAAATAGACCCTTCATCGAGTGGAGAGCTAATCTTGATACCTGGCCTTTGCTTTCACAGATGGAGACCAATTCATCTGCGACAGGGGAAAAAGGAGACACTGCTTCGACACAAGAAGCAAGTAAGAAATAGGTTGAACAAGCTGGAGCCCCAGGAGAAGGTTCTCCACCTTCCAAAAGGCAGAGAAAAAATGATGAAGAAAGTGTTTTGGAAGAGAAGTCGCTGGAAAAAGTAGCATTGTATGGACATTCAGACAAGGGAAAAGCAGGTTTTGTGGTAAAACATGATGGTCCATCATCTTCTGATTTCTCAGAAGTTTCACAAGACATCTCTGTAAACAGGTCAAAGGAGGAGAATGAAATGAAGGGTAAGAATAGAGCTATCAGGGAAAATCACTGGTCGGAATTAGAGGGATATGTAGACAAATATCACACTCGGTTTTCTGCCGAGATTGATATGGATAAAGAACAATTGGTAATGGCCATGACTGCAGCGGTACTAGATCCAAAGGTTGGGACCACCAACTACAGAGATCTGGAGGTGGCAGTAAACATGTCACAAGTTCCACCAATTGATAAGTGCAATTTGTTCCAGTGTTTCGGTGATATGCTAAAGGATGAGGTTGTGAAGCTCTCCCTCACTCTAAGGAAGCTACAAACCAAGTACAACCAAGTGGTCGAGAACCTTAGAATGAAGAAGATTAATGTTCGGGCACTCTCAAATGACCTGCGCAGTCTGCAAGCTATCGTGAAGGGCAAAGGGAGCGATAAAGCAGATCGTCAGGGCCATGTCATCTCAAATTTGCAGAAACAGGTTGCAGCCCTGAAACATAAACTGAATATGCCTGGTTTTTCAAGATGTACAAACTCCCGAATTAGCCTAGATAGAAAAGGACAAGGTTGATCTAGTAGACTCCCTTGCCAAGGAGAAAGAAGAGAGGGTTAAAATTTCTAGCAAGATGACTGCCCTCCAACAGAAGATGGACGAGCTGCAGAAAAACTAGGATGCACATGTATGCTCCACACCACCTCCTAAAGGATCTAGCTCACTCTCAGAGCAGCTAACCACAGCGCTTGGAAAACTTCAAGTAGCAGAGAAGCAGGTTTAGACAGTACAATATAAGATCCAAGAGCTTGAGGCCCGCCTCAAGGAGAATTCAAAAAAGGTAGTGGCTCTGTAGAAGGAAATAGAAGAGGGGAAGCAAGAGAAGCTGCAACAGGAGAAGACTATCCAAGACCTTACGAGCTGGATGAAAGGAAATATCACCCTTTTGGATGCCCGATGCTTAATTTGGACAGACATCATTATGGAGGTAAAGAAGCATTGGGCTTTCTTGACCCTCATTGAAGAAAATAAGGCCGCGGTACGCCAATTCAGAAGAACTCTACATGAAGGGTGTACAGACGCTTCAACTAAGGTTGAAAATGCCAGAAGGTACATTTCCCTCCTAAATGATTTGAGCTCAGAAGAATTGGCCAAACAAGGAATCAAGGGCAAGTTCAAGGAGGCGTCGGAATGTCAGAGGGTGATGGAAAAGGAAGCTGAGCACCGCCCTCCCATCATGTTGGGAGCCTTCAAATGTTGTTCTTCAACTGCTATCGATATACGAGTGTCGGCTGACAGAAGTGATGAATCAGACTGATATACCATCTGAGAAAATTGCTCGGCTTAAGATCGAAACCATAATTTCAGCACTCGATAAATAATTCTCTCTCCTTCATCAAGTGAAACAACGGTTGCCCACTCAGGTGAGTTATGCTGAACTGACAGAAGTGCATATTCGGGTCTATGCATTCACTATGATACCTGATCCTGCATTCGACACTTGGCAGAGGCGTAATGATCATGCGAGTTCATCAGCCACCACATCTACTCCTCTATCCACTCCTTCTGCCAGTAAGAAATCCAGCTCCTCTGCAACCACAGTACTGCCTTCTCCAGCTATAGCCTCAACTCCGTCCCACCACCAAAATTGTTAACTCATGATTGGGCCCACGTGGCCTCTTGTTTTATTTTATTTTTGTTAAACACCATGTTAAAACACACACATGGTGTATGAGGAAGAGTAAACACACACACAAGAGACTCAACACACAATGAAAGATAAGCGTGAGGCTTCCTTATTTTCCATTATACAAAGATGTACATTTATAGTACAATGGTGTGACTCTTGGTTTCACATTCCAAGGTCACTTGAACTCCATTGTGACTTTTCGCATTCCACACCTACCCATGTAGGATTAGGTGTTCCAACATCCCCCCTTAATCCGAAGGGGTATGTGTGAGTCTAAGAAAAGAGTTTTAATACAAATATGCAAAGTATGCATGGTAGCACTTGGCTTAATCAACTCTCTGAAATGTTGGAAAAAATAGGTGGTTTTAGGATGACCACAAACACTGGAACGCAATACTTGTTGCAGTTCCCGGAACTCTTCCAAAAATGGCAAGAAGCTAAAAGCTTCTGCTAGAGGAATTGTCCCTCATAAAAAACGGAGACCTTCAACCTAAAATAAGGGAGGTCTACTACCTGTGATGGTTTTAGGATTACCAACAACTCTGGAATGCTTTGAATCATTTCCTGGAACTCAACCAAAGCTGGCAAGAAGCTGAAGGATGCTAGGCTGAAGGCTTCTGCTAGAGGAAGTGTTCCTCATATATGAAAGGGGGACCTTCGACCTAAAACAAGGGAGGTCTACTACCTTGTGATGGTTTTAGGTTATCCACCAACCAAAGATGATGGTTTAAGGTTATCCACCAACCGAAGGTATGCTCATGGGCATCCGTGTCTTTGGCTTCATCTCTGAATCCGGAATGACGAATTGTGGCTCAGGCTCGCTTGAACTGCTGGCTACAACTCTGAACATGGAATGAGAGATTGTGGCTCAGGCTCACTTGATCTGTCGTCGAAGCTTGTACATGACCACCATTTTCCCCCCTATCAGGGACAAGGTGAGATGATGGCGAAAACTCAACTGCAATTTTGATCAATATCTGTGAACAAGTTCTAACATGTGTTGTAAACATCTTCTTGGCTGCTGATGCCCATTGCCAAGAAGCGATCCATCCAAGATGAATCTTGGTTCTTGCAGGAGGCTTGTGTCTGAAGTATCTCTCTGAAGAATGAGTGTGCCAACCACAGTGCTTGCATGGATGAAGATCAAAACAGTGATCTTTCGTATGGCCAACTCGATCACAATTTTGGCATTTTACAATCTGTTGTGGAAGTGGAACAGGATCTGGAACAGCTGCAGGTGAACTGTCATACAAGAATCTGGCACTCTGAAATTTGATAGCCTTTGTGTAGTCTAGAATATGAAAGGACACATCCTTGTCATATCCAAGACTAGTTTGGTGCTTGTTGTGGACAAGCTCTTCCCAAGGTCTGATGATGGGCTTAGGAAGTGCAGGCTGAGCTGCTGCATCTGCATGAAAATCTGCTCTTGAACAAGGAACTGAGTGGGAATCATCTGTAACTTTATCTTCTTTCTTCTGATGGGAGTCTTTCACAATCTTCTGAACCAAAACTAGTTCAGAATGGTGACTATTTTGTCGAAGTTCATCTTGTTGGAGCTAAGATTCCAACTGCAAAAACTCAATCTTCTCTTGTGAATCTAGCAAACAACTTTGAATGTTACAAAGAGCATCCTTGCTCATTTTTATCATGTCATCAACATTGGAATGAATGAGGCTATTCAACAACTCTAATGCCTCATTGATTTTAGCCATTTCAACAATTTAGGCTCAAAAAATGAAAGGGTGTCGGCTACAACCGAAAATGCACCCATTTACAATGTGATTCAACAATAAATACAAATGACTCAAAAGAATTTCCGACTATGAAAATCTCAAAGTAAAAAGTGTGCTCCTCAAATGATGGAGGACAATCAACAATGAGTTACATCAACAACCGATTGCAACTATGAAGAAGATGCAATACAATGTCAGCTCAATACAATATCTCTGCAAAAATGTGCAGCTGAAAACACTATGTAGGAGGCCTTTAAGGCAACTGAAATTTCTTCAAAGAGTTTTTTTCAATGATGGCAAACTTGTCTTCAAATGTGAAATTCTTCAAAAAAACACCCTTCAAATCAATGCCACAAATCACAATGTAAATCTGCAAATTTCAGTCCATGTGCTCCTCATATGCCATTTTCCATTTTCTACTGTTCATAACTCTCTTTCCTCTCTCTCTCTGCTGTTTTTTTTTTTTAATTAAAAGTTAATTAAAAAAAAATAATTAATTAAAATAGGAGGAAGGAGAATTAAAAACAATTTGGGAGGGATTGTAATAATGGGAAGGGAATTTAATTGGAAGAGGGAGGTATGGTATTATATGGGGGAGGGTGTGGGCGTATATTTAAAAAAAATTGGTGGGAGTTTTATAAAAATGGGGGGAGGAAGTTTAACTATAAAAAATCAAATTTAAAAATGGGGGGTGTAATTAGAAATGGCGGTATTTAAAAATGTTCGGGCACTCTCAAATGACCTGCGCAGTCTGCAAGCTATTGTGAAGGGCAAAGGGAGCGATAAAGCAGATCGTCAGGGCCATGTCATCTCAAAGTTGCAGAAACAGGTTGCAGCCCTGAAACATAAACTGAATATGCCTGGTTTTTCAAGATGTACAAACTCCCGAATTAGCCTAGATAGAAAAGGACAAGGTTGATCTAGTAGACTCCCTTGCCAAGGAGAAAGAAGAGAGGGTTAAAATTTCTAGCAAGATGACTGCCCTCCAACAGAAGATGGACGAGCTGCAGAAAAACTAGGATGCACATGTATGCTCCACACCACCTCCTAAAGGATCTAGCTCACTCTCAGAGCAGCTAACCACAGCGCTTGGAAAACTTCAAGTAGCAGAGAAGCAGGTTTAGACAGTACAATATAAGATCCAGGAGCTTGAGGCCCGCCTCAAGGAGAATTCAAAAAAGGTAGTGGCTCTGTAGAAGGAAATAGAAGAGGGGAAGCAAGAGAAGTTGCAACAGGAGAAGACTATCCAAGACCTTACGAGCTGGATGAAAGGAAATATCACCCTTTTGGATGCCCGATGCTTAATTTGGACAGACATCATTATGGAGGTAAAGAAGCATTGGGCTTTCTTGACCCTCATTGAAGAAAATAAGGCCGCGGTACGCCAATTCAGAAGAACTCTACATGAAGGGTGTACAGACGCTTCAACTAAGGTTGAAAATGCCAGAAGGTACATTTCCCTCCTAAATGATTTGAGCTCAGAAGAATTGGCCAAACAAGGAATCAAGGGCAAGTTCAAGGAGGCGTCGGAATGTCAGAGGGTGATGGAAAAGGAAGCTGAGCACCGCCCTCCCATCATGTTGGGAGCCTTCAAATGTTGTTCTTCAACTGCTATCGATATACGAGTGCCGGCTGACAGAAGTGATGAATCAGACTGATATACCATCTGAGAAAACTGCTCGGCTTAAGATCGAAACCATAATTTCAGCACTCGGTAAATAATTCTCTCTCCTTCATCAAGTGAAACAACGGTTGCCCACTCAGGTGAGTTATGCTGAACTGACAGAAGTGCATATTCGGGTCTATGCATTCACTATGATACCTGATCCTGCATTCGACACTTGGCAGAGGCGTAATGATCATGCGAGTTCATCAGCCACCACATCTACTCCTCTATCCACTCCTTCTGCCAGTAAGAAATCCAAACTCTCCCTTCCGCAACCATAGCATCGCTTCTCCAAATTTATAGCCCCCACCACCCCACCACCAAAATTGTTAACTCTGCTGATTGGGCCCACGTGGTTTCGTCGTTATTTGTTTTTTGTTAAACACCATGTTAAAACACACACATGGTGTATGAGGAGAATAAACACACACACAACAAGAAACTCAACACGATGGAGGTTAAGCGTGAGGCTTTCTTATTTTCCATTATACAAAGATGTACATTTATAGTACAATGGTGTGACTCTTGGTTTCACATTCCAAGGTCACTTGGACTCCATTGTGACTTTTCGCATTCCACACCTACCCATGTAGGATTAGGTGTTCCAACAATTTTCACTTTCAATATTCGAGTGAAATTCATATTTCACTCTTGCAATTTTTACTTTTAGTTAGACAGTTGTGTTATTTTCATTAGAAATTGCTATAAGCCCGATTTGTAATATGATGGGAAGAATTCTACCCGATCATCAATTTTGATCTTTTGATTAATACTTGAAAATGCATACAGGCACGCGGAAAATATATTTTCCCAAAATATCTTTCTGCGTATAGCCCATGAAAATGTTATAAAAGCAGAAAGGAAAGACATCTACAGGGTTCCAGATTTTCCAAAGAACTCACTAGTTCAAGCATTTTGTATGTATGTTGTCTGAATTTTGATAATTTATGTTGAAGATCTCGTAGGGACTCAGTAATAAGAAGCTTTTTTGGAATTGGGGATTCTGATCTGGGTGATTCACAGTTTGTAGCTCTTCTCTATGTTTTTAATACAAGTGTTCATTTCACATATCTCCACATTTCTTATATCTATGCTCTAGAATGCGAGTGCTCCCATGCTTAGATGTGAATTTATCATTACAGATACTCATGTTTACTCGTCTATAGCGCTTTAAATATAGCTCAGGCAGGATATTTTGTTCCATTTTTCATCTCTTCCACCTTTCCTCTGATATTAACTACAATGGATCCTTGTCTTTGAAATTTTCCACATATATGGATTCTTATCTTTGCATAGGCCCAGTATATATGGATTTTTGTCTTTGAATAAGCCTGTTATGGTTAATATCCTACTACATACTCTACCACTGTCATCGCCCACATATTAATTGATATATGTGTGTCATTTTAGAAGTTGGCCCCCTCTACAGCGTTTTGTCTTAAAGTTGTCGGATGCATTTACATATTGAAGTTTATACTCAGTTTCTGCAGTTTTCATAGTTGTTGTGTATAACTTTGGGGTCTTAGTTCCACCCTTATTAAAACCTTTCATCCAAGTGATTATAGCATGAGAGCCTAACCTGGTCAACTCCAATCAGTTGAGTCATATGCTCCTTGCAGTTAAGATGTCTTAGGCACTGGTCTTTATACAACTCAAGGTTGTCTCTAAGAGCTACAACATCTTTCTGGCGTCATTTCCGGGGAAATAATTTAAAGAACTAAATCCCTGGGCCTCAACAAATATTCATCCACCCTTTAAAATAGGTGAGTAGGAAGGGTCAGGAGTTGTAGATCTCTCACCTTGGCGACTCCACTATCATTCAAAGGACAAATTTATTTGCAGTCCTGGCTTCCTGAAAGCCACGCCTGAGGTCAGATACATCCCAGTTAAGAACACCTTCAATGTCTGATCCATAAAATATTTTGCACAAGAGAATTTGGAGAGAAATGCAATCATCTTATACAGATATCCCCAGATTCTCCCTAGAAGACTATCCATTCTCCTCTCAGTTAGCTCAAGATCAAGGTCCTAATTCTACTGCTAGAACCCTTGACTATACTTCAGCTAACCCCTCCCGGGAAAATATCGAAGTAAAATATGAGGCCGAGTATGTAGACACTATGAGCTTCTTTTTGCATCCCACTCCCGAAGTTGAAGAGGTTAAAGAAGTCGTAGAGGTTTCCGCTGCTCATATTCCAGCATTTCAATCGGCCCCTCAAGCCTCCGTTCAATATATCCCCATTGTCATACATACTTCTCTTCCACCACCTCCTCTTACACATCAGACTCTCCTGCCACCCCCACAACCTCCGATGGTTGTTCCTGGCTTCCTATTGAACAAATATGCCCCCCTGGCATTGCCTCAGATCCTGAATGATATGCCTCGGGATTACTTAAATATCCTACCTCGTTTCCATGGAGAAAATGATATTGAAGCTCAGAAACACATGGAAGTTTTCTGCGCCTTCACAGAAAATTTCAATGTTGAACATTTGGATGTGGTGTTGAGATTGTTTGTCCAGTCTCTAGATGGAGAGGCCAGAAAATGGTTCAAGACCTTGGGGGACCGCTCCATTAATGACTGGGAGGAAATGGAAAATGCATTCACCAGGAAATGGGGAGAAAAGAAGGATCATGGATATTGTCTTATGCAATTCAATGCTTTAAAAAAGAGACATAACGAAGACGTGTCTGAGTTTATTAAGAGATTTAATAGACTATATACCAGCCTGCCTATAGAAATGAAGTCGCACCATATCACTGTTAAGGTTGTCTTTGTAGCAGCATTTGAGTTAGAATTCGGATTCACCCTGAGGGAGAGGAAGTCTGCTACCTTGGACCAGGCTCAAACCGATGCACTAGAAGTAGAAGCTAACTTTGCTTCTATAGGAAAATCCAAAGGGAGGCTAAACCATGATGCTAGGCGCAGAGGGAAAGAAGAAGCATCTACCTCTAATCAAGACAGAGAGGTAGCTAATAACAAAATCAAGGAGATGAATAAAATGATCAAGAACCTTTCGAGCAAGCTAGTGAATCTTGAGCTTGAGACTAAGAACTCATCCTCCAAGCCATTCCAAACTGCTCCAAACAGGGGTTATAACCCCCAATACAGAAATCCTTCTTTACAAATATTACAAAGAGATCGGAAGGAGCAGCAAGACCACATACAGCCCCCGCTGTATCTGGAAGGGCAGATGGATGGCCCTACCGAAGACATCCCCGATGGGCAAGACGATCAATATCTTGCTTACTCAAATGGTGATGAAATTGAATCCTCTTTGCAAGAAAGTGAAGGAGTGGAGCTTTCCTTGCAGGAAGAAGAAGAAGAAAAAATAAGTGTCGTTGAAGATCCAAAGATCGATGATTACTGTAAGCAATTCGTAGACTTCATGCAAGCACAGTTTCATAGAAAATATGATCTCAAGTCCTCTAGAAGGAGAAAATTGTATAGATGGACGTAGATAAAGGTAAGAGACCTATAACTGAACCTTTACATTCTAATAACTCCATCCCTTCCTCTTCTAAGTTGGCCTCTACTCCAAATGTAGATGTTAAACCTATTCTGAAGGAAGAAAAACCTCCAACTGAGAGTAAAGAGCCAAAGGAAAATACCATAGAGAAGTCTCCTTCTGCTTTTAATCTTCAAAAATAACTGGAGAAAGTTAAAATCCCAGTCCCCCTGACTGAACTACTGAAACAACCAATCTACCAGTCTCGGGTGTCTTCTTTCATGCTCCCCCATGGAGCAGCCCCAATACCAGATAGTTTAAACCTTCAGGAAGAAAGGCCCATGGTTGTGTTCGATCCTCATGTTGAGGAGTTAGATGCTTCGACTCCTCCTTTCTATGTCTCCTTAGTAATTCATGACCTACTATTGCATAACTGTATGCTGGATTAAGGAGCGTCTCATAACCTTCTACCCCTGTCAGTGATGGAACAATTGGGGTTGCAAATCACTTGACCATATAAAGATCTCTACTCTTTTGATTCCAAAAGAGTCAAATTTTTAGGGATGATCAAGGATTTGGTGGTGAATCTGGCCCAAATCCCAGCTAAGAGCGTGGTAATGGACATAGTAGTGATCGATCTCCCAGCTCGGTTTGGGATGATGTTATCAAGATCATGGGGTACAAAAATTGGAGGATCTATAAAGCTGGACCTAACTTATGTGACCATCCCTGTTTTTTGAGGCCAATAAAGGAGATTATACTGGGAAACAAGGTTTGTGAAGATGGTCACTAAAGCCGATAATTCAGTAAATTCATCGGTGTATAGCAAAGAGGGTGAGTTTTCTTGTCTAATGCTGGAAGAAGACCAAGATTACTTGAAGGAGCCATATTTCTGTCAAGTAAAGACCGAGCAGTCCTCAAGTAATGAAGAAGGTGGGGTTTGGACCTTTCACTTTGACGGAGCCAACTCAAAGGAAGGAAATGAAGCTAGGGTTCTCCTTATCTCCCCTACTAGACATCTGGTCCCATTATCTTTCAAATTGGAATACGAAGCCACGAACAATGTGGCCGAATATGAAACATTGCTCTTGGGTCTACAAATAGCAAAGAATATGAATATTCAAAGCTTGAAGGTTCTGGGAGATTCAGAACTGGTGGTGAGACAAGTAAGAAATTAGTGTCAAACTAAGCACCCACGACTGAGGGCTTACAGAAATGAGTTATGGGACTTGGTAGATAACTTCTTCTTATCATTTAATATTCAACTCATGCCAATAGACCAGAACAGAATGGTAGACTCTCTTACAGTAGCTGCAAGCACTTTTCAGCCGCCTTAGAATCCCCTCCTAGGGTACGAGATAGAGGTCCGTTATTTTCCTTCCATCCCTGACAATGTCAAACACTGGTAGGTGTTTGAAGATGAAGAGAAAGTGAGAAAATTCATGGAGACTGTTGGGGAATTCTCCAATATGGACACAGATGTTGGTGAAGAGGAGTCTGAGGACCTTTCTCAGAATAAATGGTGGGATACCATGGCTGGGCACAAGGTGCTGCAGCTCAAAATGAATGTGATACCACAAGGACTGGTCCCTCTGGAGAGATTATTTGATAATAATGATGTCCCAATATAGCCAAGTAAGGTTGTTGAAGAAAATCAGGTAGATGACCTGAACCTCGGCACTAAAACCGATCCAAAGATTTTGAAATTGGCTAATAAGGTACCTGAAGAATACAAGGAGCAATATCGGAATTTATTTCAGACATATAAAGACATTTTTGCTTGGTCCTATCAAGATTTTAAGACCTTTGGTATCAGCATTATCCAGCACAAAATTCCTTTAAAAGGAGATGCTAAGCCACACAAACAGAAATTAAGACAGATTAATCCTTTACTCCTTCCTTCCATAGAAAAGGAAATCAAGAAACTGTTAAAGGCTAAGATCATTGTGCCATTAAGATATTTTGAATGGGTGGCCAACTTGGTCCCAGCCTGAAAGAAGAATGAAGAAATAAGGTTGTGTGTCGACTTTCGGAACCTGAACAGAGCATCTCTGAAGGACAATTATCCTCTGCCAAAGATGGACCATATATTGCAGAAGGTGGTAGGAGCTTCGCGAATGTCTATGATGGATGGATTTTTTGGGTATAATCAAGTAGTAGTGCTTTTGGAGGACCAAAAGAAAACCGCATTCACTACTCCTTGGGGAACGTTTATGTACGCCCGAATGCCGTTTAGGTTTATCAATGCGGAGGCTACATTTCAAAGAGCCATGGATATTGATTTTGTGGGGGAAAAAGACAAATTCGTGGTGGTCTACCTGGAAGAAATCACAGTCTTCTCAAAGGATGATGCTGAACATATTGAGCATCTGCGCAGAACCTTTGACAAGTGCCGAAGGTATGGATTGTCTTTAAACCCTCAAAAATATTTTTTTTCTTTAGAAGAGGGTAAACTGTTGGGGCATATTGTAACAAAGGCAGGGGTAAAAATTGACCCGAAGAGGGTATAATTCATAAATGGTATATCCTTGCCCAGAAACAAGAAAGAGGTCCAAGTTTTTCTTGGACATATCAACTTCCTGAGAAGATTCATACCGAACTATGCAGAGATATTCTGGTACATAAATGAGATGCTGAAGAAGGACAATGAAGTAAAATGGACTCCTGAGTCACAGGAAGCTTTTAACAGGATTAAAAATGCTTTCGCAGAAGCCCGAGTGTTGGCCAGACCGGATTATGCGAAACCCTTCACGATATTTTCCTTTGCATCTCCCCACACTGTCGCAGTAGTATCATTGTAGAAGAATGAGGGGTATGAGCAGCCTATCGCCTTATTCATCCAAGTGCTTCGCGATGCTAAACTAAAATATAACATCCTGGAGAAACAGGCTTATGCCTTGGTCAAATCCCTCAAGGATTTTCAGATGTATGTCTTGCAGTCGACCCTAATTGCATTTGTACCCACAGTGGTTCTAAAAGACATCTTGATTCAGGGAGATAGTGAAGGGAAGAGAGGAAAATGGATTGCCAAGGTATAGGAGTATGAGTTGGAAATATGCCCCACTAAGCTAATAAAGGGACAGGGATTAGCTAAGATCCTTTCCGAATCAAACTATCACGCTTTGGGAATAAATTTGTCTATGGTGGCCAATGAAGATCCTGAAAGAGTAGACGAGCAATGTGGAATATAAACCACTACACAAAAGACCCAAATGAAGTACCTTCTTAGTCCATGGTACAAGGAAATTTTAGAGTACCTCTTGACTCTTAGATGTCCTCCAAGTTGTGACAAGACAAAGTATAGAACGTTGAGGCTAAAATCTCAGAATTTCATCATAGAAAATGGCCTTTTGTACTAGAGAGACCCATCAGGAATACTACTTTTATGTCTCACTGAAAATGAAGTAGAAGAAGTAATGGAAAAATTCCACGAGGGCATCTGTGGTGGCCAATACAGCTGGAGGGCCACTACACATAAAATTTTGAAAGCCGGATTTTTCTGGCCCAAACTCTTTGGAGACATTTATGCTCGGGTAAGAGCCTGTGAAAAATTTCAGAAGTTTGCTAAAAGGTAGAAGTTCGCACCTCTTCCCATGATCCCAGTGCACATAGAAGAACCTTTCTAGCAGTGGGGAATTGATTTCATTGACAAAATTCATCCTACTTCAAGTGGGCAACACAAGTGGATATTAACAGCCACCGATTACTTTACTAAATGGGTAGAGGCCATGCCAGCAAGGAATGCTACAAACACAGTGGTAATCAATTTTCTGGAAGATAACATTATCTCAAGGTTTGGCTGCCCTGCTAAGATTGTCACAGACAATGCTTAGGCTTTTAAGTCTGTAAAATTTATCAGTTTCTTCCAACAGTATAATATTTTATTAGGGAACTCAACTGCATATTACCCATAGGGGAATGGATTGGCAGAATCTTCAAAAAAAACCCTGGTGAGGGCGCTGAAAAAGGCCATTAATGAAAATCAGAAGAACTGGGATTCTCAGCTTAAGTTCGCATTATGGGAAAATAGAATCACTAGTAAGAGGTCAACAGGAAAATCCCCATATGAATTGGTCTATGGAAGAGCAGCATTTTTTCCAATACAATTATCCTTACCTGTGGCTAGGTTCATGCAGGATTGTCAAGAGGAACCAAACGATCTCACCAGAGGGATGAATCAGTTAGTAGAGCTGGAGGAGACTCGAAGTCAAGTAAATCAGAGATTGACTGAGTACCAAGAGAAAATGAAGGACCTGTTCGATCAGCATGCTAAAGGTAAAGAGATGCAGGTTAGAGATCTGGTACTAAGATGGGACATAAGAAGGGCTGAAAAAGGAAAGCAGGAAAAGTTCAATCCTCTATGGTTCGGACCTTTCAAAATTTTTGAAGAAGGAGGAAACAACACCTTCAGGCTGGAAAATTTGTAGGGTGATCTGCTCGATGCCCCTATGAAGGGGCAATTCTTAAAACCCTTTTCCAGTATTGATTCAGGCCGAAAGGTCTGCTGTATGATATTGTACATTATTTAGTTGCTTTTATTATGATTTTTGTTGTTTTGAGTTGTCATGAAGAAAGAAGAGAAGGTGCCGAGGAGTCATGTTCACAAAGAGAGGCTAACATATGGTCTACAGAGTTCTCGACACGTTCGACGACAAGCGTGTCATCCCCAAATGGAGCCAATGTTGTTATATCATCCACCACCTTAGCCCTAAGAAGCTTATAAAGGCGAATCACCCGAAAGCATAAAAGGGAGAAATACTTAAAAGAGTGAATGGGTTAATATGAATGAAAATCCATATAAAAAAGGGGACAAGGCATCATATATATATTGTAGCCTTGTGGTAAAGCTTTACACGAAACAAAGAGGATAAAGGTGCAAGACAGTTGTACAAGACGGGGCCCGCCCATACTCCGCGTAGTCAAAGGATAAAGGCATGTCAAGAGTTCCGGGGGGATGAAGGATGGTAGGGGGAAGGTGGAAGCTCACCCCCCTGGAATTTTGATGACATAGCATAGGGTGGGACCCGAGATGTGGGCCCGACCAGGTAGACACTTAGTGCTGCGGAGGTAACGGTAAGGTAATTCCTAGGACACCCGATACATGAATAGTACTGGTATTTAACATGACGCGTGGTATACACCTAACCGAACTCTAATGGAAAATAACCATATGCCACGCGTCTTAATGTCGGCTTCCTTATGACGTCAACCCTACAAGTGTCATCCTAGTCTTGTTTTCTGGGCAATTTGAAGCCGTATAAACCCTGCTCTATGTTCACCGTGGTAAAATACTTTCTTTTACAAGATATTGTATAGCTAAAGTGCGAGCGCCCAATACCAGGTCTACCAAGTCACTTTCAACTTCCCTGCATCATTTTCCCTGAGCATTTTCCTTACTGCGCAGGTATTTTGTCCCTTTTTTCACTATCTGGTTTCCTTCTGATTTTCATTTTCATAATGGTCATGGGTAAAGTCAAGGTTAAGAAGTGTGAACCCGAAACCCCTCAAGTTCATGAGTCTAGGGCTACTCCTGGACCTGAGCCATTCACTGACTTGCAAGTCCACATTCGAGACTCACAATGCCCTTTCTTTATCAGTAGCGTCAAACCTGAACTATTTAGGAAGCATATAGAAAACAGGGATAGGTTCAGGGTTGTTTTTTCGAGGTTATACCACCAAATTACTCCGCCCATATACCCAGTTGTGGAATTAATTTGTTGGCTCAGGAAAGCATATGATGAGCACCGAGACATGTTCCTATCGACTCAAGGGAACAAGATATTTAGTATATCTCCCGAGATCATTAGGAAAGCTCTATGTTATCCTCCCAGTTCTAACTATATTAGTTTCACTGAAATTTCTTTATCCCATCAGTTTTCCAAGCTACCCTGGAGATAGCAGAGCAATTTCATCGTTGTTATCTCTGATTCTCACCTTACATATTTCCTATCTTCAAACTCAGTCCCTCTGAATACATTCAAAGAAGACCTTCAGCCAACACTTTCTCTGATTGCAGGGTTGCTAGGTATAGAAGGAGGGGAGCGAGTCACGAAGGAATGTGTAGCCCTTTTATGGTTAATTTCACAATCGGGGGTTGTTTTGGATATCCCTGGTTTCTTGGCCTCCACCATCCAAAACCAGTTTCTAGACCCCCCGGCCACCGGCCATTTCCGTTTATGTTCCATGGTGTTTTACCTCTTCCTTTTCCAGTAGGCTGATAAGTTCGAGGGTTTGGGTATAGAAATATTTTCTAGGATAACTTCTCAACCAAAAACCATATTTGACTGGAACCCCGCAGTACATCAGTTGGCTAATGGGGTGGGTTATTCAAATTTCTTGAATGAATTCATGACAATAGCCTATACAATTATTCACGACAACCCTCCACCCAGGATTTTTCCTGAACAGAGGAGATGGCTACAGTACAGTGAGGAAGAAAGCATAGGGGATTGGTATCTATTTGATGACTACACTGAGATAAGGGTTTACGGTGCAGAAGTTTCCCCTTACAGATTGCCAGTTTTTCGCGCCATGCGAATTTACGCCTTGGAGTACCTCCGGCAGACCTTGAAGGTTGACCAGCTCCAATTCCTCCCTGCGAAAAAGGGGTTCATTCTTAAACTTCCTACAACCATCGGCCCCTTCATTGTTAACTCAAGGCATGCCCTCCCCATAGTGGAAAACCTGCTCAAGGGTATGGATTTAAGGCAATGGAAAGCTTGGCCCTATCATCCGAAAGGCATCATCCCAAATAAAAGGAAGAAGATTAAATCAACTTCTTATGCTCACGAAACTAGACCCTTCATCGAATGGAGAGCTAATCTTGATACCTGGCCTTTGCTTTCACAGATGAAGACCGATTCATCTGCGACAGGGGAAAAAGGAGACACTGCTTCAACACAAGAAGTAGGTAAGAAACAGGTTCAACAAGCTGGAGCCTCAGGAGAAGGTTCTCCTCCTTCCAAAAGGCAGAGAACAGATGATGAAGAAAGTGTCGGGGAAGAGTAGTCGTTGGAAAAAGTAGCATTGTATGGACATTCAGACAAGGGAAAATTAGGTTTTGTGGTAAAACATGATGTTCCATCATCTTCTGATTTCTCATAATTTTCACAAGCCATCTCTGTAAACAGGTCAAAGGCGGAGAATGAAATGAAGGGGAAGAACAAAGCTATCAGGGAAAAGCACTGGTCGAAATTAGAGGGATATGTAGACAAATATCATACTAGGTTTTCTACCGAGATTGATATGGATAAAGAACAATTGGTAATGGCCATGACTGAAGTGGTACTAGATCTAGAGGCTAGGACCACAAGCTATAGAGCTCTAGAGGTGGCAGTAAACATGTCACAAGTTCCGCCAATTGATAAGTGCAATATGTTCCAGTGTTTCGGTGATATGCTAAAGGATGAGGTTATGAAGCTCTCCCTCACTCTAAGTAAGCTACAAACCAAGTACAACGAAATGGTTGAGAACCTTAGAATGGAGAAGATTAATGCTCGGGCACTCTCAAATGACCTGCGTAGTCTGCAAGCTGTTGTGAAGGGAAAAGGGAGCGATAAAGCAGATCCTCAGGGCCATGTCATCTCAAAGTTGTAGAAACAGGTTGCAGCCCTGAAACATAAACTGAATATGCCTGGTTTTCAGCACGTACAAACTGTTGAATTAGCCCAGATAGAAAAGGACAAGGCTGATCTAGTAGACTCCCTCACCAAGGAGAAAGAAGAGAGGGTTAAAATTTCTGGTGAGATGACTACCCTCTAGCAGAATATGGACGAGCTGCAGAAAAACTGGGATGCACATGTATGCTCCACACCACCTCCTGAAGGATCCAGCTCACTCTCGAAGAAGCTAACCACAATGTTGGGCAAACTTCAAGTAGCAGAGAAGCAAGTTCAGACGGCACGACAGAAGATCCAGGAGCTTGAGGCCTACCTCAAGGAGAATTCCAAAAAGGTAGCGCCTCTGCAGAAGGAAATAGAAGAGGGGAAACAAGAGAAGCTACAGCAGGAGAAGACTATCCGAGACCTTACGAGCCGGATGAAAGGAAATATCACCCTTTTGGACACCCGACACTTAATTTGGACATACATCATTATGGAGATAAAGAAGCGTTGGGATTTCCTAACCCTCATTGAAGAAAAGAAGGTCGTGGTACGTCAATTTAGAACTCTACATGAAGGGTATACAGACGCTTCAACTAAGGTTGAAAATTCCAGAAGGTACATTGCCCTCCTAAATGATTTGAGCTTAGAAGTATTGGCCAAATGAGGATTCAAGGGCAGGTTCAAGGAGGCGTCAGAATGTCACAGGGTGATGGAAAAGGAAGTTGCGCGCAACCTTGCACTGGGTAGTTTGGAAAGGATGGTGACAAGCTTGGAACAGTTTGAAACAGAATGGACTGAACTAACACTTGCTAGCCTCCCATCATGTTGGGAGCCTTCAAATGTTGTTCTTCAATCGTTATCGGTATACGAGTGCCGGCTGACAGAAGTGATGAATCAAACTGATATACCATGTCAGAAAACCGCTCGGCTTAAGGCCGAAACCATAATTGCAGCACTCGGTAAAGAATTCTCTCTCCTTCATCAAGTGAAACAACGGTTGCCCACTCATGCGAGTTATGTCGAACTAACAGAAGTGCATATTCGTGTCGATGCATTCACTACGATACCTAATCCTGCAGCTGACACTTGTAGAGGTGTAATGATCATGCGAGTTCATCAGCCACTACATCTACTCTTCTATCCATTCCTTCTACCAGTAAGAAAGCCAAATCCTCTGCAACCACAGTATTGCCTTCTCCAGCTACAGCCTTGACTTCGTCCCACCACAAAAATTATTAACTCATGATTGGGCCCACGTGGCCTCTTGTTTTATTTTATTTTCACTTTCAATATTTGAGTGAAATTCATATTTCACTCTTGCAATTTTTACTTTCAGTTAGGCAGTTGTGTTATTTTCATTAGAAATTGCTATAAGCCCGATTTGTAAGATGATGGGAATCATTCTACCCCATCATCAATTTTGATCTTTTGATTAAGACTTGAAACTATATACAGGCATGCGGAAAATATATTTTTCCAAAATATCTTTCCGTGTATAGCCCATGAAAATGTTATAAAAGCATAAAGTAAAGACATCTACAGGGTTCCAGATTTTCCAAAGGACTCACTATTTCAAGCATTCTGTATGTATGTTGTCTAAATTTTGATAATTGATGTTGAAGATCCCGTAGGGACTCAGTAATAAGAAGCTTTGTTGGAATTGGGGATTCCGATTTGGCTGATTCAGAGTTTGTAGCTCTTGTCTATGTTTTTAATACAAATGTTCATTTTGCATATCTCCACATTTCTTATATCTATGCTCTGGAATGTGAGTGCTCCCATGTTTAGATGTGAATTTATCATTACAAATACTCATGTTTACTCATCTATAGCGCTTTAAATATAGCTCAGGTAGGATATTTTGTTTCATTTTTCATCTCTTCCATCGTTCCTCTGATATTAACTACAATGGATCCTTATCTTTGAAATTGTCCACATATATAGATTCTTATCTTTGCATAGGCCCAATATATATGGATTTTTGTCTTTGAATAAGCCCTGTTATGGTTAATATCCTACTACATCCTCTGCCACAATCATCGCCCACGTATTAATTGATATTTGTGTGTCATTTTAGAAGTCGGCCCCCTCTACAGCATTATGTCTTAAAGTTGTCGGATGCATTTACATATTGAATTTTATACTCAGTTTTTGCAGTTTTCATAGTTTTTGTGTTTAACTTTGGGGTCTTAGTTCCACCCTTATTAAAACCTTTCATCCAAGTGATTATAGCATGAGAGCCTAACCTGGTCAACTCCAATCAGTTGAGTGATATGCTCCTTGCAGTTAAGATGTCCTAGGCACTGGTCTCTATACAACTCAAGGCTATCTCTAGGAGCTATAACACTGAACATAGAACAAATCCATCTATTATCACCAAATTGAGTCTTGTTGGGATGCTGCAGTGATCAACTTGGAGTAACTATTTCAAACCAAATTTTAACTAAATATTAGCCTCTTCAGCCTCAGAGGGCTCTCTCAATTTATCAAAGGATTTGCAATGAAAACTATACTAGATGGATAACTCTATGACTGTAACTTGATTTTGATTGATTTGTAGGTTGAAAATGTAAAGGAATTGCTACCATTGGGCTCATGGAGTCAATGTAAACCTCAATTAAAAAACAACAAATGTCATGGAAGCCAAGGCACTTATATTCTTATCAAATCACAAATAAAGGACAAAACAACAACTACATGTGTACAGGAAATTGGAGCATATCACTGAATTCCAAATGATTACACATGAGCCACTACATAAATATCAAAAGGACTAAGATAAACAAGCATAGATCAGAACATACAATGAACCTTGGATCTCAAACAAGCTGCTGCAAAAGTATATTACTGATAGTGAAAGATTACAATAGTAGTGCATACCTAACATCTCCCAACCCTTTCTAACTCTAAAACTCCTCTTATTTATATAATGAGAACTCATAAAAAATGATTTTCCACCTTACTCACCTCGAATTCCCACCTCAAATAACTATTTCAAACATGATTCTACCACTTGGAGACTTCCTAGGGATATTTATGTTTTGCAGAGTTTGAATACAAAAGGGACTATTCTTTCATTAATAGTTCAAAAAATCAATTTAATAACCCTTATCAACTACAACCAACTAATTTTCTGAGTGTACTAAAGTGTTGATGTGTCATTATTCCACGTGGATGCTGAGTTGGACCTCCTCCAAGTCGACTTTTTACAATTGTTTCACAAATCTGGTTAGTGAAAAATATGAAAAATAGGCTTCAAAGATGAGTGTAAAATTTCCAAACCTTGATGGGTTTTGTAGATGGACCTGTGCTGAAGAAAAACCTCTTTCATATTTCAAAAATACTTTTTCATTTGGTATGAAATCAAACTTGAAGTTGACTTCTAAAACAGTCATGTACGGAAATTTTCGTGGCATAGTTTAGTAGCGAGGTTATTTTTGTCCTTTGTCTTTTCCTTCTGCCACCTCTACTAGTCAAAAAATGTTTATCAGGTAAAAATGAGTGAACAACATCAACCTCCCTCCTTGGATCTTCAAAAAAAAAAATTATAGGCAAAAAGGCATCTTCAGAAATTTCGTAGGGTTTTTTGGCCTTCAAGACTAGAGCACGCTACGAAACTACCTAATGATGGAGAAAATTCCAAAATATTCATTTTTCTTCAAAATTTAATCTGTAGGTCTAAAAATTGATAAAATGAAATATGATCATGCAAACTTGCCTCTTACCCTCTTCGAAAAACATCATTTTCACCTTTAGCAAGTTTATTCATCACTAAAATGACAGTTTTTTCTGAAAACATAGGGTTCAGAGATGAGCTCTTATCTCCCTATCCTTGATAGATGTTGCAAAACTCAAACAGGTTTTTGTAGGTCAATATGTCTTGAAGAAAAACCTTTGTTGGGTTTTTTAAAACCATCTCTAATTCTCCATAATATGTATTCTAAAACATGTATAAAACAGGAAAAAGCTGCATTCTAAAAATAGAGTCGAAATACATCCCTGAATCTCCCAATTTGTAGCACCTTTTAGAAAACTGAAAGAGGTTAATGTTATTTGATATGTGCTTTACAATAACCTCTCTAAGTTTCTAAAAATAAGTCACTATTTTCCCAGAAAATGCCCTTAAATTTGAATGCTAAAAAGTAAAAAAACAATGAAATATTCATATTCGCTACGAAATTATTAGCCAGTTTCGTAGCGAAATCTGCCTATTTTACACTAAATTTGCTACGAAACTATGTAAAACTGAATAGTGGCTCACTTTTTTAATTCGATGGCATTGGTGTCAAAACAAAAATACATGGAGTGTAGTTGACTGATATGACATGACTCATGGTGGTTTTTTGACATAGGATAAACATGATTTTGTAAATTCTTCATCAAATACTTGACCCAACATGACATAACATGAAGCCTATGGTGACCTTATCAAAAAAAAATTTGAAAAGAGTGTGATAAAAGTGTCTCCACTTGGGATGGTGTGCCCCTGTGGTATAGCAAAGAACTAGTAGTTTCAGTGCCACCTCTATTGGGTTGCTCCCATCTTCAAAATGAAAACTTGCAACCTATTTTGACCTGTAACCTTGGCACTGAAAAACTAGTAGCTACTAAAGAACTAAAAGTACACATGCTGAATTTAAAACTGAAACTAAAAAAATGCTTGATCTTCAAGCTTATTTATATACAAATGATCCTACTCTACTTGCTCAGCATAAAAACTGGATCAAGCGATCTCACACTTCCAATGAAGCCAATCAAGAAGTTGAGTACTAGATTGGAACATACATTCCACTTCTCTAATCATAAAGCCATTATTGAGAGATGACAAGTTGTTCCACCATCTGAAATTGTATACATAACTGGAAATCATATTGAAATTCATTCCTATAGAAAATTCCAGCAGAGCTGCAAAAGGATATTTGAGAGTATGCATGAATAATTCTTGTTGATCAACAAGAAAGTGTGAGTAAATATGAACCTTTGATGGTGTTCCTTGTTAAGATTATTCATTATAACCCTTGTGACCTTTCTAAAATAAAAAATGAAAACTATGTTGATCATTATTTTCATTTGAGAGGAAGAAATACTTGGAGAACTCTTGAACACTTTCAAAAGGAACTACCTCAGCATGTACCACATAAATTTCTAAAGGTAACTCTTCATATGATTTAACAAGCATACCCATCTGATTGTCTAAAATTTTCTTTTCAGAATTTTCTTCATTTGATGTAGGTTGATGCAAGGAATGACATGAAGAATAAATTTCTTCCTTTACCCAAGGATTATAGCAACTATCTTCCAGTATTTCCTCTTTTTGTTTGAAATGATTCTCATATTCATGATGATCAAAATACTGACAATTTTGCTGCAACATTTTATCGAACTCAGAGGATGTAACATGATTGTCATAAATAAAATTTTGTTGGGTTTCATTTTCATCCAAGAGAGAGGCTATCCTTTCTTCTTGGTGATGAAAGGGATTGTCATGAAGGGCCTCTAAAATTTCCTCGTCCACGAACTCATCATCTTCATAACAATTCTCCAAATATTCAATAAAACTCACACAATGTTTACAACAGTCTTTGACCAACAATAAGGAAGAATGACATTCTTTATACATCTCATAAAACGCAACATGGAAATCAGCAAGAGAATATAAGGAACCATTTGGCATGCTTTCGTACCAAGACCTTGCTTTTCCTTCTAAAGTGACCATAAACATATTCATGAGACAATCCTCAGGGAACTGAACCTTAAGTATGTGTACATGCATATGGAATCTAACCAAACGAAGAGCAACATTGTCTTTCTTTTCATTTTTAAATATGGGAAGATCAGTTAACCAAACGACTTTTGGCATAGGATTTGGAAAACCAGGGATGTGAGACTGATTCATAGGGGCATTCCTGGCATTTATTCTTGCAATGGAACCCATCTTGGAACTTCATCAAGCTATTGATCTTCAAGTAGTCGAGTCACCTGCCAATTGATTATTTGATGTGTGGAGTCACCAGAGTAGAAATACAACCAATATGTGTTTAACTGTCTACTGCTCTGAGACCTTAGAACTGAAGCTTTGTCGTTCTTCCCAGGGAAAATTTACACCTTCGGTCCCCGGAAACAGCACCAAAATGTTATCACCAAATTGAGTCATGTTGGGTTGCTGCAATGGTCAACTTGGAGTAACTATTTCAAACCATCTTTTGACTGAAGATTAGCCTCTTCAGCCTGAGAGGGCTCTCTCAATTTATCAAAGGATTTGCAATGAAAACCCTACTATATGGCTAACTCTATGACTGTAACTTGATTGTGATTGATTTGCAGGTTGAAAATGTAAAGGACTTACTACCATTAGGCTTATGGAGTCAGTGTAAACCTCAACTAAAAAACAACAAATGTCATGGAAGCCAAGGCACTTATATTCTTATCAAATCACACATAAAGGACAAAACAATAACTACATGTGTACAGGAAATTGGAGCATATTACTTAATTCCAAGTGATTACACATGATCCACTGCATAAAGATCAAAAGGAATAATATAGACAAGCATAGATAAGAACATACAATGAATCTTGGGTCTGAAACAAGCTGCTGCAAAAGTATATTACTGATAGTGAAAGATTACAATAGTAGTGCATACCTAACATCCCTCAACCCTTTTTAACTCTAAAAATCCTCTCATTTATAGAATGAGAACTCATACAAATGATTTTCCACTTTAATCATCTCGAATTCCCACCTCAGAGACCTATTTCAAACATGATTCTATCACTTGGAGACTTCCTAGGGATATTTCTGTTTTGCAGAGTTTGAATACAAAAAGGACTCTTCTTTCATTAATAGTTAAAAAAATCAATTTAATAACCCTTATCAACTACAACCAAATAATTTTATGATTGTGCTATAGTGCTAATATGTCATTATGCCACGTGGATGTTGAGTTGGACCTCCTCCAAGTCGAATTTTTACAATTGTTTCACAAATCTGGTTAGTGAAAAATATGAAAAATAGGCTTCAAAGATGAGTGTATAATTTCCAAACCCTGATGGATTTGCAGAAACTGAGAGAGTTTTTTGTATATGGAAATTGTTTGAAGAAAAACCTCTCTCATATTTCGAAAATAAGTTTTTATTTGGTTTGAAATCAGACGTGAAGTTGACTGCTAAAACAATCATGTACAAAAAATTTCGTAGCGTAGTTTAGTAGCGAGGTTGTTTTTGTCCTTTGTCTTTTCCTTCTACCACCTCTGCTGGTCAAAAAATGTTTTTCAGGTCAAAATGAGTGAATAACATCAACTTCCCTCCTTGGATATTCAAAAAAATGTTTTTATAGGCAAAGGGCATCTTCAGAAATTTCATAGCGTTTTTTGGCCTTCAAGCTTGGAGCATGCTACGAAACTACCTAATAATGGAGAAAATTAAAAAATCCTCATTTTTCTTCCAAATTTCATATCTAGCTCTGAAAATTAATATAATGAAATATGATCATGTAAACTTTCCTCTTACCCTCTTCAAAAAACATCATTTTCACCTTTAGCAAGTTTATTCATCACTAAAATGACTATGTTTTTTCTGAAAACATAAGGTTCAGAGATGAGCTCTTATCTCCCCATCCTTGATATATGTTGAAAAATTGAAGGAGGTTTCTGTAGGTAAGTATGTCTTGAAGAAAAACCTCTATTTGTTTTTTGAAAACCATCTCCAGTTGTCCAAAATCTGTATTCTAAAAACAAGTATAAAATAGGAAAATTCTGCATTCTGAAAATAGAGCTGAAATACATCCCTGAATCTCCCAATTTTTAACACCTTTGAGAAACGTGAAAGAGGTTAATGTTATTTGGTATGTGATTTACAATAACCTCTCTCATTTTCTTAAAATAATTCTCTGTTTGCCCAGAAAATTCCCTTGAAGTTGACTGCTCAAAAGTCAAAAAGCAGAGAAATCTTCATATTTGCTACGAAATTATTAGCCAATTTCGTAGCGAAATCTTCCTATTTTACACTGCATTCGCTACAACATTGTGTAAAATTGGCTAGTCACTCACTTTTGTAATTTGAAAGCATGGGTGTGAAAATAAAAAGACATGGAGTGTTGTTGACTGACATGACATGAATCGTGGTGGTTTTTTAGACATAGGATAAACATGATTTGGTAAATTCTTCATCAAAGACTTGACCCAACATGACATAACATGAAACCTATGGTGACCTTATCAAAACATATTTTGAAAATTTTGGGTGCGATAGCACCATCTATGTGAGGGACCTTAGATTCATCATTTTCCCAAGTTTCAACTAAGAAGAAAATATCAATTTCACTCTGGATCCAACTTAACATAAGATATTTATACCATGGAAACCCACAACAATTCTAAAAGAGAAGCTAGAGTGTTCTGAATTCATATTTATCACTTTCATTTTGGTATCTATTTCTAATAATAGCTTTCCTATTTCTAATGATTTCTCATTTTCCTTCTTTTCTGACTTCCTTTACCTTTCAACCTCTTTCCTTAACTTTTCTTGGTCTATTGAAATGAGATCCTTGTTTATAAAATGCTAGAAAATATACATAGAATATTAAAAAAAATTAAGTACTTATAAAATCACTACATGTCCTCCATGTTCAAGGCAACATGGACTCCCTGTTCTTCAAACTCCAGCTAGAGGGAGATTGCATCATGTCTGTCAACAAAACCAAGGTTGATTTCCTCATGCAGCTCAAAATTCTTTCACTGCTCCAAATTATCCTTAGCTACATTAGGAAAAACCTCTTCCTCATCAATGCCATTTTCCTATACCAGGTTTCCCACAAGAAATCTTAACAATTCATTATATGTGTAGATGGTCCATTATAACCTCTAGAATGCCCATTCTCTATGGTAAGAGCTCACACTAGGCATGCGACTCTATCAAGATCACTTATGAATTCCAAGAGATTGATTCACTGAAAAATTCTAGGGCATGCGCCAATCGAACTAGCAAAATGTCAAGCTCTTCCTTTGCATGATTGATGTCACTCTCCATAACCGTAAACCTATGCTAGAATTGTTGCCAAACTTGACAGAAGGTAGACCTTATCCAAGACACTTCTCCTTCATATATGAGTTGATGCTCTATATATATCTATGTACTAACCTTTCGTGATTTGAAGCCCCTGAAATTATTTTTAATTCCCCCTTGATCCACATGTCATCGCCGACCATGGAAATAAGGATCCATTATGGAAAGATTTCCTTGCGAAGAAAATTACAAAAATATCGGAGGTTTCACACATGCAAATTGCATCTCAGTTATAGGATAATTTTTTTCCCACATTTGAAATGTTTTATCATCCTTATAAATACCACTCCATTTGTCCTGTTCCCAACACATCATGACACTCATTTCCCAAGTGTCCACTATTGCACACTCCTCCATGACATACCAAAGTTGCCACCATGAAAGGGGAGTTAATGATCTTTCAATGTAATTCTTTTATAGATCATACAAGGAGATCTGACACCTTAAACCTAATTTAAAATTTATAAGTGTTGAAAGCACTAATTAAATTTTTTTCCTCATGGAATTGTCTTGATTTGTAACCCTTCATCAATATTTAAAACTCCTTCTTCTAAATGTACTCCTCGGTTGGCCAATGAGTGAGCCACCATGTTAAAGTTTCTCTTTGTTGATATTTTGGGTAGCATCGGATGTGCTCTAGCTCTGAAACTTTTTGCAGGGGCTAGAACACATGAGATATCCAAGACCAAAAAATCGTTTGGAGAAATTCCACTTGGTGTAAAAGTTATTTAAATAATTAAATTTTTTAATGGGGACCCTAAGTCTAACTTAGGGAAATTGAAAAATTAAAGTGAATTAATTTACACATGTGGTGAGAATGTTCTAAGTGATGTGGATCAAGCTTCTCTAATCTTAGCATGTTATTAGTGATTATATCACGACTGTTCATTTGTCAACGAGAAAAGTATAAAGGAAAGGCTTGGGGTGAGTTAGAGAACACAGACAAAATCTAAGATATCGAATTCTTCTGACAGAGCAGTGCTCGGACGAAGATCAAATCTGAGTGATTCAGAGAAGAAGTGAGGGACATATGCAGTGATTGATCAGAGGAAAAAGAGTACGAAGTAGAGCGAGGGAAATAGAGATGCAATGGAGGCATCATAACCTTCAGAGGGTGTGACGCAGACCCTAGAGAGGGTGACGCAGGTCCACGCAGGGCTCACATAGGGGAAGCATAGAAACTCCAAGGGAAAGTCTGAAATTCATTGGAGATCGGGGTTTCTAAGATAGCAGGGTTGAAACTTGTTTTCGGGAGAATCTAATCAGCGTAGAGCAAGGATGATGCAATCCCTCAGCCAGGGCTATGCAATATGACGCAGTGGCAGTGTAGAGACTACACAAAGCTAGCTGGGGTTTCATCGATGGCTCATCTAGATCAGTTGGGACTTGTAGAGTGAGGTAAAACCCACATTTATCTCTGTCTAGCTGAGGTTTTCTCTATTGGGTGAGTTGAATTATGGCACCCTAGATGTCCTCAGAAATTATGCTTAATAATAATACAACCTCAAACTATTGCAGTGGTTTTCCCGCATTGGGTTTTTCCAGGGACATTTTGCGTAAAATATCTATGTGTCCTTTGTCATATTTTCCCTATGTTTCAGTAAATGATCTATAAATTTGTAGGTTGATAGTTTTTTTTACTTCGCTTTTTTTCTGAATACCTCAGTTAAATAAATTGTTAATAAAATAAAACAATAGGAGAATTAAGTCAATACACTGCATTAGGGTTTCTGTGCTCAGAAATTCACATGGTATCAAAGCATCGCCGATCAAGTTGAAGCCATCAGCAAGGGGCTGAATATTTTTACTATAGGGAGGGCAGCTGAGACAACATAGATCCAGGAGAAGACAGAGCAGCGCCAGGAGGGACACAGATCTGACGCAAGCCCTAGTGGGTGACGTAGAGCCTGGTAGGCTCACGTTGGGATGACGCAGGCCCTAAAGGGTGATGCAGTCCGAGTTGGAGAGACACTGTGCCAGTTTTCGGGGTTGGAATTTCAGCTTCTAATCTTAGAAGTTGCTGGTGGGTCATCGGTTTTTTCGGTGCAGAACAGTGCCCAAAAAAGTTGACAAAGTAAGGGGAACTAGTCCCTCAACAAATTTGTGCCCAGAAATCTGAGATTCGATCAGGAGGGTGATCGTAGAGGGCTGATTTGGCAGAATTGGCAGAGGATTTCCGGAAGGGAAATTAGTTTTCAGAGGGAGTACCTTCTCTAGAGGGTTTCAATCGCCAAGAAACCCATATCTGGTCTTCAGTTGAGTGCAGTTGTAGTAGAAGGGAGAAGAAGACCTGTTTCTACTGTTTGAGCAGAGATGGCCCCATACGGACTTATATTACGATAGGTTAGACGAAGTATCTAAATTTGTGATTTGGAAAGATAGAATCCTCACATTCCTGGAGGAGTACAGTATTAGAGACCACACAGAGAATTTCCTAGTTGTGCCAACTGATGCAGATGCTCTGAAGAAGTTCAATGAAAATCGGGCGTGGGCTAAGCACTTGATCATGGATGGAGTAAAGGATCACTTGGTCCCACACATTACTGAGAAGAAGACAACAAATGAAGTGTGGATAGCTCTGACCACATTGTATCAAGGAAGATCCATCCAGCGGAAGATGCTTTTAGAGAACTAGATGCAGATGTTCCAGATGCACAAGGGAGAGGAGATCGATCCCTTCCTCTTCAGATTGCAGACTATCCCATATCAGTTGATTGCTATGGGGTAAACTCTGGATGATGGGCTCATGGTGAGGACTTCCCTGAATGCAGTCACTGATGAGTGGGAGGCCTTTTTCCAAAGTATCTTGGGCAGAGCACAAGTCCCAAATTGGGGAGACATGTGGGAAATCCTTCGACAAGAGGAGATCTGGAGGGTGACCAAGAGGGAAATCAGCAGTGGTGGTGTCAAGGTAAAGAAGGAGGAGGATAAAGATGCAGCCCTAACATCTAACAGCAAGGGGAGAAGAAGAAGGATCTATCGAAGGTCCGATGTTTCAAATGTAGTGAACTTGGAAACTTCTCCAACATTTGTCCTAAATGAAAGGACAAGGAAGCTTCAGATTCCAATGCAACAACAAAAAAAGGGGACAATGGAAGTGATGATGATGTGGCCATGAGTGCTCATGTACCTCGAGAGAAGAGGTGGGGTGATATAGATCTGTAGAGAAACTACAAATGGTGAAGGTAGGATCCTTGAGGTGCCCAAACTCTTGGATCACATACGAGCTACGGGAGCCTTAAGACAGTAACAAGATGATAGGATTCGGTGGGTGCAAAAGATCAAGGAGAAGCAAAGGAAATGCTTGAACTTTGAAGACTGGAGCAGCACATAGGAGAGGCTGCAACAGCATGGAAGCATCAGCGCAGAGGCTGATGGGATTTAAGAAATGCAGAGGTAGTGCTTATGCAGTGTAGTGCAACAAACAGCGCAGAACTTCAGAGAGACAGCGCAGAGCAGCAGCAGAGGGTGATTTAGTGATGAGATGTAGCCATATTGACTTATTATTCAGTTGATTGGTTGATGTCCTTCAATTTATTTCTTCTCAGCAACTAAGTTGTAGTGCAGCAGTTAGAAATGGCAGTGCTATAGGCAGCATGATGCATCAATTTGAGAGGGAGCTGCAGTACAAATGTGTCAGTCTCACTGGTAGTGACATGGGTAGTAGTACAGAAAGTAGCAATGCAATGGATGGAGGGCGATAGGCCAAGCATCAACAACGCGGAGACCAATGCCAGAGATCAGGGTGATGCTTCAGTGGTGAAGTGTTGCTAGAGCATATTCCTTCCTAAGAGGGAGTGTTGAGATTTTGGGTAGCATCGAATGTGCTCTAGCTCCAAAAATTTGTGGAGGGGCTATAGCACGTGAGATATCCAAGACCCATAAACAGTTTCGAGAAATTCCACCTGGAGTAAAAGTTCAAATAATTAAATTTTTTAATGGGGACGGTAAGTCTAACTTAGGGAAATTGAAAAATTAAAGTGAATTAATTTACACATGTTGTGAGAGTGTTCTAAGTGACATGGATCAAGCTTCCTCTAATCTTAGCCATTGAATAGTGATGAGATCACGGTTGTTGATTTTTCAACAAGAAAAGTATGAAGGAAAGGCTTGGGGTCAGTTGGAGAACACACACAGAATCTAAGAGATCGAATTCTTCTAGCGGAGCAGTTGTTGTCAAGATAAATCCCCTCTGCGGAAAGAGGTGATCTCTCTAGACCTAGAGTGGGTCTAGCAACGTGAGATATTTTCTAATGCAAAGATTTCTTAACTAACATTCATAATGCAACAAGAAAAGAGATAGAAGTACCTTTTCCCAACTCTACGTTTGAATCCGTTGATGATGACCTTGATCCAAGATCATTTGAGGCTCACTCCATGTTGCTGATGGCACATGAATACCTACGGATGATCAAGAGGAAACAACAAACATAATCTAATACATATAAATAACCATAAACATTAGATATCTAGCAGATCAAGGAGTACCAGAATATTTGCATAAACGATTAGATAGAAATATAAAAAGAAAACATTAGATTTTTTATTGATAAATATGAAAGGAAGAGCTTACAACCCAGGCCTTGATGTTGGAGGCCTCCTTTGGTGAAAATGTCAGTCCTTCACTGAATCTCTAAAGCATTCCTTCTCCCGAACACTTAAGCATTATCACAATGTGAGAATGTAAAGGGAACAAGAGTTCAAACTAGCCCAACAATGCCCAACCAGACTAACATTATTGGAAAGAGGGGCATGCATTTATAGGAAGGGAGAAGAGGTTGGGATCCCATGAAAGGAGGTGGAAGGTCCACTTTCTAAGGGATAAACCCCCATGGATGAGATCAAAGCTCTAAAATCATAGATCTCAACTCTATCACCATCGTTTAACAACCAACTTGTCGCCCTGGAACTTCTAGAGGTCGAAGCTTCTGCTCCATTTGAGGAAACGTTGCCTGAAAGGGATCAGTGTCGTTTTCCAAGAAATAAGGGCACTGGAACAGCTAAGCTATAACTGTCAATATGACATCAGCACAAGCATGACACCAGGAAATGCGCTCACCCAAGACACAAGGATTTTGACAAAGTTTCTTTAGTAATCATCCAAGACAGTTTTCTTTGAATCTTCAGGGGATGTTTTAATATATTTCTTCATGGTGGAGACATTCCACAGGATTTGTCACGGGGCATTTCAGGATCAGAGACGGGAAATGAACATATTAAAAAATTACTGTGTAACAACAGTGCTCGAACGAAGATCGGCTATGAGTGATTTAGATAAGCATTCAGGGACAGATGCAGTGATTGGTCAGAGGACTAAGAGTACAAAGCATAGAAAGGGTAGCAGAGATGCAGTGGAGGAAATACAGCCATCATAGGGTGTGACGCAAACCCTATAGAGGGTGACACAGGCCCACACAAGGCTCATGCAGGTGTAGCGCAGAGCCTCCAAGGGAAAGTCTGAAATTCACTGGAGATCGGGGTTTCTAAGCCAGCACGGCTGAAAATCGATTCTGGGAGAAGTTGATCAACGTAGAGCAAGGGTGACGCAATCCCTCAGCCAGGGCCATGAAGGCTCATGCAGTGGAAACATAGAGATTGCACAAAGCTAGTCGAGGTTTCATCAGTGACTCATTCGGATCAGCCGAGACTTGAAAAGTGTGGTAAAACTCACTTTTATCTTTGTCTAGCCAAGGTTTTCTCTGTTGGGAGAGCCAGATTATGGCACCCTAGATGTACTCAGAATTGCTGCTTAATAATATTAAACCCTCAAAACTTTTGCACCAGTTTTCCTGCATTGGGTTTTTCCGAGGACATTTGTCCGAAAAATCTGTGTGTCCTTGTCATATGTGCATTGTGTTTCAGTAAATGATCTGTAAATGTGTAGGCTACTAGTTGTGTTTACTTCGTTGTTCTTTTGAATACTTAAGTTAAATAACTTGTTAATAAAATAAAACAATGAGGAGAAGTAAATCAATATACTACAATAGGGTTTTTGTGCTCATAAATTTTCACACTCTTAACGTTATATAGTTCAATCAAATCAAATATATCCATTAATAGCTTGATTCTTTGCATAATTAAAATGGAAGTATGCTCATCTTTATATTTAATTTTATTCACCTATTGAATCACCATCATGGAATCGTTGAAAACCATTAATTGGCAAAGTCCTATATGGAAGGCCAACTCCAATCCTTGCCACATGGCTAAATATTCACCCTTGTTATGTGTAGAGGTCCCAAGTCCCCAGGAAAATTGAGCCTCCTTTTCTTCATCGGAGTGAAATATAACTCCTCCTGCTCCGACTTCCCAACTCAGCATACATATTTAATATAAAATGTTATAAAAAATTAAATAATAATAAAATAATTTAATATAAATTAAATAATACCTATCTGTAAATATGTAAATACATATAGACAAGATTATAAAAAAAATCATATCTTAAGTATTAGTTTTTTTTAATGTAACTACAACATTAATGATTACATAAAATAACATAAATTAATATTTTTAAACCACATATATTTATTTATTTTTTTCGTAATCTTCTATATAATTACAAGATTTTAAATTAATAAAAAATTATACTAATTTTTATTTTGTTATATTTGAATATTTCTCATTATTTTTCATACTTTAAAATGATATCTTGAAATTAATTATATTAATTTATTAAATTTATCGAAAAATATATTCAAAATAACCTAAAAATTATTAATATTTTTTGAGTAAAAGTAGTAATTTCTTCAAATAAAGATCAAACATACATGTCATCTAAAGTCTTTTATGATCTACCACTAGAAAAACTAGACCATATACAGAACTTCAATTGTTTCAATAGCCAAGAAAAGGTTTTTGATAACAACCCAAAAAACAAATAAACCTAGTTATAACTATTAGTCCTCTAGGGTCATTCTTAACGAGAAAGCAAGGAAAATTGAAGAGAGAAGTAGAAAGATAAAACATGTCAGTGACAATCATCTAGAATTATTAGAATTATAAGCTTCAATTGGAATGGGCTCCTTCTTTTGGCCCATAGAGAAACCTAGATGAGGAGGAGTGCCCAATTGTTTCTCTATGGTATGAGCTTGTGATCCATGGAGGTAATGTGTTGTTGTATCTTGTTTAGTTTCATTAGAATGGCCTCCTTAGATTCATTTTTTTACCCAAGATATGTAAGTATTTCATGTCCATGATGATGGGTGGAGTGTCCACACAAAACATTGGAAACACAAATCATAAACATTTTTTTCCAAAAATTTCTAACAAATTGAGTAACTGTGCAAATCTATATTTGATTTTAACTAAGACTCTCCCAAGAAATAGTTTTGAGTGTCAATAAATATCCACCATATACATATCATCCCCAAGTGTGTCCCACATCTAGGACCTAGCCTGCCACCTTAGCCTAGACTTCAGAATCAATTAGACTGTGTCTCTCATCAACCAGTTGTTGTTCCATCTAGCAAATTTCTTCTTGGAATAGTTAGGGAGTGAGCTCTTGGTACATGGAGGCTGATATGTTAGCTCATAGTTGAGCCAGAGAATTCCCACTCTCTTGATAGTTAGTTTCACCACATCGAACCTTGCCTCTTTGATGAGGAATTTTGACTTGCAAAGAAAGGAAATTGATATGAAATCTTTCCAAACACCACCATGAATTGCAAGCACTAGATAAAAGCCAACTAGAGAAGAAATGAAATTGTAAAGAGCCAAACACAAAATGATGGCCAACCCACTATAGAATTTGGGTAGAGGGGTAGAGGAGGAGTTATAAACATAAAAAGTACCAAAGGAACCCGAGAAGACCCAAAAGGCATAGCAAAACCAAAGTCGACAAGGAAGGTTGAGGAAACGACTTGGTTGTGATAGCACGAACTTTGCAACCATAAGAAGGAAACAATGGGCTTGGAATTCGATACAATGAAATAATAGGAGAAATGGCAGGACCCAAAATTATTGACCATTCAAAAAATGATTGCAATCCATTTCAAGGTTGAAAGATAACGAGATTCTTCCAGCCCAAGGTTGAGGGATAATTTAAAACGTCGAAGCAAATCCACTAGAAGAGCCTCTTCATAATTCAACGTGTGTAGGGTGATAACTCTGATTGGAGTCCCAACTCCCCACTTCCTAGAAATCTTAGTACTTATGAGAAAAGTCGAATTGAATGGCTCATATAACAACCAAGGATTATTCATCATGGTTTCCAGATATTTGTTTGCTCTACCTCCAAAGCCTGAAATTAACTAAACACTATACGAATTAAATATTAACATAAAAGGGAGGTAAATCCTCGTGCTCAATTGTGCAAAGGACAAAAAAGGAATTTTAAGGTCTTGAGTATGTGCTTCCATGACCCTCTACTATATTAGCTGGTAGGATTCCAACAACGCACCTCCCCACATGTCCCTTCGTAAATACCCCCATCTGAGGTTTATTTTTATTTTTTTATTATTTTATAAATTTTTAATTTAAAAAATCATATATCCATGTTTTTTGGATTTTTTTATATAGATGTTTATTACGTCGGAATATTGTCATTATTTTTTCACATGCACTTTTAGAAATCTATTTATAGTTGATTGTAAAGTTAGATAACAAGTATTCATTTTTCCAAGTTTTTCAACCAGTTTATTACAAATCTAATTAATTTTATAAATAAAATTATAAATTCAAACATAAATTGATAATTCATTAGTTCATATTATGGCAGGATTTTTGTAATTGATTTTTTTGTTGACCATTATTATTTATAATGATGTTTATCCATGAGGTGTAGATTACTTGGTTTATGTGGGGTTTAGTCCCCACCAAGTCACTTGTTCAAATTTAATGAGGAGGGTTTGAGGATGGGAGCCACCTTTAGAAGAATTAAACTATCCTAAGGGGCATCCAAGCTCGATCGTTGTATTGCATATTTATGTCATAGGAGTTACTTCCCACCATTATTTATGCTTTCCTCAACACTTATGTAGACTTACTAGTGGTTCCTACCCAACGAAATTTCTGCAAGTCCTTGTACATGAGAAAGCAATTAATTTATCCGCTTCACATCTCAATTTATTAGTTCTTGCCAAATCAAGTCTATAAGATTTTTCCTATTGACCACTATTAATTTAACATTGCACAATCATAGGTTACAATTTTTAATGCAAAATTTCCTAATATTTCCCAAAAAACAATTTCTAACTTAAATGGCAGGGACTAAGTTATCCTACAACACTTGTTTAGGAATGTCATTCATAATTTTCTACATAGGGAAACTATATAAACTAAATCACTAATAAACATTGATAGGCATCAAAATAGTTACCTCGTAATATATTCCAAGATTTAAAAAACAATAAAAATTGACTAAATTATAACTTTGTTTTAAATTATTATTATTATTATGTAATACCCCCTAGTAAAAACTCTAGTAAAATCATATAAATATTTAATTACTATTGGGAACTTTTAGTTGTTGGATTTGAGAAGCCAAATATGAATACAAATATATATAATTTTTTTTTTAACTATTAAATTTAAGTAATGTGTGCATCTAACTCATAAAGTCACATTGGAAGGTTACCCTAGGTAGTTGAAGAGTTATGGGCAAAGTGGTTACCTACCCAAGATTCTCCTTGGAAATAAAATTCCTAAAGAAAGTCAATAGGGTATTGAGAACCTAAGGCAAAGAGGGAAGAGAAGAGACACCAGAAGTCTGATAAATTATTATCATCAAAGGACTCCAAAGCTAGTTGCCTAGTGTAGTCCATATGGAACTTAATTAATTAGTTTATAAACCCTTGACCAAGTCTGGTTGGGATCAAATGGTCATTGGGAGAACAACTTGTATTGATCTCTGTTCTGAAACTACTTTATGTGTGAAGCGTTGCAATGATATGACTGATCTTGAAAGTTGGGAAGAGCATGGTATTCCTTGTGAGTTTATGGCTTAATAATTAAGTGAGAAAGATAAGAACAATACTAAGAATCTTTATTAATTATCTATGGAAATTCTATATGTTTTGGGAAACTGATTCAAGCCTACTAGAAAGTAGAGTGATCAAATATGTGAGTATATGTATTGCTTAGCCTTAGAAAACTTACTTGTAACATAATTACTATAGTTGAATTATTCAAGAAGGAAACTAGGGTTATCCTCCAAGACTAGTCAATCAGTCTAACAACCTTGGTGCAATCCCTATTCTTTCAAAAATTATACATTGTCAAATGCAATCATATTATTATATATAGATATACAGAGTTGAAAACATTAACAAGCATAAAATGCCATAAATCTAAATAGGTGTATGAAAGATACAAGTTTAATTCTATGAAGGGGTTGGGATAGATCCTAGGTCCTAGTTGGGTAATTAGTATCCCATGGAACAGGCATGTCCCTCTACAAAGTCCCAACAAATAAAATACAATTAATACCCATAACATGTAAGTAATAAACGATAAATATGGAGATAATTCGTAAACACAAAATAATCAAATATAAATCATTAGAGGACATTTAGAAAAATATTTGAGTACCTATAACTAGGAAAATGATATACACATATATGTAATGACCATTTACAAAAAAAAATCGAAAAATGTTAACCTAAAGCATGGCTTAACGCTAGCTGTTATTGAACCATATCTAACTGTGAAGCACATTACACAATAAAAGAAGAGGTACAACATTTTTAACTAATTGACAAATTGAACTCCATAGATTACTTTAATAAGCAAGATAAATATTTCCCATATAAAATGTGGAATCACGAAATGAATAGACTATGGCCAACCCAGAATTTGTTTCCAAATAATAATAATAATAATAATATAAAACAAATATTGACAGAAGCAAGTTTGTAGCCAACAAATCATATCAAGGAAATATTGTGAAACCAGAACTCTTGAAATAACGTTAACATATGGCAATGATAAATAATAATTTTTTAAGGCATTGATAGAAAAATTATGTTTTCTTAACCCTCGCCTCTTTGCATCCAAATCCATAGACTGATACCAAATAATTTTGGGAGTTTTGAGAGAAAAACCTTAGTCGTTGTAATATTAGGCATTTGCACCTAGAAAGAAGAATAGAAAAATTCATAAGCTGGCAGGAATCAGCAGTCCTCAGACCCGATGTTCAAGAAATTAAAAAAACATGGAATTCGCATTGAGAATTACCTGTAGAGACAAAACCAAACTTTTTATATTTAGGGTTTTAAATTTTTATGAGTCGTAAGAACACCGCAATTACAGTGGTAAAGAAAAATTACCTATGAGAATATGTTGAGCTCATTAACATATGACACGCCTGAAAAACAAAACCCTTGCTAAGAAAAATTCTTGGAAAATGCCCAAAAAGTTTACTGATAATGCCCTATTACAACCAACACAACCATGATATTACATGTGTGGGGGGGATAGAACATGATCATGCCTCCAGTAGTGACATAGATAAGACAAAAGGTTGAGGCCAGGAAAGGGAATAAGCCCAATGTTGAGTTCCACTTCACCACGTTGTTCGCTTTCACCTAGAGTCTCGAAGTATTTAACAAATAACCCAACAGAACAGGAGAAAACCTAATCCTAATAGATTGTACATAACGATCAAGAGTGTACCTTATTTCTGAAGGCCATGGGGAAATAAGGACCAAGTATATTGCTAGAAGAAACCCTCGTCAAAAAAGATACAGAATTATTTCCCTGGTAGAGGAAGGACCGAATGACCTCTCACAGAACTCGGATGGGAAGTGGTTACCCTCTAACTTCTCTCCATCATCCTGAGCCATTGATCCATCTTAACATTGATTTGTGTTTTGGATATCAAAAAGTTCGAATAAAAGAGGAGGATATATGTAGAACTGAGTTATTGACATTATGATATTGCTTTCTTTCCTTTCAGGATTACTAACACCCTGATAGTGTTCAAGTGTCTTATGAATAGTATATTTCATCAATATCTTGATAAATTTGTACTAATATTTATTGATGATATGCTTATTTATTCTAGAAACATGGAAGAACATAAAAGGAATATGCAAATTTTATTGCAAACCCTACGGGAACACTAGTTGTATGCTAAGTATAGAGAATGTGAATTTTACAAGGATCATATTCAATATTTAGGACATGTAATTTCGAAGGACAAGATATTTATAGATCCCAAGTAGCCTACACACTTATCTCTTTACAAAAGAAAGAGAAAGCCTTTCGATGGAATGATGAATGTCAAAGCAACTTTGACCAGTTGAAACAATTCCTTACCACGAATCCCATTTTAAGGATTGTGGATCCAGAAAAGAAATTTTTGGTTTACACTAACACTTGAAAAGAAGGGGTTGGAGGAGTTTTAATGCAGAAAGGAATAATTGTACTATATGGGTCTCGGAAGTTGAAAGAGCATGAGAAAAAACATTCATCCTATGATTTGGAATTGAAAGTGGTGGTTCATGCTCTGAAGACGTGGCGAAACTATATTCTTGGCAATAAGTTCATGTTGATGATGGGTCATAATAGTTTAACTAGCTATGTTAAACAACCCACCTTGAATGCATGACAATCAAGATAGGATGCATTTTTTAGTGAGTTTGATTTTAATATCAAACACCTAAAGGGTAGAGAAAACTGAGTGGTTTATGCCTTAAGAATAAAACTACATTTTTTGTATGAAATCTCGTTCATTCAAGTTAAAACTAGCTTTGCATAAAAAATTAAAGATGCAGCTATGAGAGATCCAAAGTATCAATTTTTGTGGCAACAAGAAAAATTACAGAACAACAATGAGAATCAGATAGGATATGGTATTAATGAAGATAATATGTTGATTTATAGAGGTATACTTTATGTTCCTAACCAATAAGACTTAAAATGGTTAATCCTGGATGAATGTCATAAAAGCCCTTACGTTGCTCATCTTGGCTATTAGAAATTAATTACCACCTTGAGAAAATATTATTTTTGGTTGAGAATGAAAAGGGAAGTAGTAGAATATATGTCAAAGTTCTTAGAATGTTAAGAGGTAAAGGCTAAACACCAACATACAGTTGACTTGCTTCACCCATTTCCCATTCTTGAATGGAAATGGCAGATTATTACACTTGATTTTATCACCAACTTACCTAAATCTAGAAGGAAAAATGTTTTTATAATGGTGGTAGTGGATAAATTAAGTAAGGTTTCACATTTTATACCAGTGTAATCCATTTATAAGACAATACAAATTGTTGATATTTTTATGCGAGATATTTTTAGATTGCAAGGTATGCCTAAGGTAGTAATATTTGTAAGAGATGTGAAATTCACATCTACCTTTTGGAAAGCCTTGTTCATTGGATTAGGTACACAGATACAATTCAGTATTGCTTACCACCCTCAAATGGATGGACAGACTAAACGTGTGAATGAGGTTCGTGGGGATATGCTTAGGATGTATGTAATGCAACAACTGACTAAATGGGAGGACTAACTTTATCTAGTGGATTTTTCTTACAATAATAGTTACCATGTTTCTTTAAAAGTGAGTGCATTTGAAATATTATATGGATGCAGATTTAGAACACCTATTAATTGGAGCGGTCTTGAAGATAAACTAATGCTACGAACGGATATGTTGAAGGAGATGGAAAGTATTGTGAGGAAAGTGAGAATGAATCTGAAATTTACACAAGACAAACATAATACTTATGAAAATAAAAGGTGAATCTTTTAAGAATTTCAATTGGGGGATCACGTCTATGTGCGGGTCAATCCCAAGAAGAGAACTTTGTAATGGGGAGGTTGTGCAAAGAAAGCCCCCCGCTTTTGTAGCCCTTTTCAGATCCTTTCTCGCATTTGGCTTATGGATTATTAGTTAGCCCCACCTATTCACATACATGTGCACAACGTATTTCATGTTTATGATCCTCGACATATTATTAGCTGGCAAGAAATACAGGTAAGTGGTAGAAGAAATACATTTTTATGAATGTACTCTAATAAATATTAGTTAAGAAAGAAGTAACGATGGCTTTTAATTATGAATGTAGGTCAAACCAGACAAGCAATTTATGGTCGAGCCCCTACATATTCTAGATCAGAGAGAAACAACAAGTGAGTCATCACCCAGGTTAAAGTGCAATGGAAGCACTTTATCCCGGAGGAGGATACCTAGGAAGATGAGAAATTCATGAAGGAATCTTGTCCTATCCTATTCTGAGGACTAAATAAAACACCAGGATGATGTTTTTCTTAGGGGGGGGAAGATGTAATACCCCCTAGTAATCACTCTAGTGAAAACATGTAAATATTTATTTACTACTGGGAAATTTTGGTTGTGGGATTTGTGAGTAATGTGTGAAACTAACTTATAAAGTCACATGGGAAGGTTATGCAGACAAGGATCACACCCTAGGTAGTTGAAAGTGTGAGGAGAAGAGACAACAAAAGTCTAATAAATTATTATCATCAAATGATTCCATAGGTTGTTAGCCACTGGAGTCCATTTGAATCTTGAATTCTTATATTATAAACCCTTGAACAAGTCTGGTTGGGATCAGATGGTCATTAGGAGAACAACTTGTACTGATCTCTATTCTGAAACTACTATGTGTGTGAAACAAGCTTGGGAGGAGCATGGTATTCCTTGTGACTTTGTGGCTTAATAATTAAGTGAGCAAGATAAGAATATGTAAGTACTACTTAAACCTTCATTTTGTTTTGATTTAATAATAGTGTAAATATCCTTTATTAATTATATATGGACATTTTATATGTTTTGTGAAATTGTTTCAAGCCTACCGAAAAGTAGAGTGATCAAATATGTTAGTATAGGTAATTGCTTGTAACATGCTTACTACATTTGAATCATTCAGCATAATATGAAAACTATAACATGTTTATTGTTGTATTGGTAAAATTAAACAAATTTATAATGATTTTATATATACTCTCTATATAATGTTGGCGATTTTTAACATAAAATAATTCTATGTTGTAAAATTTGGGCGAATCATTTTTATAAAAAATGGAAATTGGGGAATCGTTATCATTTTTATAAAAAATGGAAATTGGGGAATCGTTTTTTTTGAAAAATCATGGAAAATTAGCCCACCTGCGAGTATTAGCCCCTAAGATTTTCCATGCCTCCAAGCCTAGTCAATCAGTCTGATAGCCTTGGTGCCGTCCTTGTTCTGTCAAAATAGAAATTATACATTGTCCTATGCATTCATATTATTATCTATACATATACATAGTTGAAAATATTGACAAGCATAAACTATCATATATCCAAATAGGTGTATGAAAGATACCAGTTTCTTGTCAAGGGGTTGGGTTAGCTCCTAGGACCAATCAGGGAAATTAGTAGCCCATAGAACAATCTCAACCCTCTATAGTGTCCCAAAAAACAATAATATCCATAACATGTAAGTAATTAACGATAAATATGGAGATAATCCATAAACAAAGAAGAATAAAATCTAAATCATCTGAGGACATTTAGGACAATATTTGAGTGCCTGTAAATGGGAAAATAATATACACATCTATGTAATGACCATTTACAAAAAAAAAAAAAAAAAAAAAAAAATCAAACCATATATAACTTTGAAGCACATTGCATAATAAAGAAGGTACAATGTTTTCAACCGACTGATAAACTAAACTCGATAGAGTCCTTTAATAAGAAAGATAAATATTGCCAATATCTAGCGTGGAATCACAAAATGAATTCCAGAAAAATAAATAAAAATAAAAATAATATATATATATAGCTTGACAGAAAGCAAGCTTGTAACCAACACATCATATCAAGGAAATACTATGAAACTAGAAATCTTGAAATAACGTTAAGATATCGCAATGATAAATAACTATGGTTGAAGGTATTGACAGATAGATTTTGTTTTCTTAACCCTGGACACTTTACATGCCAAGCCTTAAACTAATACCAAATAATTTTAGGAATTTCGAGAGTAAAACCCTAGCCATTGTAAGATTAGGCATTCGCACCTGGAAAGAAGAAGAGAAATATTAATAAGTTGACATGAACCGACGGACCTCAGACCCAACATTCAAGTGATTAAAAAACCTTGGAATTCACATTAGGAATTATGTATTTAGGGTTGTAAATTTCGATGAGCCTTAAGAAAATTGCAATTACAATGGTAAAGAAAAATTACCCATGAGAAGAATTTGAGCTCATTGATAGATAAAACATCTGAAAAACAAAACGCTTGCTCAGAAAACTTCTTCTACTGACAATGCACTATCACAGCCAACACAACCACGAGATTTACTTTTCGTTCCCCCAGTGGGGACATAGATAAGACAACATATTTTGAGTCCAGAACAGGGAATACGCCCAGTTCACCAAGTTGTTCACTGCCACATAAAATCTCGAATTATTTATCAAACAAACTCAACAGAAGGGGAGAAAACCTCATCGTAATAGACTTGTCATAACGATCAAGAGCGTACCTTCCAACTAAAGGCCATAAGGATTGTATTGTTGGAAGAAACAGTTGCCGAAAAAGTTGTAGATTTATTTCCCTACTGGAGGAAGGACCGAATGACCTCTCACAACGCTCACCCTCTAACTGCAGATTTATTTCCCTAGTGGAGGAAGGACCAAATGACCTCTCACAACGCTCGGATGGGAAGTGCTTACCCTCTAACTGCTCTCCATCATGTTGAGTCATCCATCCATTCCAAATCTTTTGGAGCCGTTGATTACACAACTATGTCAATTCTGAGCTAGTGTGGGACAACTGTGAGCTGACGAAGGTTCGAGAAAACCTCCAGAGCCAGATTAGGGTAAACCGAATGACAGTTAACATATCAAACCTAACAATTATTATGCAATTTCTTAGTCAGCTTATGGCTGTCGTTCACACTTGTATACACACGTTATTCCATTATAACACTATTAATGCTCTGAAGTAATACATTATTAAATATAAACATAAGAGGTGGTGTCAACAAAATAGTTTACAATAACCAATGTCCTAAGGTTGATTTGAAAATTAATACACATTGCATGAGCCACTACTTACTGTAGTCCACGTGCAAAATTATTGAATTCTTAGTAATGTATAAAAAAAAAAAAGCATATTATTACTATTGTTATTTATAAAAAGAAATTTTATATATATATATATATAACAAGATTATTAGCCATGTTATTATGGAAATTCTTAACCGTAAATAGGCTTTGATATAATACATGTTAAGTACACATACTCAAAAACCATAACTCATGTTCATATGAAATTTTTTTAATTAATCAATTTAATTTAAAAGAGAAAAAGGGCATATCTACTTTTGAGATAAATCTCAACCTTTGATCTATCACTACTACTAAGAATATTCTAAACTATCCCATGGAGGTTAAATTCCTACCATCCACATGATAATTAAGTTAAAATTTTGGAAACCTTATTCCAAAATAAATATGCCTAAAAACATAACTAAGAAAAGGGAAAAAGTTTTCGAAAAAAATATGGATTCAACAAATTAATTTTCATGAAGCTACATCATTCATATTATAAAGGCTTTGAAAATTAAGTGTATTTTCCTCTTTTCTCTTTTTTTTTTTTTTTGGTTTAAATGTAAAAAATTAAATTAAAATTTAGAAATTAAATTATGTAAATTAATTTCCCTTTTTAATGTGTTTTTGTATTTAATATATATATATATATATATATATATATATATATATATATATTATTTAAATTTTATTTAAAACAATTATTATATTTTAAAAATAGTAAAAATTTTAGGTAAATTATAATTTTTTACATTTCAATATAAAGTTGTGTTTTTATTTTCTCCTTTTGTAGGTTAGACCCATATAGAATTTGAACCCGTGACCTATTACAAGGAGTGCTTTAATAGTGCACAAAACCCCTAAACAATATAAACTTTCATCCTAAATTAAAAGTTTTATAACTATTAAAACAAAACACTACCAAACACCTTGCTAAGACTTACTATATTGTGGTACCCAAGTAAATGAAAAAACTTTTTGGATCTAGATCTCTTTTGTTTCTTCGATGGAGCATCTCAAGGAAACACTTGTGGTAGAGGGGGCCATATATAACATTTTGGATCTAAATCTCTCATTTCAGGAATGAGATTGGATCGAGGACCAACACAAAATCTGAAATGATATTTTCTTGGGCTCTCCTGACTCTTGCCAATCAAAATAACATCTGAAGTATTTGAATTATAGGGGACTCTAAATGTATAATTGATTGGTTGTTAGGATATCCTTGCTTGTATGTTCTTAATCTATCATCATGGAAAACTAGAATAATAGAGACAAAATCTTATTTTCAAGACATCGGCTTTAATCATATTCACATGGAATCCAACAAGGAATTTGACAGGCTTTCAAAGAGCGCCTTAACTCTGGAACTAGGCCTCATCATATTCGAAGAGCTTTATGGTTGCTCCCTTGAGAAATATTGTAACTTCCTCGCTTAGAAAAAAATATTCCTCTTATCTTTCCAATGATAAATTTAAACATAAATTGGAATTTGTGGCAATAAATTAATTTATTGTTCAGTTTTGAAACTTCATGGTAACATATGAAATATTATGATTTGTAAAGTTTCAACACGATATGATCGACTAGTATTACATTAAAATTTAAACTTATGGTGTGATGGTGTAAATGCTTGCATTAAATGTTATTTGAGGTTAATATTTATGTTTTAACTATGGGTTGGTTGTGGGTTTCCAAACCCAACTCCCTCGAAACATCTAGAACCTAATCCTCGTTTCACTACGTGACACCATCACATCTCGGGATCCTGGAAAGATCTACGGTGGAGAAGTGCCTTGGGATTGTTGTTGGATCAACATACAGGGACATTTGGGAAATTTTTGATTGTGGAGATTAAGGGAAGGGTGTTAGAGGGTAACTACCCTCCAATCGCAAGCTCTTGAAACCCTCATTATGATCCTTTTCGGCCTTGAAACCCTTCTATGCAACTCTTTGATGTTTTGGCAGTTTCGCTCACAGATGCACCCTGATGTCGCTCCAGCTCACCTCTTCTTCTTGTACCTTCTTGGTGAAGTATAATGGTGTGCACAAAAACTCATTTAGTTCATCTCTCTACTGGTAAGTTTTAGTTAGGGTTTTTTCTAGCACATGGCTACTCTGTACATGTTACTATGTGATTTTCTGAAGTGTAAAGTCGTTTTTATGATTGATGGTGTAGTGAAAAAGGTTGGTGTTCTCCTTACATTCAACTTCCTTCCATCTACATGGATCATCCTTTACCTACAACAATATATTCAACTAAGCTCTTATCTCCATGAAAGCTTTGACATTTATTTTCATTTTAAACAATCAGTAAGGAGGGTTTTCTTTTAATCCACTTGTTTCTTACTGCATTTTTCTTCTCCTTATAAGTAGAAATATCCCTCTAGAAATAGTTTTTCATAGCTAGTACAAACAAATTGATACCCCGGAGCCTCATCCTTCTCCTCTTGGACCTCCAGGTGTGATTGTTTGCAAAAATGTTTGACGAAGGGTTTTACGTGTCATTGTTTTTGTGTGAATCTCTTGTGGTCGCGGATTTACATTATATGTATATATGTTTTGATAACCCACGACCTTTATTCGACCCGGGCTTAGGGGATCACTCGATGTTAAACTTTACTTGCTCAATTATATTTTGAGAGAGTTACCCGAGTCGGGTCGCCATGTTTATTTATGTGATTTTTGTTTTGTATAAATTCATAGTTTATTTCCTAGTTATTGATTATACTTATTGGATGATACTTCCCTTAATATGTCAAATTCGAAAGACTCAACATTCTATGGTTATGTTATGTTATGTATAAAAGTGATTGTCGAGTTATGTAGTTTTTCCTTAAATTGTCATAGTATTATTTTCCAAATTGGAAATTCTCACTGGTTATTCAACACATGCTTGTTGGTTTTTAGTTCAGTCACTCCGTGGAAGGGATTTTCCTGGAGGCAAGGCCTCCAACCCAACCCCCTGGATTAACCCAACCCATTCATGACTAGGGTTTCACTAATTCTTGGAAAATGTTCATGATTTTTATTCATAAATATGGTAGCAATCATAGGTTTATATAGACCATGTTTACAAAATATTCATGCCCTATGTGCTCGGTTATTTACTAGCATAATTTTTCTCCCATAAGGGTATCTATTGATTCTTATAAATTATTTGTGTACACTCTTGGTATTTTCCCATATAATTTATAGTACTTGATGAGAATAGTCATTTTAGGGAAAAACACACGCTATATATTATTTCTTACTATATATATATATATATATATATATATATATATATATATATATATATATATATATATATATATATATATATATATATATATATATTTCAAAGAATACCACGTAGTTATTTTAAAGAAAATAGAAGGGCACACCGTAATTTCGATAACCAGAGTCATATAGTGATTTCGAAAAACAAGGTCTTGTAATGACACATATAACACTATCTAAAAGAAAATTATTTTTTCTACCCACAAACTAGAGAATATTCCACCTATATATGTTCAGGGTTCCATACATGTCTTTCTTCCAGAATAGCTTAATTTTTAAAGCTATTATCAAAAATAGTAAAACTATAGGTACTTATCTGCAACTTAGGATCAGTTGTATACCACAAGACTATGGAAAGTCAGATATGCCTCCCAACCTGCAAGAACTAGATTGAATTATGGTGCTCCCCCCGAGCTAATTTCATACTCATAAATAGTAAAATAATCTACCTCTTGACCATGTGATCCCAACTAGCTCTATTCATAGGCAACTAATGAGTTCCATTGGCCAACAAACTCAAGAACTCAGATTTGGTTTGCTCCTTTTCATAGTGTCTTGTTAAAAGCTTTCCAATAAAAAAATTATCACCTTCATGGGCCTCAGGTTCTCCATACCCCTATGGCTGTCTTTGGAAGGTTTTCTTCTCCTCCAGAAAGAGAGAGAACAGGAAGATAACTGCCATCCCGAACTGTCTTACTTGTTTTTTAGTATGAAATATTTTCTCACATATTTTCATTCTATAAGTTTATAGCTGACCCCTCACAAAACATATGGTTAGTAATCTAATATATTTATAATACATTCATAATTGTTCGGTAAGTATTTATTCCAAAAAAAAATTACTGCAGTGAAACAAAGTAATTCTAAAAGTTACCCTAGAAACTAAGGGGAATCACATCTTCTCCCCTTCAAGGGTATCACCTTCCTCGATGTTTGTTTGTCTCCAGAATAGGCTTGGATATGCTTCTTGCATAACTTGTTCATCCTCCCAGGTGGCCTCTTCTGGGCTAAAGTGCTGCCACTACACCTTAACCTGGGGGATAACTTAGTTTCGCAACAATGTTTCTCTTTGATTTAGAATACGTAGGGGCTTGACTAGGAATTTCCCATCTGGTTCAACTCGCATTCATACATCATTCATTTTTACATTTGCATCATGCTACTTAAATCAATTTTACAAAAGAGTTGAACATCTTGCCATTGAATTATGTGTCTAGGATCATGTATGTATTTTTTTTATAGGGATACATGAAACACGTTATGAACACATATATGGCCAGGTAAATCTAATTGATAAGCTACAGGTCCAATTCGAGCATTAATCTAGAAGGGGCCACATAGCTGGGGGGATAATTTAGAACAACTATTCCACCTCAAAGTACATCGGCTGGGTTTTACCCTTACATACACATGATCTCCTACTTGGAACTCCTAGTATGTTCTTCATTGGTCGGCATAATTATTTTTGTGATCCTAGGAAACCTTTAAATTAGCTTGTACCTTTTTCATTATAACCTCCATGTCCTTGAGCATGTCAGGTCCTAGTACTTTTTTTTTTTTTGGACTATTCTTGTTGATTGGTGTTCTACACTTCCTCCCGTACAATAATTCAAATGGAACCATTTTTAACAATGCTTGATAACCATTGTTATAAGAAAATTTCACCAGATGCATGTATTCTTCCAAATTCATGGGTTGTTGCATCACTTACGTCCTAAGCATGTCTTCCAATACCTGGTTTACTCACTTGGTCTACCCATCCATCTGTGGATGGTAGGTGGTCTTGAATTTCACCCTAGTGCCCAAACCAATGAAAAAATCCTTCCAAAAAGTGGAGGTAAACTTTACATCTTTGTCTGAAAAAACTATGTTGGGTATTTTGTGTAACCTAAATATTTCCTTCATGGAAATATCAGCAATTTGTGCATCCTTATATGTTGATTGGACCAGTATAAAGTGAGAATCTTTGATCAACTTATCCACTACCATCATAATGGAGCCATTCTATCTCTTAGAATTCGGTAGTCCATTAATAAAGTATAATGTCACAATCTCCCATTTCCACTCAAGAATGGGCAGAGGATGAAGAAAACATGTTGGATGTTGATGCTGCACTTTCACTTGTTGACACTCCAGACACTGTGCCAAATACTAAGCTATTTTTGTCTTCATTCCACACCAAAAATAGTCTTTCCTTACAGTAGTGATCAAATTTGGTATCATGGGTGTGCTGCATATGGACTTATGTGATACTCATCCAGAATAAATTGCTTAAGAACTTGTTGATTTGGTACGTAAATACAATTCCTATATGTTAACATATCTTCACTGTTAACATCATAGCCCACTTTTCTTTCCGAGTTGTCTTCTTACTTTGTCTGCTTCCATAAGAAATTATATTTAGGATCCTTTATAGAAACTTCTTTAGTTTGATCTGAAAAATCAAATTTTACTTTACTAAAAGAGATCTCAAAAATACAATCCAATCTTCTTCTTAAAGCATCGGCCACCCGCTTTTATTTGGCCTTCAAATGCTTAATGTCAAAGTCAAATTCGCTTAAAAATGCAGTCCACCGTGCTTGGCGGAATTTAAATTTGGTTGATGGAATAAATAGGTTAGACTACTATGGTCAGTGATAAGAATAAATTTCTTCCCCAGCAAATAATGTCGCCAAACTTTCAAATCATCAACTATTGCGATAAACTTCAAATCATAGGCTATGTAACGTTGTTCATGATCCTTCATTTTTGTGATTTGTATGCGACTACTTGACCTTCCTACATCAATACACCCCTGAATCTTGCTTGGTATGCATCCGTACAAACCAAGAATTCCTTATTTGGATCTGCTACCCTTAAAATTGATGTTGTTGTCAGCAAATGTCTTAGCTTCTCAAAACTTTGTTGGCATTCCTTCGTCCACTTAAATATTTTTCCCTTTTTTCTGCAAAGATGTCAAGGGGTAGGCCACTTTAGAAAACCCCTCTATAAAGTGGCAGTAATACCAAGCCAACCCTAGGAAAGAACATATATCTTCCACATTCTTGGGGATAGGCCATTCCATTATTATTCTAATTTTCTCTAGGTCTACCAGTATACCCTCTTGTATGATGATATGTCCCAAATACTATATTTGTTCCTTATAAAATTCACACTTGATGTATTTTGGATATGTTTGATGTTCTCTTAAGTTCTGTAGAAATTTGCTGAATAATGATCAATTATTCACCGAGACTATCCTGATCACATACAATTCGAATTTATATGCAACACATAATCTCTTCCACTCAGATCATCACACATGCGGAAATAAAACAAGCGATAGCACATCAAATCATCATACACATTAACACAGTATGTATGGGGAAAGCTTATAGCTGAAAACCCCGCAGCTATTGTGTATATTATAATGGAGAAATCATGTAACAAACTCAGTACAATACTCCTCACAAGTACTCAGTACTTTCTCATAAAGTTACACACAAACTAGCTTGGTTTTGAACAAGTCATAGGTTCAAAACTCACCACTAATTGCCTTGCCTCTATTGCGCAATCATGGCCTGTCTAAATAGAGATCCAAGGTTCGAATCTCCTTGGCTTGAAAGTGCAATCATCATGGGAAATTCCTCCAAGTGTGGTGCAAATCTCATGCACAACTGATGTCGCCACTGATAGCTAACTCCACCCTTTCATCTACCTCTTTCAATGGTCTCCACTGAACTGTCCATGCACTGTAGTGAACTGATGTGTTCTTGAGTTGAATAATGAGTTACTAATTAATGAATTAAATAATATTTAATTCACTCCACTCATAACTAGTTTATTAGCTAGTTAAACTAATCTCAACCAGTTCAACTAAAATAAACAGAACACAACTCCACTAGCTGTCTCATTAACTCCACCAAACTTCTGCCACTGAAGTCCTAACTGAAGTCAACCATGCATGATGCCATCAAACCCTTGGGAATAGCGTAATTCCTCTGTCAGATACATGAGCCACTTCCAAGGCTCGAACTGAAGTGCTCCAAGAGAGTAAACTGAAGTTTAGAGTCCAAATATTATTAAGGGTAAATAATATTTGACTTCCCTATTTTTAGGATAGGCAGTCTAAAATAGACTTCGACCTAAATGTCTAAAAATAGAGGTCCATCTATTTTTACCAACATGACCAATACTCCAAGAATAACATACTGCAACCCCTGGACCATGCTCCATATGTCTAAAAATAGACATAGTCTAAAAATAGACTTTGCGCAAAAATTTGCCTGCGGGCCCACTTAGTGAAGGCGACTTCATTTCACTAAGCTCCATCATCTTGCTGCATTTTCAACACTCCCTCTCAGCAAGATATGGATTATCTGCAACCCTATCCTGCCTCTGTGGAATTCGAACTTGCTCCTGGTGAGCGCCTTCGTCAGGATGTCGGCATCCTGATCCTCCATGGGAACATATGAAAGCATCATGATTCTCCGCTGAACACAATCTCTGATATGATGGTACCCGATGTCGATGTGTTTGGACCTATCATGAAATACTGGATTAGCCGAGAGTTTAATGCAACTCTGGTTATCACAGTAGATCACTGTAGGCTCCAAATGCAACCTGAACAAACCTGCGAGGATCTTCCTCATCCAAATAGCCTCGCATGCAGCCAAGCTTGCTGCCATGTACTCGGCCTCTGCTGAACTGAGTGCCACGGATCTCTGCTTCCTGCTTTACCAGGAAACTGCTGTCGACCCAATGCTGAAAACTCCTCCAGAAGTGCTCTTCCGGTCCGTTGGACTCCCTGCCCAATCTGCATCAGTGAAGCCAGAAAGCTTCGCTCCATCCTCCTGTCTGTACCATAGACCATATCCCGATGTGCCTCTAATATAGCGCAATACATGCTTGCATGCCTTCAAAAAGAGCTTGGTAGGCTTAACCATAGCTTGCGAAAGCTGGTTAACTGCATAGCATATATCGGGTCGTGTATTGACCAGATACATAAGCGACCCCACCAACTGTCGATAGACAGTGGCATCCACTACCTCCGCTGAAGTAGCATCCTCCTTCCTCCAACCACCGGGAAGAGGAGTGTCAACAGGCTTGCAGCCTTGCATGTTGAACCTCTCCAGAATCTCCCGGGCATACTTGCCCTGAGAAACAAACAGTCCTCCGCTGCGTTGCCAAATCTCCAATCCCAGGAAATAATGAAGGATGCCCAAGTCCTTCATCTCAAACTCTCGTGCAAGATCCTCCTTGCATGAAAGTATCAACTACTCATCGCCAGTCAAAATCAGATCATCTACATACAGTATGATGATCAACAGCTTCCCCTCCACCACAATCTGGTACAGGTTTGGATCCGCCTCACTCTTAGAGAATCCAAGCCCGGTGAAGTAGCTGTCTATCCGAGTGTACCAAGCACGAGGTGCTTGCTTCAGCCCATACAGTGCTCTCTTGAGTCGGCACACATGCGACTCACTGCTGAAGATCTCAAAACCTTCAGGCTGCTCTATGTACACCTCTTCCTCAATAACTCCATTGAGGAACCCAGTCTTCACATCCATCTGATGAATGTGCCACCCCATCTGCGCTGAGAGAGCAAGGATCGTCCGTATGGAAGAGTACCTTGCGACAGGTGCAAAAGTCTCCTCATAGTCAATCCCCTCGATCTGTGAGAAGCCACAGGCGACAAATCTCGCCTTGTACTTCTCCACACTCCCGTCAGCCGCCTGCTTCACTTTGTAGATCCATCGCGAACCTACAACTGATTTCCCAACCGGTCTTGGGACAATCTCCCATGCACTGTTCCTGATGATCGAATTATATTCTTCGATCATGGCATCAACCCATGCGGGTTCCTCCACAGCTTCCTCAAAAGAGGATGGCTCTGTCACAACACATTGACTCATAAGAGCCATGTATCCAGTGTACCGATCCGGTGACTGTCTCTGTCTGCGCTGTGCTGTAGGTGGTCCTACAACATTCTCTGCATCCCGAGCCAGTCGCTCAGCTTCTGTAGTGCGCATGCGCCCTCTGATGGTTGGCGCTGCCTGGGTGGTTTCTTCCACCTCCTGAACCTCCTCTTGTGGCTGATCCACATCCGGAAGCTCCTCCTTAGGAACTAACAGCTCCTCATCTGCATGCAAGTGTAGCTCCCTCTCCAGCGAACACTGCATGGCTTTCTCCTCCTGGAATTTTATATCCCGTCGCACAACAGTCTTGCGACTGTCTGGCACATACACCCGATAGTTGTGAGGTGTATCAGTGTACCCCACAAATATTCCAACTTCAGCAGTTGGATCCAGCTTCCTTCTTGCATCCTTCGTCACATGCATGTAGACAGGAGATCCGAAAATCCGCAAATGGGAAATATCGGGCCTCTTGCCAGAATAAGCCTCCTCTGGTGTACTCATGCCAAGAACCTTGTGAGGACAACGGTTCTGCACATACACTGCTGTATTGCATGCCTCAGCCCACAAGTGAAGGGGTAGGCCCTGATCATGCAACATCGCCGTGCAGCACCCACGATCGTTCTGTTCTTCCGCTCAGCCACCCCGTTCTGCTGTGGGTTATGGGGTGCGATGAGCTCTCTCCGAATCCCTTCTGCGCTGCAGAACTCCTTGAATTCAGCCGAGATGAATTCACCACCGTTATCACTCCTTAGAGCAATCACCTTCTTCCCCGACTCCTTCTCGACCGGTGCTTTAAACTCACAGAACTTCGCGAATGTATCGCTCTTCTTCTGCATGAAGAAGATCCAGCACTTTCGAGAGAAATCATCAACAAAGATCACATAATACCTGTGCTTTGCTGTCGAAGCAACTGAGAAAGGACCACACACGTCTGTGTGAACTCTCTCAAGGATCGTCGTGGCACAACTATCCTTCTCGTGAAAGGTGGCTTTCACATCCCCCAAGGGTACAACCCTTGCCTTGATCATTGCGCCCAAGGCTGCCCTTCGGCCCGGTAGAAATGCAACAACGAGGTCTTGAAGCTCCATGGTGAAGGTGGCCGATCTCACGTACCACGGTTCGCCCTCATCATCCGGCTCCACCATTTCTCCCAGCCTTGCATACCATAGGTACCACAGTCATCTACATGCAAATTTGTATAGGTTCTTGGTTCGGGCCTAGAATCTTCCGGGTCTCACCAGTAGTCTTACTACGCAGGAAGGCTTTTCCTTCGCTGAAGACCACATCATACCCCTTATCCTCCAACATCGCCACAGAGATCAATTTCTTCTTCAATCCAGGTACATGCATGACATCCCTCAATACAAAGGGTTTACCAGACTCCCTCTGAAAGGATATGGTACCGATACCAGTCGCACTTTATCTACCATCATCGCCCATCTCGATGTGCACACCCAGATCTTTGTCCTCCAGATCTGAGAACAACTCCCGATCTCCCGTCATATGAAATGACGCACCGCTGTCCAAGAACCACACCGATCCCATCACACTTGAAACCAAGCATGAAATCAGTGAAAAGTCAAGCTCGAACTGTGAAGCCAAAGCTTCTCCATCTGCAGATCTTCTCGCTTGCTTGTTCTTCTTCTTCTTTGGACAATTGGTAGCATAATGTCCGTGATCATGGCAGTGAAAACACTTCACTTTCGCCATATCCTGCTTCTTGCCCTTTGCACCGGAATGAGAAGTCTTCTTACCTTTCCCTTCTTTGCTTTGGCAACCAAAGCGCAATTTTCTTCATCAGCTCCCTTTGATGAAGATCCATCCCGAGTAGTCCTCCTTATCTCCTCCTGCATGAGATCCGCCCAAAGGCGCTCCCATCCCGGCAACTTCTCCCGAACATTGACACTATCTTGATATGAGTGCCAAGCCTTTGGAAGACCAAGGAGAGCCAGGTCGACCATGTCCTTGTCTTCGACAGTCACCCCCACACTTCCTAGCTCATCTCTGCATTGAGTGAACTTCGTGAGGTATTTGGCGATACTGTCGCCTTTCTCCATCTTGATGTTCCTGAGCTTATCTTTGAGCTCCAGCTTCCTTTGGTCGCTCTTACTCTGGAATAGATCCGTCAAAGCTTTCCACATTAAATATGGAGAAGCCTTTCCATGCAGGCTGGATACAATATGATCCTTAACGCCCTCCAACAGGATCCTTCGACATTTCGCCATCTTCTTTTGCCATGCTTCGACTTCAGCAGGATCAGTGGGCTTTTGGACATCCGTATCTACGAACTCCTTCAGACCATTATCTTCTAATACTGCCTCCATGCGATCCTTCCATGCAACATAATTCGAACTGCCTTCAAGAGCATATTCGAGTCGCAAACCGTTGAAAGACATTTTCAAGACCGGCACCAAGAAAACAAAATTGTTGCAAAATTCGAATTCCACCTCAAAGCTCAACCGCTCTAGATCTGTGAGAACAAATTATTTCTAGCACAGAGATTGACTGCAAGGGGCATTTACCAGACCTTTCACTTTCTGAAGAAAGATGAATCCGGAGGCTACCTGGCCCGCATGCAGACTCTGTCTACTGAAATAAGTTTGTAATCACTGTGATGATCAATCTCTGCTTCAATAGCTCCGATACCATGTAGAAATTTGCTGAATAATGATTAATTATTCACCGAGACTATCTTGATCACATACAATTCGAATTTATATGCAACACATAATCTCTTCCACTCAGATCATCACACATGCGGAAATAAAATCAAGCGATAGCACATCAATTCATCATACACATTAACACAGTATGTATGGGGAAAGCTTATAGCTGAAAACCTCGCAACTATTGTGTATATTATAATGGAGAAATCATGTAACAAACTCAGTACAATACTCCTCACAAGTACTCAGTACTTTCTCATGAAGTTACACACAAACTAGCTCAGTTTTGAACAGGTTACTGGTTCAAAACTCACCGCCAATTGCCTTGCCTCTATTTCGCAATACTGGCCTGTCTATATAGAGATCAAAGGTTCGAATCTCCTTGGCTTGACAGCGCAATCATCATGGGCAATTCCTCCAAGTGTGGTGCAAATCTCATGCACAACTGATGTCGCCACTGATAGCTAACTCCACCCTTTCATCTACCTCTTTCACTGGTCTCCACTGAACTGTCCATGCACTGTAGTGAACTGATGTGTTCTTGAGTTGAATAATGAGTCACTAATTAATGAATTAAATAATATTTAATTCACTCCACTCATAACTAGTTGATTAGCTAGTTAAACTAATCTCAACCAGTTCAACTAAATTAAACCGAACACAACTCCACTAGTTGTCTCATTAACTGCACCAAACTTTTGCCATTGAAGTCCTAACTGAAGTCAACCATGCATGATGCCATCAAACCCTTGGGAATAGCGTAATTCCTCTGTCAGATGCATGAGCCACTTCCAAGGCTCGAACTGAAGTGCTCCAAGAGAGTAAATTGTTGTTTATAGTCCAAATATTATTAAGGGTAAATAATATTTGACTTCCCTATTTTTAGGATAGGCAGTCTAAAAATAGACTTCGACCTATCGACCTATAGGTCAAAAAATAGAGGTCCATCTATTTTTACCAATATGACCAATACTCCAAGAATAACATACTGCAATCCCCGGACCATGCTCCATATGTCTAAAAATATACTTTGCGCCAGAATTTGCCTGCGGGCCCACTTAGTGAAGGCGACTTCATTTCACTAAGCTCCATCATCTTGTTGCATTTTCAACAAGTTCTGCAACAAAATGTATAAGTGCTTATGATGTTCCTCTAAACGTTTAGAGTAAATTAGAATTTCATCAATAAGAAATAGTACAAATTTGTCAAGGTACAGGTGAAATATTCCATTCATAAGACTCATGAATTTAGTCAGGGCATTAGTCAGGCTAAAGGGAAGAACTAAAAACTCATAATTTCCATAGCAGGTGTTGAATGTTGTCTTACATATATATTCATATTTTAGTCTAATTTGGTGGTATCCTGACCTTAAATCAATTTTTGAGAATACAGTGGCACCCTTGACTTGATCGAACAGATCATCAATTCTTGGCAGCAGATATTTATGTTTTTCAGTTAATTTGTTTAGATGTCGATAATCGATGCATAACCTTAGGGTTCCATCCTTATTTTTAACAAACAATATTGGAGCTCCCCATGGTGATACATTGGGGCATATATAGTTTTTATCCAACAATTCTTGTAGCTGAATTTTTAGTTCACTAAGCTCTGGTATAGTCATCCTGTAGGGTGCTCTTGACACCAAGGAAACCCTGGAATTAATTCAATAGTAAAATCTATATCTCTTTTCGATGGCAGCCCTGGTATCTCTTCAGGAAATACATCTGCAAACTCTTGAACTATTGGAATATTCGTCAATTTAGTTGTTACCTATTCATATTTTTCATAACCCACTTTTAAAACATAAATATGACAACCCTTTCACAAACATTTCCCCAACTGAGACGCAATAATTGGCCTTAATTGTACATGACTCTTAATTCCCTGAAATTCACACCTAATACCTGCCTCATTTAAATAACTAGCAGTCTTTTATTTACAATTTACTAAAGACCAATGAGCCTCCAACTAGTCCATTCCGATTAGGATGTCATAGGATACTAAAGGCAAGTCATTCAGGTTCACCTTAATGGTTTGGTCTGCTAATTCAATCTATCAACCCTCTATTTTAGCCACCACTAGTATTTTGGCTCATGTGGCTAGTTGGACAAGCCAGGGGTTTTTAAATTTACAGGTTTGTAACTTATATAGTTCCACCACTTTAGGACTTATATAACTTAAGATATTGCTAGGATCTACCAAAATTGAAACAATATGTTTAAACATCTTACCTTCAATTTCGAGCATGCTAGGTTGATAATCTTCCTCGCGGTCCTCCAAATCCACATTGATTCTTGGTATGCTTCTTGCAACTTCACCCATTGTTGAAGCCTCTTGTATGTTATTTATTGGCTCCAATCTCTCATTGTGAGGAAATTTTTTGACGTAGTGCGGTCCTCCACAACCCCAACACTATAGGGGTGGTTTTGTCCCTGATTACCCTCAGACTTAGTTGGTTGTTCCACCATTCTGGGTTCATTATGTGGTTGAAATTTATGTTTATTCTTCTCCATGGTTCTCCCTTATTGCCCCTTAAAAGTATTCCTGGGATTAGCAGTCTTATTATTATCACTGTTTTTCGTATTTATTTGTCCCTTCTTTCCTGTCCATCTTTTACTGTTATCCTTTTTCTACATCTGCTGATAAAAAATTCGCGCCTTTCTTACAGTGTCATCCATGGTTTTGGGGTAGTCAAACTCAAGCCGTTCCTTCACATGCATTGGTAGGTTGTTAATAAACCTTTGCACTTTAGCTTTTTCCTCACATAAGTATGGTACATATTGTAACAAAGAGGTAAACTTGGTCACATATTCATTCATAGTAAATTTCCCTAACCTTAGATCGTGAAACTCTTTAGCCTTATCATCATAAAATCGTTCTATTAAATATTTATTCCTAAAATGTCTCTGGAACGCTTCCCAAGTAATTGATTTCTCATCAACACCATGCACCAGTTTTACCTCTTCCCACCACAAGGTTTCCTTCCCCTGTAGTTGGTAAATGGCTAGCTAAGCTTTTAAGTTTTCATTGTACTTGGAGACTTGGAAGTACTCTGTCATATTGATCAACCAAGATTCTATTGTCTCCTCAACTTCACCATCATAACTTGGGGGCTTAATCTTCTTAAATTCACCTTGCAATTGAACTTTTCGTTTCTTCGCCTATTTGCACCCATCACTGTCTGAGGTGTCTCCAAACTCCTTTTCCTATGTGTTTCAGTTTCCTTCTAACTCTTGTGCTTGAATTCCTTCTGGTATTTTATCCTCTCTCCTTCTGTCAGACTTCGCATGGTTTCCGTTTTCAGAGTTGGGGTTAGAATTCTGATGGTTTTGTCTATTTGTTAAGCTCTTCATAATACACTCTTGTTCATGTACCACACGTTCATTTTCAGTCCGAAGGCTTGCCATTTCATCCTGGAGTTGTTATACCGTTTACATCAATGCGGCAATTTTGTTGTGAGATTCATTCTCCAGTTGAATCCATAGTTCAGGATTGGTCCCGTATAAAGACATTGATTCAGACTCAACAATAGGTGTTGTTGGTGGTGTAAAATTTGGTCCACTTCTTATTCTCATAGTGTTGTCTCTGTGTTCAATACACAACACAAATTTTAGTTCACCCAATCAAGCCTTCAGTGTAGAAACCTGGGCTTTGATATCACCCATAACGTCCCCACATAAAAAAAAAATTCCTCTTATCTTTCCAATGATAAATTTACACACAACTTGGAATTTGTGGCAACATTTAATTTATTGTTCAGTTTTGAAACTTCACAGTGACATACAAAATATTACGATTTGTAAAGTTTCAACATGATATGATGGACCAGTATTACACTAAAATTTAAACTTATGGTGCATGGTGTAAATGCTTGCATTAAATGTTATTTGAGGTTAATACTTGAGTTTTAACTATGGGTTGGTTGTGGATTGACAAACCTCCCTCGAAACATCCAGAACAGGATCCTCGTTTCACCACGTGGCACCATCACATCTACGGATCCTGGAAGGATCTACGATGGAGAAAAGCCTTGGGATCATTGTCGGATCAATGGATGGGAAATTTTGGAAAGGTTTGATGGTGGAGATTAAGGGAAGGGTGTTAGAGGGTAACTACCCTCCCCTCGCAAGCTCCTGAAACCCTCATTCTGATCCTTTGTGGCCTCGAAACCCTTCTCTGCAACTCTTCGATTTTTTGGAAGTTTCACTCAAATATGCACTCCGATATTTCTCTAGCTCACCTCTCCAGCATGTACCTTCTTGGACAAGTATAATGTGTGCACAACAACTAATTTTGTTCCTCTCTCTACTGGTAAGTTTTAGTTAGGGTTTGTTCTAGCACATGGCTACTTTGTACATGTTACTATGTGATTTTATGAGATGTAACATCGTAATTATGATTGATGGTGTAGTGAAAAGGGTTGTTGTTCTCCTTACAGTCAGCTTCCTTCCATCTACATGGCTCATCCTTTATCTACAACAATCTGTTCATGTGAGATCTTATCGCCATGAAAGCTTCGCCATTTATTTTCAGTTTAAACGGTCGATAAGGAGGGTTTTCTTTCCCTCCACATTTTTTTTACAACATTGTGCTTCTTCTTACAAGTAGGGATGTCTTGCTAGCATCAATTTGTCATAGCTGGTACAAATAGATTGATACCCCGTAGCCTCATCCTTCTCCTCGTGGACCTCCAAGTGCGATCGTTTGCCAAAAATTCTGATGAAGGGTTTTACATGTGATTGTTTTTGTGTGAAGCTCTTGTGGCCGCGACTTTACATTATATGTATATATATTTTGATAACCCACGACCTCTAGTCGACCCAAGCTTAGGGGATCATTGGACGTTAAACTTTACTTGCTCAATTATATTTTGAGACAGAGCTACCCAAGTCAGGTTGTCGTGTATATTTATGTGATTCTTGTTCTGTATACATTCTGAGTTTATTTCCTAATTACTGGTTATACTTATTTGATAATATTGCCCTTAATATGTAAAATTCGAAAGACTCGGCATTCTGTGGTTATGTTATGTTATGTTATGTTATGTATAAAGGTGATTGTCGAGTGTTGTAGTTTTTTCTTAAATTGTTGTAGTATTATTTTCCCAAATGGAAATGCCCATTGGTTATTCAACACATGCTGCTTGGTTTTTAGTTCAATCACTGAGTGCAAGGGATTGTCTGGCAAGGCCTCCAGCCCAGCCCCCAAGAGTAACCCATCCCATTCGTGACTAGGGTTTTACTAATTCTTAGATAATATTCATGATTTTTCTCCATAAATCTGGTAGCAAGTATACGGTTTATATAGACCATGTTTAGACAAGTTTATTGCTCTATGTGCTCGGTTATTTACTAGCAGAAATTTTCTCCGAGGAGGGTCTCTATTGATTCTTATAAATTCTCTGTTTACACTCTTGGTATCTGCTCGTATAATTTACAGTACTTGTTGAGAACATTTCGTTTAGGGAAAAACACGGTTCCTTCAAAGAATACCATGAAATTCTTTTAAAGAAAATAGAAGGTCACACTGTAATTTTGATAACTAGAGTCACACAGTGATTTCCACAAACAGGGTCTTGTAATTACACATATAACACTATCTAAAAGAAAATTCTTAGGTCACACAATAATTTCGATATCACACAGTGATTTCCACAAACAGGGTCTTGTAACTTCACATATAACACTATCCAAAAGAAAATTCTTAGGTCACACCTTAATTTCAATAACCAATTCTTTGTTTATATCCACATACATGTCTTTCTTCTAGAATAACTTAGTTTTTAAAACTATTATAAAAAATAGTAAAACTATAGGTACTTATCTACAACTCAAGATGGGTCGTCTGCCACAAGACTACGGAAAGTCGAATGCACCTCCCAACCTGCGAGAACCAAATTTAATTTTGGTGCTCCCTTGAGCCAATTTCATACTTAGAAAGAGTAAAACAATTTATTTCTTCACCAAATCAACCAACTCAATTTGTCTCTTCAAGAGATCAACCAACCATAGTCATACGCAACTAATGAGTTCCACTTGCCAACCAACTCAAGAAATCAGATTTGGTTTGCTCCTTTTCACAACCTAAAATTTATCACCTTCCTCAACCTCAAATTCTCCATACCCTTTTGGACCCTTTTCTTCTCCTCCATAAAAAGAGAAAACAGGGAGCTAGCTAACCGCCAGCCCCAACTATTTTAACTGTTTTTGAGTATGAAATCTTTTCTCACATCTTTTCTTTCCGTAAACTTGTAGCTGACCCCTCACAAAACATATGGTCATTGATCTTATATCTTATATATTTATAAGACATTCATAATTATTGGGTGAAAAGGTAAAACAAAGTAATTCTAAAAATTACCCAGCAACCGAGGGACATTACAAATCTGTTTCGCTGTCCTTAGCATCAATACTCTAACTTCTTATAGCAGCCGGAGGATTATTCAGAGTAACATATCAGTTTTACAATGTTTGGAGCAACAATCAGCTAAGCAGTTTTCTTCGCTGGCAGCAACATTTTCAAACAACATATATATATATATATATATATATATATATATATATATATATATATATATATATATATATATGTGGGTTAAATTGTGATATCCTACAGTTTTTTATTTCAACCGGGGGCAGCTTTATTACAGCAACTATTTTTGTAATGCCCTTGAAATTCTTTGAAAATTTTTAGATTTAGAAAGTCTAGCTGTAAGTGGAGATTTCAGTATCTTTTTTTTCTGAACTGTTTTCAGCCATAAAAACAGTCACAGCTGTGCTTAAAAAAGAAAAAAAAATGAGAGTGAATAACAAAATATAAATCTTTCATATGGAAAAAATAAATAAATGGAAAAAGTTAAAACATACTCTCCCCTCAAAGTTTCCAATATTTTAAAAGCATGTATCTATATACATATAGTCGTTATCTTCCTACCTCGTAAACCGTGTCAGTCAGTGCCGAATTTGAAATGGCATTACAAAAAGATAAAGATAAAGCTGCATTTGAATTTTGTTTTATATATAACGATGTCTGTTTTTAAATATATAATATAATATTTTAAACCTTATAAATAAAAAGACAAAATCCAATGAAGAGAGAGCGGAGAAAGATGTTGCAGAAAGGTGGACAATAGTATTTAAAGAAAAAGGTTGAAAGGAGAGTCAAAAGCTTCTTTTACCAAAGTTTCATAACTCATCATTGCTATTTTATAATATCTAAAAATATCAATAATAAATGTTCATATCAAATTTTACCAAACTTCATTTCACTTTATGTTTTTATTGAAGATCGTTCTGACTCAAATTTTCCATTCTTCTTTCCTTCTTCTCTTTTTAAAAAGAATACACATCATGCTTTCACGTCACATCCTAATACAACGAGATGATTGGAAATGGATAATGTTCTGGTCGAACCATATCATGATTATATATATAATATTAATATGCATATTTTTTAAAATTGTTTATACAATAAACTTTAAAATTATAATAACAAAGGTTTAAATAATAAAGTTAGAAGGTATAATAAAAATATTTATTATAATAAAAATGTTTAAATAATAAAGTTTGAAGGTATTATTAAAATAATTTATTATAGCTAATAAATGAATTTAAATAGGAAAGATAATAATAATTTTTTTCAATTGTATTGATGTTTTATATTTCAGTATAAGATAAATGTGTAATGTGAGATGCTAAATATAAATATTTTTTAAATTATTATTAATAAATTTACAATCAATATTTTAGATAAAAGAAAATCATAATATATATATCACATTAAAATATATAACATATAAACAATACATATAAATTTACCATCTATTTTTCCATATATATCAAAATAATAAATATTTAAATTTAATTAATAAGCTCATACAAAAATAATATTTACAATATAACAAGAAATATTTACTCTTATTTCACCATAGATATTATTAACTTCTAAATAGGTTTTTTTACAATATCATGAGTCAATACCACATACCCAAAAATCATAACTCCATTTAAAAAAATTATAAATATTTTAATTTTATAACATTTTTTTTAAAATTAACACTTAATACTTACAATAAACATACAATATAACAAGATTCTTAACCTATATGAAAATAAATATTTTGGTGAGAAAATATAGTGAACTCATTTAGAACCAACTAGTGTAATTCATCTTTAGGACAAGTTGAACTACACTAGTTGGTTCGAAAAACATAGCCTATATTTTCTCCTATGTGATTATCACTGAAATATTTTTTTCATACAAAATATGGATCAGAGAAGTCTGAATTCAAATATTTTTAAAGATGCATATTCACCCTCATTTTACCATGGATATTGTGAACTTGTAAATAGACTATGTTACAATACCATAGCTTATCAATACCACTTGCCCAATTAAAATATTCTATAAATATTTTATTTTAATTTTATGTATGCCTTCTTTAGCTCATTATAGTAGATATGTTGTAAAGAAATGCCGTGATTAACATTTTGACTAAGTCAAAATACATAAAAATTGTAATAATAATAATAATAAATAAAAAAATTAAATTAATGTAAACAACTTAAATTGGTAAATATAAAATAAAATAATAAAAATAATAATAATAATAGCTCTGAAATAATGGCTCATGGTATTCATGTAGAATTAGCCTATTTAAAGGGGTAAATTAAACTAGTTTAGATTCATCTTAATTTTGAATCTACCAAGTGCCCAGGTAGATCAAATCTCCTAATATGCAAACCTCTTTTAGAGTGAAAATATATTTGAATATGGAGTTAAGATGGATCTAGACTGATCTAATCAAAACTCAATTGATAAAGCATACTATATATGAAATAGAAACAAATCTAACATTAAAAAATCTATCAATTAAATTCATGTATTTATTCTTATATATAATATTAGGTACAATTTTAATTCTTTTATGTTTTGGGGTTTTTTTATTTTGATATAGTAATCAAATCTCTTGAGATACATACATCTTTTAAAGTGAAAAGAGATAGATCTGGAGTTAAGAATGTAGTTGACATTGAAATATTTTAATTACAATTCCCGTCCTCCACATTAAAATGTTAAAACATGTCCCTTCACATTAAAATGTTCTTTTTTTGGTAAGTTGAGCTATTCTAGTAATTTCGAAAACATAAAGTTACATATGCTACAGGATAGATTGGAAAGTTGTGCTTAACCAATCCCAGCCTTTGTTACACTGTTTTTGGTTTTCCTTGGGGGAGGAAACTAGCCCAAACAAAACTTAGAACCAAGCATTAAATGATAGCAGAAAATCCCTGAGGGTGAACTTGAAAAAAACAGAGGAAAATTGTGCAGCTGCATAGACGTTACTCATCATCTTCATAATTACCACTGGGGTTCTCCTCCTCAATAGGACAAGCTAGAGCCCGCGCAGTAGCTGCTTCCACATCAGCCACAGTGCACTTTGGAATGCTCATAGGAGCGCAGAGGATGGGGGAGTTTGGGTCTACGCCATCGAGAACCCGCGTCCAGATGCCATTGGAGTCCATGACCCAGATGTTTGTGTCCTCATCATCCTTCTCTGGATCCGTCAGAGGGACAGGATTGCAATGCGGAGAGTGTGACTGGGGAGAGGAGGTGGACCTCCTCAAACCACAACCACCTCCCTGCAAAGCTTGCCTGGAGGCTTCTGTGCACTACTTAGGATTGGGACTGTGGCTCACAAAAGTGCTGGAAGAGGAGCCATCAATCGAATCGAGACAATTATCCTCTCCATGATGATATCATCCCGGGAGAGCCCTTCTCTGACCTTCGCATATAGTGCGTTGGAAAATTTTGGGAGCCATTGCACACCTGGGATGGGGTGAGCAGGTCAGGAGAAACATAAGCACACAGGGCCAAGAAAAGGAGAATAGTATCTCACTTGGGCCGAAGCGGAAGAAATATCTGGGGGCTAGGTTTGCAGGAGGGAGAGCAGCAATCTAAAGGAAACTACGCAGCTCCATGCTAGGATAGGGGCTTCGCAGTTGTTTGAAGTCGGTGAGAAGCTAGAGAAGAGTGAGGGCAGAAAAAGGCAAAGGTAACAGGCTAAGTGAGGAAAGGGGCAGATAGCTTAGCTTTATAAAGGGGTGGGGATGAGATCTGTGAGGATGGCGTTGAGTGGCCTTCACACGTATCCGCATGCTATGATTGAGAACCTGAGCAGGCTCAGGGGAGGAGGTATGGCTGCGATACTGGTTAATCATGATGAACATTAATGGTGATAGATGTGAGGTGATGTTCAGGGCAGGTGATGCAGTACTTGTCCTCTTGTTATCATTTTTGGTTCTATGAGGTTCGTGCGAGAGGCTAATGGTATTTGGATCCGCAGTAAGTGAAGCTTTGTGTGGGAGATCTCTATTATCCGGGGGGGGGATTTGATTGTCACTCGTGTCAATTTTGTCACCCACATTCGGGGGGTGCTAATCCTTCTGAATGAGAGTGAGACAGTTCTGTCTGAGAGCAACCTCCTCAACCTGTATAAGGGTGTAGTAATGCAGAGCACAGTTGCTTTCCACCCCTTTGTTTGCAAGAAGATCCACAACAGAGTTGGCTTTCATGCGCGTGTGACCAAAAGTGATGGCTCTGTGGTTGTGAAGAAGCAGTTCCAACACCTTAAGCTTGTGGGCAAGTCTCCATCTGTTGGAAACTTTTGAGGAAGTCGTGCCTTGAAGGATTTTGGTGGCAGCCACCTTTATGATTTGAAATTATCCCTCCATTTCCAAAGGGAAGTAGTGGAATTCCATGGCAATTTGAATACCCTATATCAGTCCTTCCAGCTCAGCCGAATTATTACTGTCCCATCCTCTATTCCCATAGTACATTATGAGAGGATCTATCTGAGAGTTCCTGATGATGCCTCAGAAACCTACATTATCAGGGTTGCCTTTGGACGCCCCATCAAAATTTCATTTGAAGAAGCCTTTGGAGGGAGGAGACCATGTTTCTGGACCAGGAGTTCTACCAATGCTTCTGGGATTGATGTCCATTAGAGTGTTTAGACTCATGTGCTAGTTGTTCCATATGTGACATTCTGCTGCCACGGTGGGTAGGTCCTCCTGACTCTATGCGTCTAAGGCTAGAATTTCAGTGAGGTTGTTGTGAATCTTGTCCCATAGTTGATCAGGACAAGAGGCCTTTTCCTTGAAGATATGGCTTTTTCTTTCCTTACAGATGTTCCAGATGAGGATACCTGGAATGATCTGCCATAGTCTATTCAGAAGGGTACTAGTGTAAGGATTATCTTGCCAGTTGCTAATGGTGTTAATGATGTTACCTCTAGCATGGTTGGAACAATGACATAAGACAGCAATTCTGTCCCATAGGAAATTGGCAGTAGGACATTGGTCCAATAGGTGGTCGATGGTTTCCAAGTTGTCCTGACATAAAAGACATCTGGAGGGCCCTACGAACCACCTCTTCAAAAGATTCTCCCATGTGAGGATGCGTCGTTTACTGAGCAGCCACAGGAATGTAGCTATTTTGGGCCACATATTGGCTTTCCATATATTTTTCTAAATGATGTCGGCTGGTCCAGGGTTGTGCTGATGAAGGATGTTGCAAGCTTCCTTGGTTGAGTAAGTTTCACTGGGCATATGCCCCTAACGAAGGATATAAGGTCTTATTTTAACTTTGATTTTTCATTTTGTGCTGAGCTCCTCCCATATTTTTGTGTGGCTTTCATTGTTCCATTTTTCTTTCCATCTGCTTGTATGAAGCCATTTCCTGTAGCCTTGGGAGATGTTGCCTATCCAGAAGTCTTAAGCCTTCTTTCTTTGCCTTCCTTGGAGTGTTGCACTCCATAGAGGTCTGTGGAAGATGGAGGAGAGGCTTGGAATTTGTTGCCAGGAGTCCTCCCAGAATCTGGTTGGTTACCACTTTGCAGCTCCTAGAAAATGTGATTTTGGATTATCCTTTTTTGATTGCTAGCTGCTTTCCAGATTTGGGAACCAGCTAGATCTAAGTTATACCTTTTGAGATCCTCCTTTGGCCAGTGAAGTGCATACTTGGCAACCCATAGGTTGGCCCATGGAGTGTTGGGGTTGGAGACCCATTTCCACCAATGTTGGCTCCCATTATGGTATTGTTGTGCTCAGGATCATGAATTCCTAATCCTCCCTGACTTTTAGGGGTGCATACATCCTTCCAATTGACTAAGGCCCACTTATTCTTTCCTTTTTTGCCTCCGCATAGAAAATACCGTAGCAGATTGCACATGGATTTTAGGACCCATTTGGGAGCTGCAAGGATGGAGAAGAGATAAATGGGGAGGGATTGCAAGAAAAGCTTAATGAGGACAAGACAGCTGGAAATGTTGAGGGTACGGTGATTCTAGTTGGAGAGGCGAGTTTCCATTTTATCTAGCAGAGCTCTCCAGGAGGAGTGATTGATGGCTAAGTCAGTTAATAGAGCTCCCAGGTATTTAGAGGGAAGAGAATAAATAGAGAATCCAAGGATGTGGGTGATAGTATGCTAGGTTTTAGGGGGGTATGGAAGAAGAATATCTGTGATTTGTCAGGGTTGACTTTTGTGCCAGAGGCTTCATAGAAGGAGTCAAGAATGGATTTAAGGGTCTGATCTTCTTGGACTGAGGGGTAACCCATGACCAAGTTATCATCCACAAATTGATGGTGAGAAGAGGAAGGCAGGTTGTGGAGAGGTAAATCAAGCAAGGCGCCAGTTTAGATAGAGATCTTGAGAAGGCGACCCAAGCCTTCTACCATGATGATGAAGATGAAGGGAGGTAGAGGGTCCCCTTGTCTTATGCCTCTCGAGGGGTTGAAGGTGGTAGAAGGGATTCCATTGACCAGGATGGAGTGAAAGGGAGAGGTGATGATATTCATGATCCATATGACCTAGGTGCGACTAAAGCCAAAGGCTAAGAGGACATTTTTTATGTAGTCCCAACTGAGTTTGTCAAAATATTTGGATAGGTAAATTTTTAGAAGCATACCAGGTTTTTTGTTGGTTTTGAGGGAGTGAATGACTTCATGGGTTAAGATGATGCCACCAAGAATCTATCTCCCTTCCACATATCTTGTTTTCTCTGGGGAGGTGATGAGGGGAAGGATCTTCTTCAACCGGTTAGCTATGACTTTGGAGATAAGTTTATAAATGACATTGCAAAGATATATAGGCCTGTACTTATTTGGTGAGGCTTCTCTATATTTTTTTGGAACCAGAGTGATGAAGGTGGCATTTAGCATAGGTAGCAGCCAGTGAGTGGACCATGATTCCTCCACAACTCCCCAGACTTCGTTTTGGATGATCTCAGAAGAAGTGGAAGAAGTTGGTGGTAAATCCATCAGTACCTGGAGCTTTCCTTGCTATCAGTTGGAAGACTGTCTGTTCCACCTCAGCTAAAGTGGTAACAATGAGCAGCATCTTGTTATGATCCTCCGTTATCAACTTGGGGATACGTTGAGTGATTTACCTAATGGCTTCCTGCCTTTGGTGGTTGGGTTCCTGAAGGATGTCCCTGAAATGATTATGCAGCTCCTCAGTGATGGCCGCTTGCGTTTATAGCCTTTCTCTATAGATTATTTAAGAGCGCCAATTTTTGTTGAGCATTTTGTAGAGGGTAGACATTAGTGAGAAATCCATGGATGTCCGTTCCAGTCAGGTTAAATTTGGCTTGAATGAAGTGTATGTTGGCATGAAAGATATCTAAGGAGATGGTTTGAGTGTTCCAGATGATTGCCAGTCCTCCAGACACCCCGTTTTCATCAACCGCTATTGTATTACTGCCTTTCCATATCTTTTTGAAGATGGTTTCCAGAGTAGAGCTGGAACATTTGGTTTCTTGCATGTAGAATATTTCTAGATGTTCCTCATAAATCAGTTTATTTATGATCCTATGCTTTGTGTGGCTGTTGAGCCCTCTGATGTTCCATGACATTAACTTCATGGGATATAATTGGAGGTGAGGGTGTAGAATCTCGTCAGCTTTTGGAATCACCCAGAATCCACCATTTCTTTCCCAATTTCTATGGTTCTCTACATGGATGTTTCCCTGCCTCTTTTGTGAAGTATTTTGTGTTGATAAGCATGCCCCATGGATACAGAAGGAGGGGAGAGGCTGTGCTCTGGCTAGGATTTCCTCCATTTTTTTGATTTGTTGCTCCAGGATTGATGTGTAATCCTTATTGCTGCAGGCTTCCTCTAGCCCAACGAGATCCAAGCCTTCTAGATCTATGCTTTCTGGTTCTTCCTCCATCGCTTCTGGGATCGGTTCCATGATTTGTTCTTTCCCCTTTATCACACTGTTATCCTCTGCATCATTTGCATTGGGTGGTTTCAAGAAGGTCTCAAGTGGGAGCTTATTCTGATGAGCCTTAAAGTCTGGGCTTGCACTATGGAGGTACTCCCAGCTTCATTGACTGGTTTGATTTCATTGTCATTTAGCTGATTTAGGGCTACGACGCTGTTGTTGTTTGTAGGCCATTTTTTATTCTACTGAGGGGTAGCTCTCCTGTTATGTATTTTTTTACTTGCTAGTTTCGTGAATCCTTTTGCCTCATGTTCGTTGGGTTCCTTTTCAGCTGTATCTTTCCTGTTTAGGGGACAATATCTTAAGAGATGCCCATGTTGGTGACATTTTCTACATCTAAAAGGTATATGCTCATAATCTACAGTTTGTGTCCATGCAAAATCTTCATGCATCAGAATTACCTCGCCTGGTAGCAGTTCGACTAGGTTCATGTAGGCGCAAATGCAAGCATAGGCTGTGTAGCGATTGATTTTGGTTCTTCTACAATCTTGATGAACTTTCCTAAGGCGTTGCCAATGTCTTTGAGGGTGAGCTCGTCCTAATAGTATTGGGGGAGAGAGTAGAGCCTGATCCAGACCGGTGCCCAAGTTATATCATGTTTATCTAGGTTGAAGCACTCAATCCAGGGTCTGAGGTATAGACCTACAATGTTGAAGAAATAGTGACCTCCATTCATTCTCCTATCTTTGTCTTTAGAGCAGGTGAAGAGAATATTGAAGAAGCCTTTAGCGCACAACTATAGGTCGATGTGGCCTTTGGGTTTCCATTTCAAGGCTATCCATCCTCTCAACGATTTTTCCGTGGGCTAGAAACCCATGAACTTTCCTATCAGTGTGTGATCTTTCATGAATTGAATTCTACCATTGATGTGATGCACTGGGAGTTCTATCATTGTTTTCTTGGAGTCCTTTGGTATGCATGTTGCTCATTTTGTGTTCATGGTTGTTGCTGCTTGTGTATTAGTCATCTGCATTGTGGGTGTCGCCCCTATGTTTTCTTGAGATGGGCCAGAGTTGTGTTGATTGACGATATCAGCTCCTGCCTCCGTCCCTGTTGGGGAGCAGCCTTTCCCCCACTGGAGTCGGTCATTGGTAAGCCTATAGTTGTCCAGGTGAGAGGTTGCGGTAGATCAGTTTGAGGGAGAAGCTCTGCCGAGGGTAGCCAACGCCAAAACCAATAAAACCTAGGTCATGGAGATCGGCCTGGTGCAGAGCTCCGCTAGGTTTTTTTGCTTTTCTCGTTTGTTTTTCCCTTCACGTTAAAATGTTAAAACGTATCCCTTCATATTTTTTCTTGGATGCATATATTTAATTATTTTTATTATTAATAATTTCTAAAATATTACATATCAAATCCATATTAAGCACGGAAAGAATTACAAATATCCCTGATACATTAAATTAGAAAAAAACTATTAATGGCCAAGGATTCTCTCAATCTTTCATATATATATATATATATAGTTAAAAAGTTTGGGTATTGAAATATTTTATTTATAATCTATGTTAAACTTTTTTTTTATTGGTATTTTAAAATCTTGTATATCAATTCCATATTATAAATAAAATAAATTACACCTCTCCCTCGTTATGGAAAGTGAAAATATAAGAATTTTTTTAAATTTCATTTACTTTATTTTTCTAGTGAAGGAGAAAAATAATAGGTCATTTAGTAATGGTTGACCTGACCTGTCTGTTACTAAACCGACCGAATCGGTGTTTGGCTTGGCTGGTACGGTAACGGATCGGCCGTCGGACCGATTTTTCTACCTAGCCGACCCGGGCAGGGGTCTGGCTCGGTCTACCAGGTCGACTCCGATTCTCAAGCCGACCTAGTTTTAAAACACTGTTTGCTGCCAGAATCGGGGCACTCGACCTTGTGGCCTTGACTTGCAGCCCTCAGACCCTAGATGTCTCTTGTTGCCTTAGACTTTCACTATACGTTCAGACCTTGACGTTTGATCTAGATCAAGGTCCTGAATCTCAACGAGTTGATTCCTTGAATTAAGGTAGGTCTTGGTGATCTCAAAGGGGCCTTGTTGCTTGACCAACACTCTAGCAGCCATAGAAAGATCTTGCTGTTCCTGAGACAGATTAATTTTTCAAGGGGAAAAGATTAATATTGTTATCAATATGAAAGCCACGTAAATTATATTGAATTTCATTTACTTTATTTTTCTATATATAAAGTAGATATAAGATTATTTTATTTAATATGGAAATTGAAATATTTTACTTATGGTTGAGTAAAATATTTTTTGTTATAAATATATTTTTTCTTTTAAATATCACATGTAAATTGAAAGTAGAATGAATTACACATAATGTAATATCAATAATACTATTACATTTCTTCATTGTAGTAAAAAATAGTTTAGTTTTTTTTACTCATCTCCATATTAAGTAGTGAAGAACTATATAAAATTATGTAAAATTAAAGTGCAAATTGAAGTTTTTTAATTATGTTTGACATTAACTACATTTTGTTAATTTAAATTATTATTTAACTATTTTAAAATGTAACATTAAGTGACAACATCTCTCCCATACTAGGTTGTTGAGAGTCTCTGAATTCTAAATGCATAAATAAATTTAACAACATAAAAACTTTATAATACTTAAATTAATTTAAAATACAACTTTTTTTAGCAAAGGAAAAATTGTAATTTTATTCAAAGTAACAAAGAAAATTTGTAATTTTATTCGAAGGAACAAAATTGCATTACACATATGTTAAAAAGAATTCATTCATGCCAACCTAAGGATTGAACCCAAAGAAAAGAAACTAACTAAAAAAAACTGAATTAAGTGTAATAAAGAGCAGTTAGCTACTCCTTTTTACCTTTCTTTTTCTCAACTTTTCACCAAAATCCTTGGATGGGAGTGGCATTTACAATTTCCATATGATTTTCATTCATCTTCAAAATGGGTCTTCTGTTCTGAGTTTGAACTCTTAGAGACATGGGATCTTTTTATGCCTCTAGCCTCCAATTGAATGGGTGTTTCCTCTTTTGTTGCACTATAATATTTCCTTTTTCAGGACTCCTCTGGCTTTGGACCATTGTCCCTACCTGCTCTTCCCCATCATTCACTAGTGTGACTTGTTAATTTTGAAGCTCCACATTTATATTATTCTCCACTATTTCATCATCCTCTTCTTCTGTGAGGTACGAATCTCTAGAACGTGCCATCCCTTTGACTTTATAAGCTTTTTCTTTTTCCTTTTTGGAACTTTCTTTGCCTATGGACATGCGTTTTGTAAATTTCACTTATGAAAACAATTACAACACCTAAATTTTGTGTTCTCAAAATATAATAGTTGGGTTTAATGAAAACTATTATGAATCAAGTGAATACAATTAGGTAAGCCTTTGCTAAGGTCTACCTCTACACATATTCCGAAAAAGGTGAAAATTCATTTTTTAAGTCTTTCCAAGTTTGTCTTTATGAACTTTCCTAACATGTTTCCAATTAATCCTTCTAATACTTGGTGGTGCCAAAAAGGTAGAGGAAGATTATGTAGTCTCACCAAGACATATATTTTGGAAACCACCATTGTGTTGGAATCGAAGCCGGGAAACCATGGAGTTATAAAAATACATTCTCTGCCCCAAAATTGTGGCCCCTCATTTAAAGCAAAATCCAGGTCATTCTGTTTAGAAAATTGTATAATAAAAAATCCTTTTGAACAAAAATGAATATCATTGTTAGAAGTCCAGGTGGTGCATACCCATTGATGTAGATCCTCTGATTTGGGCCAGAACCCAATGAATCTGCAAACAACAACTCGATATTGGAGGAAATTAAATATATCATCTACCTCTGGTAGATTGACTTCCATAGCTAGATCCTGATCCATTTGTTGAACAATATAAGGGCTACGAATATTTTGGATTTGCATGACTGTAATGTGCATCTTCCCTTTTGTTGCATCCTAGGAAGAGCTAGATCCATTAGGGAGCCTTGAATGAACTGCTTCCTTATATGATATTGATTTGTTGGGGTTTCCTAGAATCTGAGTACCACTTCACAACCTCATGTTAAAATAATTGTGGAGTCCCGAGAAATGACATATTCCTTTAGTGTCATTGAGTCATGTAAATTTTTTCCTTCATATAACAAATTTTGAGAGGGAACTGTTATTCCACGGGTTTTCTATTTTTTTTGTTTTATATCTCCAACTATAACATCTCTCCCAGATCAAAGACCAATGGTTTTTCCTTTTAGGTCCTTTAAAAAAAATTAAATAGGCCCTTTTCCCTCTTCGACGCTCGTATGATCATATCTGAAGGGATCTAGGGGAGAAACCATATAGCTTGATCCACTACCAAGGTTTATGGAGTGAAGAGCACAAGAACCCAAGATTTCACCAAGTACATAGCCCTTGTTTCCCTATCCACGCCCTGATCTACAAAAAGAATAAGATTTAGCTGCCAAATAAACCTCACAGCCCTATCCACGAAGAGATATGCAAGAAGGGAAAAGAGAAGTGGTGGAAATGGGTGTACCTGTAAGATATCTTGCATGGAATAGATCCCAATGTAGAAAAAGAGCCTGGGAACCAAGCTCCCAATATTTGTAGAAAACATTGATTTCAAACAACATTGATTCAATTAGAACCTCACAAAGATTATTCCAATGGATCATAAACCCTCCTTTGACACACATCGTAGCAATAAAACCCCAATGTACAGATCACCTCTAGCACCTGAGGCAAGCATAAGCTCAATGGTGACGTCTTGTTCTATGCAGGAGGATATTAGAACCCTAACGCTCATTCAACTAATACAATTAGTTAGTCTCATATGTTGATGATTAATATTTTGGTAGTTCACTATGTAGGTTATTAAGCATGGCAACCTCTTTATGCTACAAATCCCTTTTCTAGCCCCATGTCACAACCATTCGTCAAAATACCCATACAACTATATAATATTATGTTCTATTATTATGTAATTAATAATACTAATAATAGTAAAAGACAAAACTAAGAATTTTATATTTATTTTAGTTTTTATCCATGACATATACAGAGGCCTTATGCCTCAGCTTTTATGATAAGTCACTTGTCTTGCCATCTCACATATCTCATCCCATTCAATGTGAATTAATTTAAATGTGAAATGAGAAATCATTTCAATATTCATATAACAGGTCTTCCTTATCACATTATTTATAAGACCAAATTAGTACATATATATAAATTAAATGGTTGATGAATGTTAATAGTCCTCAAAATACTTATGTGTTATCTAATATATGTAAAGTTGAGAATATGTAATGTTAGGACATAGTGGAGGTGGCAAACACATTGCATGAGTTTTAAAATGGAAAAATTGTTTAGAAACCCTTGATTTCATCTGTTAAGTTGTATATATGACGAAGAATATTTTCATATTGTTAAATCTAGATCATCCATATATTTTTATTTTATAAAAATAGAAATTTGTAACATCCCCAACCTCCATATAAGCATTGCTGCCACAACCATGCCCCCTAAAATTATATGATTTTTCCATGGAGGTGAAAAAAACTAATCTTAACCCAACCATTTCTATGCTTGCTAGTAATTTTTTTTACTAGTGCAATTGCATAATGATTATAATTCCAATTTATGTGTATATGAACAATAATTATAACACTAGATAGAAAAATTATCCACTAATTGACAATATTGAAGTATATTAACAAAAACCCCAATTAGGGTTTACAACAAGGTAGTTTTAAGAAAAAAACACATCAACATGTGCAGGTAAATAACATGAATAGTAAAGCAAGGCACATAATTGAAATTCACATTGGAATTATAAGAAAACATGTGTACATGAACCTTGAAGCTAGGGTTTTAACAGTAAATCATATAAAGAACATGGCACATAAAATTGAGTCCTTATATTGCTAAATAGACTGATTGGCTACATGTTCTCTGTGTTTTTACCTACCATAGACAATGTGGTTCATGTATTTCAACTGTGGGTCACCCCCAAGTTAGGGCAACAATTCCATAGGCAATGGTAAACTAGAAACAATTGTACCTCCATGGCCGAGGTGCCAACTAAACAATCATGCTTCTCTAGGAATCCAGACACCCTCTAGGTCATTGAATTCCAAGGTTCCAACCCAAAATTCATGTTGCTCTAGGGATATTTAGGCACCCTCCAAGCCACAAATCGAAACAACTCCCAGTCAGTATCATAACCCAAGCTCAGGGTTCACCAGTTGGTTTCTCAAGACAAACATCTAGAACCATAATCCTCAGATTAATAATAAAAATAAAAATAATAATGATAATTTGTCCAATATATACTTCATATCACTACATGGCCTCTATATGCCATGTGGCACACCCTAAATCCACGTGGGCCCCAGGTTCCCTCATCACCAACACACGCCATCAACACCCTATTGCCTCTCATCGTGGAGTTTCCTACCCCCCATATTCTTTACCATGGAGTGGGATTTGTAGCCAACCTATTTTATATTATATTATCATAAAAATACGTAAATAAATTACATCGTATTTAAAAACTTGGCCCTTTAACCACTTAACCAAAAGTGCCATGTATACTTGGGCACGTTGGACCCAAAATATATAACATAATTACATAGGAACACAAGCCTTTAAAATTACTCTAGCTCACCAACCTAATATCAATGTACACATATTTAGATCATAAACTGGTAGAGGTATTACATTCCTCACCCCCTTACTTTATGCAATGTCCTCAGTGTCACATATGCATGTATATACAATACATCAGTAAAAAAAATGAGGGTACTCTTCCCTCATTACATATTCCTGCTCCCATGTGGCCCCATTAGGAAGAAGCAGGGTCCATTGTACCTTTACCATTTTGATGGCTTGATTTCATAACACTTTGACCGTCATGTCCAAAATCGTTATAGGTTGTAGCTAGAAATCACCCTCTGGCTTCACCTATATCATATGCCAATAAATCACATGTTTATTATTAGGAACATAATTTTTAATCAAAGACACATGACCTACAATATGAACATGCATGAATAAAAGAAAAGAAACTCTATATGAAACTAAGTCGATCCTCTCTAGGATCTTGAACGGTCCATAATAATGTGTTGATAATTTGGCACAAATTCCCAGCTTTAATGAGCTCTTCCATGGTCTAACTTTAAAAAAAACATGGTCTCCAACTTTGAATTCTTTGTGAACTCTATTCTTATTTCTATAATTTTTTTTGCTATCTTGGCAACTTTAAAATTTTTCTTAATTCTCACAACATTTTGTTTCATATCTTTGAGCAATCCTAGACCAACCATGACTTTGTCTACTATATTTCTCCAACTCACAGGAGTATGGAATCTCCTTTCATATAACGCTTCAAGAAAAATCATTTGTAACAAAATCTAATATTGGTTATTATATGCAAACAATACCAAATGGAGGTAGTCCTCCCATTTAAATGGTTTATCCATGACATACTTTCACAACATATCTTCAATCATCTGGTTAACACACTCAATTTTCCATTGGAATTTGGGCGATATTTAGTACTAAAATTAGATTAGTACCTAAATGTTTAAATAATCCCATCCAAAAAATATATGTGAACTTTGTATCTCTATCCAAAATAATTTCCCTAGGCTCACCATGCAACATGGAAACTTCTCTCATAAAAATATTAGTTATTTAAGCTGCTTTATGAGTTGATTTCACTAGTATGAAGTGAGTATATTTGGTGAGCTTATCAACCACTACTATAATCACATCACACCCTTTAGATGTATAGGGAAGTTTAGTAATAAAATCCATTGACACCACATCCCACTTCCACTCAAGAATGGGGTTGCAACAATCCTACTGGTTGTTTGCACTCAACCTTAACTTTTTGACATTCCAAACATTTGGATATGTAATTTTCTAAATCCTTCTTTAGTCCAGGCCATAAATACTACTTCTTGATTGTTAAAATAGTATTTTGATATCTAGGGTGTCTTGCATAAGGCACCCTATGCATCTCCTTCAAAATCAACTCTTTCACCTCTTGCACATTTGGCACATATATATGACCTTTAAAAGAAGAACTTCATATTCTCAAAGCTCATAATCTAAATATTTAGGTTGCTTTTCCTTCTGCTGCAAAAAATTCTTGATGGCTAAATATTGTTGATCCAAATTCACAGCTTCTTTAACTCTAGATATTATATTTTCCTTACATATACTCATTGTTTAGGCATGCATCAAATGCACTCGCATGCATCAAATGCACTCTTCGGCTAAAAGAATTTTCCAATTTATTATATTTTCCTTTAATGTATTTAATTTTGAAGTCCTATTATGCTAACAATTATAACCATTTTGTTTTTTGAGCATTCAGATTTGGTTGTTCAAACAAATAATGCAAACCACAATGATCAATATATAATTTAAATCTCTAAACCATAAAATAATATCTCCACATATTAAGAGCATGAATGGTAGCTTCCAATTCCAAATCATGTGCAACATAATTTTTCTCATTGTCCTTCAATTTCCTAGAATTGTAACACACCACAGATCTGTTATGCATAAACACTCCTCCCAAACCTTCCCGACACACGTCACTACATACCATAAAATCCTCATTTGGGTCTGCAATATTAAATATTGGAGCACTCGTTAACAAAGCCTTTAAATGTTGAAAGGCTTCCTCACACTCAGAGGTCCATTAAAATTTAATACCTTTCATCTGCAACGAAGTAATGGGATGGGAAATCCTAGAAAATCCTTCAATGAATCTTCTATAGTAACTAGCTAGGCCCATAAAATAATTTACTTACATAAAATTATTTGGGGATAACTATTCCTTGATTTCCTTAATATTTTTAGGGTCTACATCTATCCCAACGTCTAAAATAATATGGCCTAAATAATGGATTTTCTTTTGATAGAAAGAGAACTTACTGATCTTAGCATATAATTGGTGTTCTAGAAGAACCCGTAAAAATAACCTCAGCTGTTTCTTGTGCTCCTCTTATGATTTAGAATACACCAATATATTATCCAGAAAAACAATAATGAACTTCTCCAAATATTCTTGAAAGGTACCATTTATTAAAAACATGAAAACACCTACTACATTGGTTAATCCAAAAGGCAACACCCTGAACTCATAATGTCTGTAACAAGTTCGTAAAGTTGTCTTACTATTATCATACTCCTTAATTCGTAATTAGTGATATCCTATCCTCAAATCAATCTTGGAAAACACTTTAACTCCTCGAAGCTGATCAAATAGATCATTTATCCTTTGCAATGATGTTTATTCTTGATTGTGATTTTATTTAATTGTTGAAAATACACACACAAGAGAAATGTTCCATCCCTTTTTATTAAAAAACAATATTGGGGCACCCCAGGGTGATACATTGGGTCATATATACCTCTTCTTCAATAAATCCTCCAACTGCATCTACAGTTCTTTGAGATCTAGAGTACTCATTCTATAAGATGCTTTCGAAACTAGAGAAGATCCGGGCACCAAATCAATTGAGAGATATATATCCCTCCATGGAGGTAGTCATGGGATTTCAACAAACACATCAACATATTTTTTTAGTATCTGATAATCTTCCAACTTACCCTGTTGATTCCTATTGCGTTCTTCCATATGAACTACCCGGGAATCTGGCATCCTTTCCTAAAATTTATTTCTTAATTGCAGAGATGATATCTCTCCAATGGATATCAGTATAAGAACCCCGTGGACCTGCTTATACTAACCTTCATTATCAGTACAGATAAAATATTTATTATATAAATCCAATCACACAATTCTCTTCCATCCAATCCATACTGATTAGGCAATCATAAGACCCCAAATAAATTACTTTAAGCTCAACTTTAGTGCTCGGTCCTTTCAAATTAATTGGGAATTTTTTGACAAGTTCTGGAATTATCATCTTTAACACTAAGAAACTCCATATTGAGGCTTCGCATAGTCTCTAGTTATTTTTTTTTCATCCTACTCATTTTTTGACCATTTGATTATGTCTTGTCATCTCCTACATTGACATCTACTACTCTAAATTCCTCTTCTAGACTGTTAATGTCTAACATATCTCATATTTCTTCAATTCTCATGATTACTATTTCCTTTTGGACCTTTACAATTCTTCAAGGAATTTATTTGAAATTGTTGTTCCAATAAAAATTATGTAGCCACTAGTGTATTCTTCTCTCTAGTAAAATTTTGTAGTCTATTTACTTGCAAGATTCCAACACCTGGGCAGAAAGTTACACCTTCTAAAAGTTTAACCAATATTAACTTCGTATTTTTTGTTTGTTTTATTATTCTTGTACAATTTTTCTTAATTTATGAGTATTTCTTGCCACTAAATCCAATTCCAAACTTTCCAGATGTATTTTTCTCAAAATTTCCTTTCCTTTGACTATTTACGAGTCAAATTATAAATTATAGGCACAAAGTTATGCCCCTGCAAAGTTTTTTGATTCTCGTTTCCTTTCTTAGCTAGTACAGAGTTGAAATATTCAATAATTTTCCAAGATTAAACTTAAAAAATTTATTTTTGTTCCCACCTTGCTCTCATTGGATGAAAAATCATGCCTTCAGGAACCTGGCCAACATGCATTGGTTTGTTCCATATCATGCACATGGGCCCATTATTTATCAATTCCCACATCGTACATGACAACTATATATCTTGGCGATGGCAGAGTGAAACCCTAGGTGAACATGGCAGAGCAAAACCCTAGTTGCACACAGGCGAACATGGTGGACTTGGTTGCCCTGTTGTGCTAAGACAAACTCGTCATGGGATTATGATAACCATGGGTGGGTTAGGGACTGATGGATGGGTGTAATTCTTCACGCTTTACACGGGGCTCAAGTTAAGGTGAATAATTTAAGGGACCGTTCAACCTCTAGACCCCATTAGTGTTGCCATGCAGTTACAAGTAGAAAATTCCTAATTTCTTGGAACCCTTCAAGCTCAGCAATAGAACATCATTGATGGAAGAGGAGAAAGTATAATACTCCTCAGATACACTGGACTCATCATAGATCTAGGTCGAGTCTCCACATCATCATCTAGTCAAATGCCCACTAGATTATATGTAATGACCGGAGCAACAGGTGTAACCATGTATAACTGACATGGAGGATGGTCAGTCCTCCCAAAGTGCATTATGGTTTACTGTACCAAACCTTGTAGTCTCAGTGGACATTTATTACTTTATTCTAGATCCACAGGACCATCAAACCTTCACCTTCCCGTTGCCCTCTGAGCTGAGACTATAGGAGTTTTAAAAAACCACCCATTTTCCTAAGCAGTCGGGTGTTACTGTTGTGGTGACCGAGGGCTTTATCGGTACAGTAGAGGATACCTTCGGTTTTGAGAAACTTAGTATTCATATACCTAGCGACATTAATAAAGAAACCAATATACCTAGGTCACCCCCCTTTGGTAAAACTTTGGGTTTCTTTGAAGTTATTACACAACAGATACCTGCCCCAGAAGACAATAGGGCCTCTAATTCAGATGAAACCCTACCTGAGCTGAAGGAACAAGCTCAGGCACACCAAGCCTTAAGGAAATGAGGGAAGAAAACTAAGTGTACAAAGGTCCGGGAGTGTGGAAGGCCATTGGTTTTTGGGGAAGGCATCAGTATGGCATAGGCAGAAGAAACTAAACAAACGGTGGTCATTGGTTGCGTCAGAGGACATAACTACTCTACAGCAAGGTTGAAGAAATGGACAACAGAAAACTAGTGTCATGTCCTAGATCAACTTCCTGTGGTCCTCACTATGAACCGTGGTCAGTTTTCTCTCATCATCCCTCACTCGGAATAGGCATACTGGGTTTTATCAAAATTTTGGCACATTAAGAAGACTTCGGTACTTCTCAAGTGATGGATGCCTCTTTTCGACCTGGATAAGCAGAAACTATGTCTCGGTCCAATTTGGGTGTGATTACCTAACTTACTACTCCAATTTTGGATGGAGGATGTTTTTAGATGTATTGTTGATGATCAGGGGATATACCTAGACAATGAAATATCTTATTTGGAGACTGGAAATATATCTATGGCCATAATTTTGGTGCACCTACACAAACACAAGAGGTTCCTAGACAGTCCACCATTCGGGAAAATCCTACTGCTCAGCCGAGAAGATAGCCAAACACTCAGAAGGAACCGCAACCATATGAAGAGCGGTCACCTCATGCTAGCGTCACAAGATCTCACACTACTAGGTCTAGACCAATTCTAGGTATTACTATCTCTACCTCTATCCCTAAATGTTGCTTTATTTTCCTTTGGTCTTCGTGTGGGAGGAGTTTTCCGGTGAAGATAAAATGGAAAGAGTTACATCAATGGGGGCTAATGGCTGGAACCCCAAGAAAACCTTAAAAGGGCTATGGCCAATGGAGCTATTCAGGGCTCTGTTATAGCTATGCTGAACATATGTGAGGTTATAATCCCATGTACATGAATGATTGGAGTTGTACATGCATAGGATATGCATAATCACGTGGTTGCATTTTTATTATTTGTTGAAAATAAAGTGATAGAAGATATCGTACAAAACTTAAGCTTTAATTTCCAGATGGCCTCAGTCCTCCATCAGATAACCTTGTTGGATGGGATGGACAGGTTTCAAACCAAACCTATTCTTTACAATTCTAATGTTCCAAAATTTTCATTAGCAGCATCTAGTTCTAGTTTAAATGCTTTCAAAATCAACCCCATCACCTGTCCTATTGCATCTGCCCCTCCCTCCTCCCCTGTACCTAACCCTGCCACACTACAGGGCAACCTATATTCCCAAACTAACCTGAATGATACCTCAGATAACAACATCTCCCATAGGTATAGCTTTAGATATCTGTCACAATCTAAACCTCATCCTACCTTTGACCTAGGGGATGATCCTTCCTCTAAACATAAAAAAACCTCTAGAGGCAGACCATCCAGTTTATCTAAAGGCATTCTCTAGGCATGGCTCAAAATGGCCTTCGGAAAACAATACTCCATCGACTGGGTTCTTAGATAAAAAGGAAACCCTAACCTCGTTACCTCATGATTTGCCTATCCTTCAACTGTAGGGGGTTGGATAGCCCAGAAAAAAAGCTAGCTCTAAGGTGACTTCTATTATTAGAAAGGATTGATGTTATTTTCCTCCAAGAGACCCTAGGTGATGGGGATACAATTCAGTCCATTTTATCCTCCTTTTTATAGGATTATACCTTCTAGACCTTGGATGTGCGAGGCTGATCTGGTGGATATGCTATTGGTCAACAACAGAACCATAAAGGTGGAGAACATATGGGAATGCAATGGTGTTTTGGGTGTTGGCATCATATCCATAGAACTTGACATCCCCATTCGAATTATCAACATAAATGGGCCATTTCATAACCAGGTCGGATTCTGGGATAAAATGATGGCCTCATCAATCATGAATAGGGATAATATCATTACTGGTGGGGATTTAAACTAATCTATGGGACTAGCAGAATCATGGGGCTCCAAAGCACAATAAAAACCCCTGATGGCATACTTTGAGTACCTAATGGACACTGCAAAGTCTCTAGATATTGACATGGCTAAAATATTACCTACATGGCATAACAAAAGGATTGGGGATGATGCTCTTTCCCACAAGCTTGGTTTATTTCTCATCAAAGCTAAATTGGTGGATAGAGTGGAAAGGAAGAGACAATGGTTGGGCTCGGGAGGTATGTCAGATCACTCCCCTATTTTATTTGAAGTAATCAATGCAAACTGCAAACCCAAATCACCTTTCGAGTTTAGTTCCACATGGTTCACTGAGCCTGAATTCCAAAAAATTGTTGAGGAATATTGGATCCACTATTGTCATGAGCCTAGAACCATGTCAGAAATAGTCATATATAACAACCTAGATAGGATAAAAAATAAGACAATTAAACGAGAAAAGGAGAAAAATATTAAAGATGAAGCTTCATAAGTGAAGATTGAACAGGAAATTGGTGAGATGACTGAGTCTGGAAATTTTGGAATCCAATCCATTGACATGAAAAATCAATTAACTAACCTGGAAGTATAAAAGATCAAACTTTTAAGACAGAGAGAGGAAGCCTAGAGACTTAAAATAAGAGCAACCTGGCTCGAAGCAGGGGATGACAACACGAAGTTTTTCCAAAAATGCGCCAAAGGCAAGAAGATTACCAACACCATATGGGAACTGCGGGATTAGTATGGCATATTTGCCAAATCACACAAACAACTCGTGGAGGTACAAAGACCCTCGATACCCTCGAGAGGAAAATATAGTAGAGGTACTTAACATTTCCAAGACAATGCCCAGGTATGTGGATGGTGATGACGCGGAAAATCTAAACAAACCAGTTACCCTGTGGGAAATATAAGTTGTCCTAAAATGGTTCAAAAGAGACAAAAGCCCTAGCTTGGATGGTTAGCCAATTGAATTTTATCTTACTTTTTTTGAGGCTATTGGTAAGGATCTATTACTGGTCATTGAGGAGTGCAGAGTCACTGGAAGGATGTATGATGGTTTCAATTCCATTTTCATTGCCCTCACACCTAAAGTAGAAAATACCATGAATTTCAATGGCCTATCTCTTTGTGCAACTGCATTTACAATATCATTGCCAAGATTGTCACAAATCACATTAAGCCGATATTATCTCAACACAAATCAAAGGAACAATTTGTCTTCCTCAATCATAGAAAAATTCATGAGGCCATTGGCACCTAACAAGAAGTATTGCACTTTATCAAAATCAAAATCCTTAAAAGCATCATCCTCAAGATTGAACTGACGAAGGATTTTGACCACAACTGTTGGAGATATCTACAACTTATTCTTGCGCACATTGGTTTTCCTCACCCTTTCATAAATTGGATCATGCGTTACATCACATATGCATCCTATATCATTCTAATCAATGGTGTTGCCCCTAATTTCTTCCATGTTGAGCGGGGTCTCATACAAGGTTTCCCATTATCAACCTTACTCTTTCTACTGATCATGGAAGGATTTAGAAAACTCATATCCTCTGTTAGGACTTTCAGAACACTGAATGAGGTCAAAATGACTGATATTATCTATATTTCGCACCTTCTATTTGTTGATGATGTTCTAATATTTTTAGATGGATCCATTCCAGATTCCACTTGATTCAATTGGATATTGTCTATATTTTTTAAAGCTACTGGAATGCAGCCCAACCTCAACAAATCTACCAACATGACGGTCGGTTGCTCCCTCCGTGAGAAAAGGCATGCTCTATAACTGTTTCAATTCAGTCGTCTCGACATTGAGGAGGGACTTAAGTATCTAGGCCATAGACTCAACCCAAATGATTACCGAATATCGAACTAGACTTGTCTCTTAGAAAAATAGAATGGCGTATAAACATATCGCTATAGAAGTGGTTATCCAGGGCATGCATAATAGTATTGATCAAGTCAGTGCTAGAAGCTATATCGGTATATTGGATGGATTTGGCCTAGATACCGAAAGCTGTTACAACCAAAATAAAACAGATCTGTCATAGATTCTTATGGAGGGTAAACTTGGATGGTCAAACATTTGCTTGGGTGAAATGGGACAAAATTGTGAGACAAAAACAATGGGGAGGATGGGGGTTAAAGGATTTAAATTTGTTTTCTACTTCTCTTTCAGAAAAAATGGGATGGTTGTTGTTAACTTCTAACAGTATTTGGAAAGAGTTTATATACCACAAATACATTTCTCATTTATCCACATTGGAATGCATTTGAGGCCCAATCAGATGCAAGACTGGTACTTCTACTATATGGAGAGCCATCTCAAACTCCATCTTAGTAATTAAATGAGGATTGGCCTAGAAAATTTGTTTTGGTACACTTTTTAGGATCAATATTGATGCTTGGTCTGGTAGTCAGCAAGATCATTTACTACCACTGGCACCTAGATAGTTCCTCTGTTCAACTAGGATCTCACATTTATCACAAATCGATGGTGAGGTAAAGTCAACTTGGATCACACAGGCGTGGAAATTGTCTTGAGAACTTGGGATCCCTGAAATTTGGCATGATGAACGAAACAGATATACCAGATCACTTGAGGCATCACATTTCAGAATCACTGACAGAGAGGATGAGCTTATTTGGGAGATCTCTCCCTGTGGTAGATATACTCCTAAAGAAGGATATGATAGGATTATTATGGAACTAGAGCCCAATGGCCCTACTTGGTGGTGGAGGCCTCATTGGAAACTTAAGGTGCCGCCTAAAGCATGACTATTTATGCGGTGCTTGCTGACAAATGAAGTGACAACCAAGGATAATATCTCTAAGAGATCCTTCTACAGACTCTCCTGATGTAGCCTATGCAAAGAACAGGCTGAAGACATTGATCACCACTTCTTGACGTGATTAACTACAATATTGGTCTGGAAACAGATTTATATATCTTTGGACATCAACATCAAATGGAAAGGAGAAAAGCTCATCTCGGCATGGCAGACCGGGTGGAACTTCGCACTATCACTAAAATCTGGAACCTGCCCCTACTTATCGGTTGGGGCATATGGCTGGCTCACAACAAGATCATCTTTCAGAATTCCCATCCCCATTGGCATATCACTTGCAACAACATTATGGCCCTATATCTTATGATCCCTGAGGAAGGTCCCAAGAAACAGAACATGCTCATCATCCCTGAAACTACTGACAAATCATACCCATGGGCATATTTTGATGGATCTACCAACAATGATGGTTACGATGGAGGCACAATATTATACATATTAGAAAATCATTATTACAAGCTCAAAATTGGATTATGCCTGGGCAGAAACAACTATTCATAATTAAACAACCTCAGATTTCTTCTCATTTTTTCACTTCAGAAAAACTGCAATAGGATTTAGATCTTTGGGGACTCTAAAATTGTTATTAATTGGATCAAAAATGTTGCTCAATGTCACGTGCACACACTCATATGATTACTGGATGAGGTTATTTCTCTAAAATCACTCTTTGATTTTATTTTATTCTTACACATTTATAGGGAAAGGAATGAGATTTCTAACGACCTTTCCAAAGAAGCCACACAGTTACCATGGGGTCAATTATTGATACATGAACATAATGAGCAGGAGAAGTACCAATATTATCACATGCCATTTATTGAGGATGTTGCAGCTGATGAGCTGAATGATCGATCCATCTGATCATTTAGGGTGAATGTTTTTTTATTTTTGATTAGTTGTTATCTGGATGCTTATGATGGACTTCTACTTATTTTTAGTACATTAACATGTAATTAAGTTATGTATCACTGCCTTTAAATTGAAAATGTGTGGACTAATGGTTGGACCATATTAGACATATGTATAACCTATATGTAGATTATACAGCATTTAATTTTCTATCAATTTTGATTAACAAAAATTATGATTTTTCCTCGGGAAAAAAAAAAAAAAAAAACAAACAAACAAACAAACTATTTCTCTTGGCACCAAATATATATATATATATATATATATATATATATATATATATATAATTTTTCTTTGCCACTAATGGGCCCGTTGTTACCAGTCATGCACATATGTATATAAGGAATATAAAATATACACCCTTTGATACCAACCACACACACATATATATAAATACAAGTTTTCTTTACCATTGATGGGCCCGTGGTCACCAATCATGCACATATGTATATAAGGAATATAAAATATACACCCTCTGATACCAACCACATAATATATATATATATATATATATGTGTGTGTGTGTGTGTGTGTGTATATATATATATATATAATTCTAAACTTATCGTAATGGGGTCACCACACGTTTATGCACTCACAAGATGGAAATAATTATAAATATAAATATATGGTTCACCTGTTGAAATATGTAACTAGGTCCGGTCTTCATAATGGCATTTGTAATCATGATTTTATGTAATTTATGTAAAGAAGAAAAATAAAATTATTTTGTTATGCTTGAGGCATGGGTTTCATGCTCAAGGAATTTTATTTTGTAGATCAAGCTCCCATTGTGAGCTATTATGTTTTTTCATCAAGTCATAAAGTCTAGTGAGTCATTGTCATGTATTGAAGGCCTGTGTGGGTATGTTACATATTGCAAAAGGATAATTTGTTCGAGTCATTAACCCTCCAAGACCTTGTCACAAGCACTTCTTCAAGTCGACCTTCAAAAGAAGATGAAGATGATTCTAGAATAGCATGTCGACCTGGTCACAAAGTCAAGTCGACCTTCAAAAGAAGATGAAGATGGTTCTAGAATAGCATGTCGACCTGGTCACAAGGTCAAGTCGCCCTATTTTTCATGGACAGACCACTATACATAGGAGCACTCAACATCACTTGAAGAAAAATTCAGTCAATCATATGAAATAGAGAAGGAAGTGCAAAGAACACTAGAGAAAGGGCTCATCATCAAGCGAAAAAATAACATAAATTGAAGAAATTTGGCATTGTTTTGGGTTATTATCCTCACACGTGTTACATAATCTAAGGTTTCTGAAGTGGTATCATATCAGTCATTGAAGGAGTCATCACGGAGGTCACCAATCTAGCTCTCTTGCTTGCCGAGGTCACAAGGAGAAGCCCTCAAGCCAAGCGAAGAAGGAAATCACCTTCAAGATCCATAATTCAACCCATGTGTAAAATTGTAGAAGTTTCAGGAATTTGAAAATTGCAGGTTTGTGGAGGAAGGCCAAAATTTCAGAAAAACCAAAATTTGTAGTGCTATAAGTCAGTTTGACTAGAGTTGACTTGGGAAAGAAGAAGAAGCAGTGAAGAAGGGTATTGTGACTTGGTCTTGGATAAGGTGATATGTCAAGTGTCTTGGTATTGGTATTGATCAATGGAAGTTTCTATAATAAGAATAATTCATTTGGGTTTTCCTCTCAAGTTGGAGATGTTTTAGCCTAGCTGATTGCCTACATCTTGTGTCCTATGTCTCATTGTTATTTATGGTTTAATAGTTTTTTGATGAAGAAGAATACATAATAATAAAAAAGTACTAGAAGAACCTAATTAAAGAAAATTAAAAAGGCTTCACAAGTAGTTATCATTATAATAGAAATAATCTAATATCTCTACCCTAGATTTTTCAAAATCATTGAATTATATAACAAACAAACATATGTACAAAATCAAATTTATAAACTATTTATAACACACACACACAGATACATATACAAGACAAACCATATATATGTGATTTTTGATGTCAATAAAATATAAATACACATAGAAAACAAACAATAACGAGTTTAATACACACACACATGCCCCAAGATGTCAAACAACCATATAAAATATGTATATTCCACAAACATATGAAACGAATACATATTACTCAAATATATATTTAAAGTATTTGATGGGGGTGGTAACTTAACAACTCAAAGGCTCAAGGGGGGATATTTAGTTCCTTCCACACGTGACATTTAATCCAATGAGGTGTGTAGAGGACGAGTTAGATGGCAGGCACAAGGTGAATGTTATAGATGGAGTCATGGGTATATGCATGGTTTGTGTGGTTACAATACTATATTGTTGGTTTTAGTGGATGGGAGTTATGATAGAGGTAGATGAAAAACTTTCATATGTGTAGGGAGGCCACAAGTCTCAATCACCCCATGCCCATTATTTAGTGACCAATGTATTGTATAGAAAATCCGATGAGCTGGGAGTTGATGTTGTCTTGGGAGAGAATCAGGGGAAAATTATTTGGGATCCTAGTTCAATGTGACCCATAACAGGGGAGGAAAATTTCCAAGAGCTTGGGTGTGTTGGACCTAACTCCAGGGATGCCATCATTGATTTTAATTTCAGGGTCTACGGCGTTCCCTTCTTCTAGGTAAAAATCCCAATTTTGGTTGTTTTATTTGTTCAAAATTTATTTCTTGGGTGATCTTAGTTTGTGTGTGCCGAGGGTTTCATGGGGTCACTTGTGCCTATTGATGAAGTCACCAGAGGTGGCACTAACTAAAAGGTGGCGTGTGTTATTTATCCATTCGAATTTTCCTCTCTGATGCACTAGAGTGGTCGTGAATTTGTTTTCTTTTAGTGATATTTTCCATTGGTGGAGCCTGGGTAGGACCTTAGCCTCTAAGTAGCTAGGTGCATGCTATTTGGTGGTCATGTTACAGGTCATGGGAGTCTATAGGCTGCGGGGTGATTTTTCTAGTCAGGTGGTTGGAAGGTGGGAATTATTGCTTGGGTGGACACTCATCTCTCTTGCTGAATGTTATTTGTATGGGAATTCTCCCAGAGAAGGTTCTCGAGGTTGTTGATGGAAAATTATGGTGGGAGGATCAAAAATTGATGTGGGTAGTAGTAGGTTGCAGTATTATGTAACGTCGGTGAGTTCTTTCTTGGTAGTGGCAAGGCCTCGAGGCCAAGGTGTTATCCATAGCATGGAAGAGTGGGATGAGGGTGAAGCAGTGGACCATTAGCCTATCAATTCGCTAGGGAGGATATAGTTACCTTCACCATTTGATTCCCTGGAAGATCAAATTTTCCAGGTCACCCTTCTAGTGGAACAACTAGCTCGAGATAGGAATGATGACCACAATGAGGTGATAACATTCATGAATTACCTACAACACAACTAGTGGCACATGATGAATAGACTGGTCTCATTCCATTAGGGGAAAAAAGGACGCAGGATCGACAAGACTAGCTTGAAGGGCGGCTGGCACATATGGAATCTTATGTGCATGAAGCCTGTTATCCTCCTCGGCCACCTAGTAGGGGACCGGATGCTCTAAGTTTGAGCAATGTTGATGATCACAAATGATTTTAGGTTGTATTATCGTCCTTGGACTCTTTTGGTTAGTTTGGGTTATATGCATGAGCTATTTTAGTTTCCTTTTGTTGTTTTCTTTGTGTTTTTTCCATTATCTTTAGGTCAACAAGTTTGGTAGGAATAGCGAAGGAAGCATTTTGAAATCAAGCTCCTCACAATGTACTCATATATATATATATAAGCCCTATGTCCTAATTCTGCGACTATTTATAAAATCATGCAGATCAATTGAAAAAAAATATAACTTTAATAAACTAAACAAATATATACCATGCATATTACAGGGCAAGGTCATCCCCTACATGGCATATTTTCCCAAGTTTTATGCACCCTCGTGGCCCATTGTTAGCACATATCTAGGGTCTATAGCCATGTCCCAAACCATCCAAGGCATAAAAATAAAAACAAATATAATAACGATAGTTCACTAGATCTCCCAAATTTATAGTTGCGATCAAGCTGATTGGATACCCTTACCGATACCCTTACCGCCATTGGAATCTAGACTTGCACAAGTTTTAGCACAACTCTGAACTCCATTGGGATATGATGGTCTGGATCTCTTTGATTCAATTATTTTCATCATCATTAGATTCCAACCTTACTGCCCTTTAATGGGTCTCTCATGATCCGATGGATCTAGTTCTACTTCTCCAGTAAGGTTCCACACGCATCATATTTCACCGTTGACAACAACTTCTCAGTCCACTCACATGTGCCAATGTCCATAGCTTGCCTCCATGGCCTATCAACAAGACCACTCTACCATTGACCACTGTGTCACCCTTAGACATTTGATAGAGAAATTTTGGGACAAGCAAGGTGAAATAACCTATTGTTGTTTTGTGGACTTCAAGAAAGTCTTTGACACAATGCTTAGAGACAAACTATAGAACATGATGGAAGTTTTGGGTATCCCAAATTAGTATATAGAAACATTCAATAGGCTTTATGAGAAGGTTATAGATAAAATCATAACAAGTGAATGAATGTCTGAATGTTTTAGTAGCGATATTGGTTTTAAATAGGGATGTCCTATATCCCCCACTTTGTTCGGTTTATATATTGATAAGATGGAAGCTTGGTTAAGAAAAGCAAATGGAGAAGGGGTTCATATAGCAATCTATGTGGTAAAGTTGCTTCTATATGTAGATGACATTATCCTATTCTTAAAAACAACAATTGGATTAAGAGAACACTTAAAGGCCTTTGAACACTTTTGTCAGGTGGTTGGGACGCAAGTGAACATTAACAAGACTAAAATAATTATTTCCTCTTTAATTAGAAAAGATAAACCAAGAACTTTTCTTTTTGAAGGTATTCCTCAGGATATAGTGAAATAACATAAATATCTTGGTATTGAATTCCACTAGAAGCTCAGTTGGGAGACTTGTAGAACACAAATAATTCAGGTAGGATGGATATTTTCATACTTACTATAAAATAGGTGTAGAAAAGCTAAACTTTGGGATTGGAAAACCAAGAAAATTCTTTTTGGTTTGTTGGTTACACTGATTTTTCTCTACGGTTGTGAAGTATGAGGAAGTAGCATGTCAAATTCCAGCTGGAGGAAGTTATAAAGAATACATAAATAAATAATTACTAGATATCTCAAATTTAAATCCACAATCCGGTAAGGAATCCTTTTGGCTGAAGCAAGTAATTTTCCATTGGAGGCAACAATGATAATAATCATGCTAATAAGCTATTTAAATCAGGCTAGAAACATGGATAACCAGTGTTGGCCTAAGATAGCTATGGAAGAGGGATTAGATCGTAGGAAGAAAACTTGGATGAAGAAAAAAAAAAGTGATTTAGTAAGTGGAATATCAAGCTGCATGAATACCCTAGCACCAACGAAGAAATAAAAAAAATTGTGATAGAAAAATTTAGGACTTCCATGTGGACCAATGATAATGGTCCAGAGAAAACATACTACATCAAAGATTTCAACCCAACTTGTGACCATGGTGAGAAAACATATTTAGGAGAAGTTATTAAAGGAAAAGCAAGGGTGCTAGTGGCACAGTTGAGGACAGAGTCACATCACCTTAGATGTGAGACTGGTAGGTGGAAGATCCCCAAGGAAGTTTTGGAAGAGATAACTTGCATTTTCTGCGATAAGGGTGTGGTGGAGACAGAATGGAACTTTGTCATGGAGAGTGCATTATATAAGGATATCTGCATTCAGTATGAAAACAACATAAAGGTTGACAACATGCACCATCTATTTGAAAAATATAACATCAATCACATTGCTAGCCTTCTAGTCAATACTCATAGCAGAAGATACAACATCGAAAGGAATACGAAGATGAGTTAAGGTTGCTATTCTCTTGGTCCCTTAGGCTGCCCAACCTCGTGGACGTCACTAAAATAATTCATTTCATTTCATTTCGACCAACATTATATACCATTTGCGTCTTCATGGCTTAAGGCGACGCCACATGGCTTACCTCCTCGACATTGTCGCTTAGCTCTACACTAACCTCCATAGCGCCACAACCATCTCTATGTGATCTTGTAGTTAGTCAGCCAACCCTCGTGACCCTTAACATTATCAACCCTAACCTGTAAACACACACAATGCATATTTTGGGAGTATATAACTTTACATTATGATTTTTTGTTTTTTTTTAATATAAAACATTATATATATGAGACATAAAAATTTATATACACATAAAACAATATGCGCATATACATAAAATAATTTCATTTTGACCTTTCACACACACATACGTCATTAGTGTAATGAGAATATCTCCTCAATTTTTTTATTCTACTCACAATAATTTCACCTTTTGAATCTTTTATAAGCACCTATGCTCTTTGCCAAGTAAATTTTTAACTACTTTCACCATTTTGACTTTCATCAAAGAGTTGGTGAATAATGACTTTCATCAAGCAATTAGTGAACATTCTTTATTTTTCTTATTTCACCTCTAATTGTGGCCCAATTAAGCCTAGTGTTGTAAACTGAGCTTTGATACTACTTTGTAGCACCCCTAGTCTCTAGCTAGGCAAGATGACCACAACCATGCCACCTCAATTTACATGATTTCTTGACAGGAGCAAAGAACCCAAATATTAACACAAACATTCCTATGCCTGGCACTACTCGATATTTACAAATGCAATTTCATAATGCTTATAATGCCATTTTTCGCACATATGAACCATAATTATAACATTTCATAGTGGAATTACCATTAATTAATAATATTTAAGTAAAATAACAAAAACCCTAATTAGGGTTTACAGAAAGGTAGTATTAAGCATAAAATGCATCAACATGTGCAAGTAAATAACATGAATAGTAAAACACGACAGATAATTGAAATGCACGGTGCAATAGTAAAATATGCTTGCTTCTTGATGAATTCTAGATATTATCCTTCCTAGATTACATTGATTCCAAGCCATTGTGCTTATCTTATGTCTTATAATTAGCTATCAAATCTCTAATGAAGTTAGAATTTTGGGTCTTCAATGCTTGGTGGAATGATAAGCTTTCAACTCAATTATTTATTGTTGTTCCAAGCTCACATTAAAAAATTATTTCCACATATCCTTCAAAATCATTGATGGATGAGTATATATATGGTTAATTACACACACACACACATGTATGTATGTATGGTCTAATAATTGTGTAGTTATATTTTATTTGATGATGATGATGATGATAAGCATTCACTAAGAATAGACTTGGTATATGAAACCTTCAAAAAGGTAAGAGATCACTTAGAATCCTCTTGAATTCTATTCACATGCTCAAAAAGAATTAAGATAAGTGTTTCAAGATCCCTATAGTTCTGATGACTTAGGATGTTAGAGAGGTTGATATTGTCACACATATTTTGAAATTAAGATCTAATTTAGGTATATGAAGGGTACTTTATGAGAAATTTTTTTTCATATTCAACCCTATTTGTGTTACAAAGATGTCATTTTTGATCCAACAATGTTTTTGGAATGGTTCAATGCCCACTTTCACCATACAGCTCATGGGATTTGGTTTGAATTTTAGCAATGTATTTTTTCTTATTTGTGCTAATCAAAATCGAGAAATATTTTTTATCTTGTAAATTAGGGTTGGCCACCTCCTTGTAGTTTATTAATTTTCCTTTATCCTCTAATTCTTTATCACACAAAAAAATCTCCTTAGATTTAGATTAATAGTATTTTCAATATTATTAGTGTTCTACGAAATGGCATCTTCTTGTATTCCCCAATGATTTAGCCAAGACTTGGCATGTTTATGTCATCCCCACTTGAGATGCTAGTGGTTTTGGATATACTTGGAAGAAATTTTAGGGAGCCTTTTGTCATCCATGTATTTTATCTTGTTCTCATACATTAAGTGCCTAATCATGGCTATGCTCTCATTAGGGGGAATGATCACTTTAATGAGGAGTATAGGATAATTTGTATTGCTTTAATTTTGAGATTATAAGTTATAAATTTATTTTGTATTTTCTCTATGTTTCTCTATGATTCTCTAGAGAAATCACATCCCCAAACTTCACATCTAAATAAGATATGATAGGACAAGAGTATCAAAGAGGATTTTTTCCTTATACTATAGCCAAAGGTCCACTACTTTACACTTATTTTCAACCTCATAATGAGCTTTCCACCCTCCAGTTTATTATTTTTTCAACACTATAGTTCCAATTGAGCTTGTTGTGAATGTTTATTTCAAGATATTTATATGAAGGAACTTCCTTAAGGCTATTGTTTTCATATGAAAAAGTATCATATGTGTTATTTTTGGATTGAATTATCAACCTTTGTATTATTAGTGTTCACAGTCATACCCATACTAGAGTACATTCCTTGAGGATTCATATTTTCTTATCGAGGTCATAGGGATTACTTGCCATAAGAATACTTTCCATCAATGTAAATAGGAAGGATGATTACTATAGCCGTGAGGATCAAAATATTATAACCAAAATCCTCCAAGCAATATTATAACTTATCCATATATATTCAAAAGAGGATAGGGGATAGGGGACAACCTTGTTTGAATCCTATATTATAGCTAATTTTTTCCAACCATTCTTTGATGTTCCTAAACTTGGTAATGAAATTGTCATATAGCCATACTATGGAAACTCTTACCCGAGGAGGAAATTTTAGCTCTTTTAACCTATTCCAAAGTTTAACCCTAGGAATTCCATTGTAAGGTAATGTTTAACCTATTCCATTGGCAAATGCTTTTTCTAAAATTAATAAAACAATAAACAAGATTGGTTTTATTGTTGTAAGACTCATCCACAATGATCCTAATCATAACAATATGGTCCAAATTTGATTGGTAACCTATAAAATTGACTTGGACTATAGTTATTTTATCATGGATTTCAATCCAAATGTTTATCTTATTTTTCAAAATACTTGCATACAACTTGGATAAAATTGGGTTGATCATAATGGTCATATAATTAGAGGGACTGATTTTATATACTTTTTAATATATGAACAATGAGGTTTTGAGTTAATGTTAGGGTCATATCCACCCTAACACCTAATATATAGATTAATATATTTTATGTAAAAAAGGTCATTATTAGTAAATACTGTTAGTAATAGTGTGAACAAAACTCTGGTAAGAGGGATTACAAGAATGTTTTTCTTGCTATAAAGTTCTTCCTCTAGAATGTTCTAGAAGGATAGAAAGTAGTATATATAAAGGTAGAAGCATTGTAATTTATGTCTCAGAAAACTATTGTAATTGAGCTCTTCTCTATTGGAGGTTGCCCCTTTGAAAGGAAAGTGATAATTGTGCTTTTGGTAATAAAAGTATTATCTTTTTCTCCTATTATCATTCTTCTAATTGTATTATTATGATCTATTAAATATCTGGATGTTATTTGCATTTCTATATAAAATATTTCTGCTAAGTACATGTGACAAGTGTGTTGATGGTGCTAAAAGTATGCAAACACATGAGGTCTCCTTGATATGAAGTCTGAACTAGGGCTCACACTGTTTGGGATAGGATCCCCATCTAGAACAAATGCCCAACTGCCATTTAGTCTTAGATATTTTCCTTGGCTACAATTATCAACATAAGGGATCATACACAAAATTTGAGATAAGTAGGTAAGTTGACATCGTCAAGCATACAATTGCAATTTATATAAGGTTATTCCATGAACATAGTATAAAGAGAGAGAATTTAAGAGAAAAGTAATAATAATATTATAGTAAAGACACACAAGAGCACATAAATAAGCATTAGTTAACTTGCAAAATAGTTCAGAAGGTCACAACGATCATAAAACAAGTAACAACACACATTCAACAAGATTTCAAATCCAATGAAATGTTTCATTTTCTTTAGTATGTATGAACACAAACATATACCACAAACATTACAAGAATAGTCTTAAAACATCCACGTACATGCATGAAAGTGTGTTAGCTCTAAGAGATTCAAATATTAAGTGAAAGTTTCAAGGTACACAATTATAATAATGAAAAACTAGCCCCGATAGTGGAACATTAAGCCACCACTTTCTCCTTAAAAGAATGATCTTCTCTCCTATGCTTAGCTTGAGAAGCCAAGGTGAAAATTCCTTTTTATTGAGCTATGAGGGTTTATTTATAACAAATGAGGTAACTCTCCACCTCCCATGTGACTCTTGATACCCCATGACTCTTGAGCTCCCATATGAATTTTGAGCGTCTATGTGACCTTTAAGCTCCTACATGACTCTAGGAATTCCTAGTGACTTTCCACATTCCATGTGTGACCCTTGGGCTTCCACACATGTAATATTTTCTCCTTTTTTGGAAAATACAATACATGGACAATATAATACTTTTGTGATGACACTTTGAGAAGCCATAATTTAGCGATTATGACATAATACTTCATTATAATGTATCAATGCCAAGTTCCTCTCTTTGTTGCTATGTTTTCAGTTCAAGATTTATATGTGATGTGCTTCACCTTAATCCTCCAAAGGGTTTAGATAAGTATTGTAGTTTTTAATTTCATCTCAATTTTCATCCATCTATCGTAGCTTAGAGTTCCTTTCATTGGAGAAATTTTGAGGTCTATAATGGGCCTCCCAAGAAATATTATAAAACAATAGTGGAAATAATAAAACAATATTAGATTACATCATCAAATTTTAGAGGGAATAAAAGGAAAAAACTATTTTTTCAACTCGTATTTTCAACTTATCTCCCTACTTTTTTACTTAAATTTCAAGCGGGAGCACTCATTGGATGAAAAATTTAATTCCTCATCCAAGGAGTGTCCATGTTGCATACTTTTGATGGGCTCTGCTACATGAAAAATGGGAAATACTTGATAAAACATGACTACAATCGTGTTTTTCATGTATTTCTCATTTTTCGTGTAGCAGGGTCCATCAAAAGTATGCAACATGGGAACTCCTTAAACAAGGAATTAAATTCCACATACAACAAGTGCTCCCATCCAATATTTAAGTAAAATCGTAGGGATATAAGTTGAAAATACGAGTTGAAAAATTAGTTTTCTTATTTTTTTATTTTTTAATATTTTTACTTTTTTACTCCAAAAATGGCTAATCATCCCCCATGGTTGACATCATCATCTTGAATCTTATTGGTTATTATAAATTTTATTTTGTTTGTACATGTTTATTTTTAGACCCATATTAGACCTCAAAATTTCTCTAATGATATCCTTGTTTGATGGTCCCTTTGTGTCTCGTCTCCACAAGTGTCTTTTCACAACTTCTCCTTGATGACCTCCTTGAGCATCATATTACCATGTTAGGATGCTAGCACCTAAAAATATATTTCACTCATGACAAGAAAATATCAGTCCCAAAATCACCTTGTCTACCATTTTTTCTTGTGTAAAATGTTGATTGTGATGGGATATCGTGTCATGGATGAGAGAGTGGCCTTCTTGGGAGTAGTGCCTAGAATCAGGAGGAAATGAGTGAAGGAATGAGAAGTAGTAATGTGCAATGTCTAATGGAAAGGAAGGAAAAGGCAAGCATATGTGCATTGCGCAAGTCCTCAAGGCAGATAAGGCATGCTTGCCCACTGAGAATGTGTAGTGCATAGTGCTTGAGGAGAAATGTCTAGGTGTTGCATAGTTGAGCACTACAAGGGATGAAAATGACCCTATTTATTACTAAAAGTGCACGTTGCACAGTGAAGGAAAGGTTGGTCAATGCATTGCGCAAAGGGCAAGACCAAAAGACAAGGGTGGAAAGCCTAGGCACTATGATTGTGTAGTGTGTATTGGCTAAGGATGAGGTTCTATGGATGTGAAATTTAGCACTAAAAGGATCTTGTAATATACATATTTTATTGTTTTTATTTAGATAGTTGAAAATACTAAAGTTTAAGTGGACCTAAAGGAAAACTATATATGTGGACATATAATTTTTTTTATTAATAAATGTGGAATTTTAATTATTGTGCAAAGACTAGAGTAAATTTGAGACCATGATTTCAAGTCCATGAGGATGGAATTAAAAGAAATACTTTCCCAAAATCTCCAAAAATATTTGGAGAAAATAAAATAAAATAAATATATTAGATTGGAGATACAAATTTAAAAGATACCTTAGCAAAGTGTAAAGTTACTAAGAAGAGGTGAAATAAAACTAGAAAGAGGAAAAAGCTAGTTTTAAAGTGCTTTTGTGGAAAAAAAGAAGAAGTAAAGCCTAGGCTAAAGGAAAAAAGAATCTTGATTTAACTGGACGTAGTTATAGAAAAATGCTGAAGGGAAAGAAGGCTTAAATAAGCCATTCTAGGGTAGACAAGAGATTGTCTACATCTTGGAGGAATTTGTCTATGCTCGGGGGGAGATGTGGATGAAAGCTCAAGGTTGGGTGGAAAATAGTCTTTAACAGAATTGGTATGCACAATTATTAAATTTTGTCTTGTTATTCTGTTGTTATGATGATGATGATGATTGAACAATAGTAATTGTGTTTTAATTAGGAAGATAAGTGGAAAAGTATATCTTCTGAATTATTAATTTGTATAATAAATTATTTTATTATTGAGAGTGAAGTGTCTGATGTATTTAAAAGAACATAACCATAGCAGGCATAGTTGTAGTTATGTGTAGTTACATATACTAGTTAAATTATTTAACCACCAAGCAAAATGTCTAAACCCAATTATAAAGGTTTAAATATGTTGTTAGGTTGTAAGAATTAATATATTACAACATAAATTATATCATTAGGAGTGGAGGATATTCTAAAGATGTTAATAGAAAGATGATACATAATTAGTTATTTCTGCAAACCACAAATAAATAGAGATATATACAGCGGGATTTATTATTAAACCAAGAAGAAAATATTTCGTACAAACTGTGTATAAAAAAGTCATACTATACATGAAACATAGAAATCAATATACATGATTTACTTCTTATGTTGAAAGAAGAAATAGGATAGCATTTTATATATAGAGGTACTATGTGTATAGTACGATTATAAACATATATACCAACTATGAATTATGCATAATTGATGCATGTAGTTGAAATACAATAGTTAACATGGAAATCTTATATAGAATTATTACAGGGATGGAAACTCATCAAATAAAGGAGAACAAAAATATGTATTTATATTCATAATAAAATGTCAGATATCACTGTCACAATTATAATGACATACTGTCCCTTGTTTTTGATATAAATTACATATTGTATACATGAATAAATATCATTGAATTTTGTTGGCTGAATTCTGTGAATGATAGCGACCAACCTATAAATAGACAAACCAAACTAATTGTCAATTCTTTTGAGAAAGAAGGCTAAAGTAGTGGAGTTGTAAATTGCAAGATGAGAAATACATGTATAACAAATACACATAAATATTTATTAGATTTTATCTAACAGAAATGTAAAATAAATCTACATAATATTGGAAATTGTCAATATTAGTTAAAACAAGATTTTATGTTGTTATCCAAGTTGAGGCAGTGGAATCACCTCCTGTATATAAACAAGAAAATCAACCATCTGTGTCAGTGGGGAAAACTGAGAAGGATATTATAATTGTGTAATAGAGTTATAAGTATAGAAATAAATTACCTAAGTTGTGGTGTATTGTGTAATTATTGTAAATCCATGCATGGTAAAGAAGCAGGAAAATAGGATTGCCTATGTAACAAAAACATTGTGATTAATCTGAGCAATCAAAAAAATAATTATTATTTTCATAACAGAATTACTCACATACCTTTCACGATTTTATTTTTTTTGGTAGTTTAGACTAATCCTAATCACCCACGGGTTTCGAACCAGTGACCTTGCAGACAGAGTGCCTTAATAGTGCACCCCATCACTGACTACTCTACACCACGTGGGCTTCTTTTACGAATTATTATTATTCTGAATGTTATAAAGTTTTATAATACAGACATAATATACATATATACCAACGAGAATGTAATTGATGATTTAATAGATTATATTCCATCAATTTGAATATATAGATATAAATTGACTTTGGTAAACTAATTAAGATAAATTCATGCCATGAAATACAATTAGGTGATATACAGAGATTTTAGAAATATTATAAACATTAAGGAATTAGAAAATTCATTTCCATGAGTTGAATTAAAATTCTTTCTTCATATATTGTGGATAGTATGTAGAAATCGAAATCAAATTAACCTAAAGCGTTGAGGAAAAACAAAGGTTAATATAGTAAAGAGGTACGAAGGTTGAACAAGAAAATATATTTGCTTAAACTAAAAAATAACTAACTTCAAGTTCAATGTATTAACTCTCATGCATACAGGAATCTAGTATGAAATTCACCTTGAATCGTAATAAAATTAAAAAGAGATTTGTAAATTGCAGATAGAGAGTCAAAAACGAATAGTAAGTTATGCATGAAACTTTGGAAATTCAAGGCTGACTTCAACTGTCAAATTTTATTCATACAGGAATAAATCCCAAAATCCAAAATGAATATTCAGGAAACCCTTGAGGTTGAAGGGTGAACCCAATACACCGAGACCAGACTTAATACAAAATAATTGGGAAAGCAAACAAGGGTTAAGACTGAGAAAAATACAAACGAAGTCATATTTCAATAGCCGAGTATGAAATTTTGGGAAATAACAATTTTCACAAAGAAATCGTTGTAAAATCTTGAATACAAACTTCAAAATGATAACGTAGAGCTCAGTCAATACCATTTCCTAAAGAGCTAAATTTCCAGAAGAAAGCGTAACAATACAAAGAGGAAAACAATTTTATAATGCGTAAGTATAGAAGTATAATAATGGTGGGATTAGTAATGAGCTTACTTGTGTTATGACCAAAATTATATTATCTCATGAATTCACTGAAAAAATGTGTAAAGAGTTTATGTCCTTCAACATAGAAACTGCATGGAACTCCTCTATGCAAAAACAAAGAGCTAGAACGAAATTTAATACGAGGAGTTTTGAAATCTTAAAGGGAAAAATACTCCTGAAATAAATTATGAGCATAAATTGAAATATTGATCTAACTCAGGGATTCCCAAACGAAGAACGAACTCTGAAAATAGATGTGCGTATTAGAAAAAAAAGGGCAAAGCAACGTAAAGGAGGTAATAATCTTACCTGCAGCTGTAGTAATTATGGCTAGGCAAAAATCGCAGTGGGAAGCCATTAACGCTGCAACCTTATACTATAGAACCAGAGCTAAACCCTCGAAAGAGGAAAATTCCTAATGAAAAATAAAACAAAGTAAAACGAAATTCAATAAACCCTAAACGATAATTATGGAGGGGAGAGTATGAGTTGGTCTCCAACATCAATTGAGGAGAGATCTGAACTCCACCTGTCCACGATGTTAATACTTCCATGTGGCCAATTTAAGATGCATTACAATCAGTTAACCCCTGATAGCATCGAACTAAGGAAACGTAAAGAGTTGCAGGTAGATTTTTCATAAACTGATTATGCTAGATACAATCAAATCCATAAAGGTATGGTCGAATATACCTAGGGAAATGTATGAACTAAAATGCATGGTTTAAAACATTAAAGGATGTATCATAAACCAAATCTGATAATATAAGATCTGTAAATTTATATAGGAAAAGTCTATGGTAATGTACAAGATAAATAATTCGAATTCCATAATAGTAATAACGCCATGGTGGTTGGAAATAAATTCGTTGACAATGCAACAATAACGAAACCCTTAAAGGGTAATTTTCATATATAGACATAGGAAATTCATACTAGCATGACTATACTAATTCAAATGTTAGCTAAGACTTAAGATAGATTTTATAAGTCTAAAATAAGATGAAACTTCCCTTATTATAATTCGAATTTATACCATAATATAATACTTAGGAATTTAGGATGTAAGGGATATGTCCTAATATGTAACTTTAACTTTAATATTTATTAAAGTTATAAAGTTAATCAAAATTCTATATAAGTGGTATAGTTGTGGAAGGTATATAAAAATGAATAAAATAATAGTAATAAAAACTATTATAAAGGCATGTTCTCATATACATTAAGATAAAGGTATGAATACCTAGAAGATGAGGCAAAATGAATAATACATTAAAGGAAGAATTATCGAAATACGATTATGTTCGTATGGATAACAGTATATGCATAGTACTGAAATTTAATAATGTCGAAATGAAGATACTAATGACACAAAGTAAAGCCTTTAACCTGTAATAAAATGATGTACAGTAACTGAATTAAAGTAATTCAGTGATAACAAAAGCAGTACAAAGTTATAAATACATTTTTTTTTTGGGGTAAGTAGAGTTGTTACAGATCTAGAAATGGCCCTACTATCTACTGAGAATGTGTAGTGCACAATTCAAGGCAGGGTTTGTCCAAGGTTACATAGTGAGCAGGTGTAGGCAATAAGGTTGAGGGACTATGCTCTGAGGTTGGTCAATGCACAGTGAAGGAGGTTTTCCTCTAGATGTGCACATTATGCAAGCCCAGGAGGTAAGGGTCTCATCACTGAGGCTTAGGAATGCACAATGTGCTTATCACTTGGCTAGAAGTTGAATGTGCTCATGAGTTGTGCAAGAGGTGAGGAAAGTGAAGGATTCCAGAATTAACTAAGTGTGACATCAATGAGACAAGAGAGTAAGAGAATATAATAGGTCCTGAATGTGATCGCACACACATATAAAAACAAACATATGCTAATAAGACACACGTTACCCAAAACCAACATGTATACATTGAAGTGACAATAAAACAACACTTATCTGCAAGTTCGACAGTTAGGGGGCAAGCCTTTATGACACAAGTGTTGACCGCAACCAAAAGGTGCGATATGCCATGAGAAATTTTCTAACACATGTTCTAATGATAAATAGAATCAATATTTGTAAGAGAGTGTGTTATAGATGCATCTAGAAGATGTACGATGGTGCTCTTAGGATATGTGAAAGAAAGCGAAAGTGACACATGCAAGAGTGAAAGAGACACATGCAAAAATAATATAAAACACAAGAAACACATGCAATAATGTAAGAAAGAAAAAGCAACACTTGCAAAACATAGAGAAAGAAAAAATGACACATGTAAGACAAAAATAAATAAAAAGCGATAAATGAGAAAATCATTTGGAAGACGGGGCATTCACGATGATGAGTGAGAGAATGCTACTTTTACTTCAAAAGTGCATAGATCTCAAAAGCGAAATATGAATGTAAGATGAGCTTTGGGCTAGAATATTTATATAGGGATAACAAACAGGTAGTTATGGTTAGTATTTGTGAGTGCGCTAAGTGCATGTAGGGAAACTATGAGCCAAGAGTGAACTGATTCCCAATTTTCCAATAACATGTATGACAATATTTAATTGCATAAGTACACCCTCACTATCAATAAGGAGTGTGCAATCACTATATGCAAAGGATTCCATTACATTCTCACTAGGAATTATGAAATCATTGTAAGTGAGAACTATACAATTACTATTGGTAGGGACTGTAAAATCGCCGATGGTACAGAATGTGCAATCACTACTGGGAGACAATTTACTTAGCTTATCTTGGAAAGTGTGCTTGTGAAGACATCAAAAACTGGGCATGTAAAAGCAAGAATTCGACACTTAGGATCCTAAAGGAAGACTTGAACACTTAGACAACATGACCGAGCATGACATTAATGGCTTGAAATGAAGGATGGAATTATCATAAGGATTCTCCAAAATTTCAATGTAGGCAAAATTTGGAGGGTTTTTTAGTAGCTATAAAACTTGGTGACACATTGGAAGAACCCCAAATTCTCTATTTAGATCAATTTTTATGCACGGGGTCTATATTTCAAGAAGTATTGTATCACCCCATAGATCATTGTATCTTCTTTAATTATCCTGGTTTAAGATGTAGTCCCTTCTATTCTTATTTTTTCTTAACACACTTCACAAGACTAGTCAAACTTCAGTTGTTTCGATTAGGGAGTAGGAGTATGTAAATTATGCAAGTTTAAGATGTCAGCATTTTAATTCCATCTCTGGTGTTGCTCCGTTGCCAACATGCCTTTTCAACACCCTGGAAAACTCACTTTAAGGAATCACAAGCATTGCTTCACTGCTAGTGAGCATTTTTAGTACTCCAATAAATTTTTTTGCTTCACCCCTCTGCACAAGAATCCTTTCCCTTCTTTCACTCGTTATTTGTTTGTTAAATTATGCTCATTGGAATTTTAATAGTATTTATATCACCATAGGTGGAAGAGGGATCTTGTCTTATTTTATGATCAAGGGAGGTTTTTCCTTGTTTTGCAGAGACTCTTATATATACACCTTTGAACTTAGTATGCTTGCTTAAGTTTTTCCTCCTTTCCCTTCTCTACTTGACTGAGTTGACACATTAAAACCAATCAATATACAATTTTATTTAGGAAATAAGATCCCATTATATATATGAGCATCATAGACCCGCTTGAGATTTCACTTAGGATGAAACATGCTTTTCATACACTCATTGACCTTAAAATATATTTAGGTCCAAACAAAGAAGTAGACCAAAGTTAAGCCAAGCATTGCCAGTTGTCATAGTTTTCCTTTCGAATTTTTCCATATTACCATAGATCCAAACATAATGAATTTCATACATGGTCTTATTAAAAACAAAACATGAGAAAAGACACATAATAAAACATGTCATGACATAAAAAAAATTAAAATAATAAATCAAATCAAAGTTCAGTAAAATAATGTGGAGAAAAAAACTCAAATGTAGGAAGAAAAGTGTTGTAATGTAATGCAAAAGTAGCTAGGATGCAAATAAGTAAAGGGATAGAACTAAATATAAATCCTAATCTATATAAAATATAATTTCAGGATTATGTGAAGTCAAATTTCCAATGCAACCATTTAATTTGTTCCTGACTTGCAAGCAGACATATACAGGAGATTAGCAGCAATATGAAACAATGTGTAGAAATAAAGATGACAACTTGAATACCTTACACAAGAAATTGAAGGTATTTCCTACTCGCAGAAAGGTGGGATATAGAAACTTGCTTTAATTGGTATGCAAATTTACCTGGTTGATTAGAACAATGATCATACAAACCTTGAAGGTTGTTCATGAATCTACATTCGTCTGTGTTTTTAGTATTAGAAAACATCAAGAAAGATCAAAACTTATTATTAACAAAAAATATTGCCAAATAAGATTCCTCTAGCCAATCATAGATTCGATCATGGTATTCTAAATAACTAATTTGAAAACCCTGAAATTCTTAGAAATATGGAATTTAAATCAACACAATTGAGTCATGGGGAGAATCTTGCGAAGAAAACATAACCTCATCTCATTCATAAACCTTTTCAATATCAGGAGGACCTGACATAACCATCAACAACAACTGAAGTGCATCAAATATCTGAAAATTATCTAAATATTGAAATGATGAATCATAAAGATCAATGGGCTCAACAAGGCCAACTAATGTAAAACAATTATCATCGGATGTGCTTGTACAAAAATGATTAATTTAGTGACAGTTTTTAAAACCAGTGTTGTGATAAGATTGGTGGATTAGAATATAAGGTTCTCTATTCTCTATTGGTTCCCCTTGTATCCAATTACATGCTAAACCAACAATATTAAATATTTGGGAATTTAAAAAAAAAAACTGAAATCGTAAATACAAGAAACCAATTAGGATACCAAGCTAACAAAAAATTAGAAGCATGTATTGAATCAAATTCAGTTTTCATATCAACATGAGAAATTACTTTGTTAGCACGAGGGTTTTGATCCGATAAATTACTCAAGAATTTACTAATCTCGAAAAGGATAGATTGTACCCAAAAAAAAATGAATAGCTCATAAACAAAAAGGATAAGGAGTTAATTGTTTATGGAAGAGTTTGAAAATAAGTAATTGTTTTGGAAATGATGATATCTACCCCAATAATTAGAATGGCGACCTTCAATGTTGTGTATATATGAGAAATATATACATTCTAACCCTAGGTTAGATACAAGGGATTTGCATGAAGAATATATAACCAAACATGAATCTTTCACCCGATTAGAAACTTTATCTTTAGGACTAAGAAAAACAACTTGAAAACACTAAAAATTCCTCAAGAGTGAGCTTACATCTAGTGAAACATTAATGTTGAGGAAAGAATTATGCGAGAAGATATGAATTTGACCTAGTTTTGGGACCTCATCATTTTTTCAAGAACTTGACATAAACATCAACTGAAGTTGAAGCTCCTCGAATTCCTGACAATTCCCTGATATTCAAAAGTTGAATGATTGAATTTTGAAAGCACAGTCAAATCAACATTTGTGTGAAGACGACTATTATCAATTATTTCAACAAAATCATTATGAATTAGATGGAAGTTGTTGGAATCATTAGTTTCATCAGATGTGTCAACATCACCAAATATATTACATAAATTGTATGAAAGATGTTCAATGATTACCACATATTATTCTTCATCACGGGAAACCTTACCATCTTGTGTCAACTTTGAATTTAATTCATCATATTGTGAGTTTGAAGGACATGGGATATTTTCATCATCAAATATTTCATTACATGCATCATGACACAAGGGATGGTGAGCTATGGAAGAAATACATGTGAGAATTTCCTATATGATCAAATCAGATTCCAAATATAAGCCTTACAAATCCAAACCTTCTTGAGAAATTTAAATATTGACCGATGTACTCGGGAATTCATCACCATATATAGTAATGGATTCATCAGTGTTAGGGTGATGGTTATCCAAGCCTTGATATTGGTTAATATATTCAGTTTCATTCAGCTAATTACCAAGATCAAAAGATCCATGATTAGATAGGAATGTAGAAACATCATCTTGACATAGATGAATTTGAAAAAGGGAAGAGACATGGAATGATTCTTCACCATTTTTCTCCTCTAGCTATGCAATGTGACCACCTTGTACCCGATCACCATTTGAGCCAGCAACGTGAGACTCAAGAGTATTTGAAGCCAATAGTGATGGAGTAGATTGATCAAACGAATTGAGGTACAAGGATCCATGAGGTGTAGATGATAAAGGGTGGAAGGTATCCCTTGAAGAAACAATACTTTCAATTAAATCAAATTCAAGATTAATATTATGAAGATTAATGTCATCCTGGGAAACCAAGGTATAAACCTCCACATAAGGATTTATGAAATTTCAAAGCTATTCTAGTGGGTAGGACATTGATTACGGGAAGAAAATGAAAGTGGGATAGGTTTATCAACAATTTGATTTTTTGATTTCCCAACTTCAACAACAACACCGGAGACTACCTTGTTTGGAAATGAAAAGGGAGGAGGAGAAGGGACAGAAAGGGTAGAAGGTTCCCCCCCCTGGGATTTGAGGTGTCTCATGATCAATAGAAATTGGAAGAGAAAAATCAACCAAGGATTCATATTCAAAATGTTTCAAGGATATTAGAACCAAACGTTGAAAATTCTCACTCATGAAATCCAAATCAAAATCTTCCTCAGAAAATTCATAGCAAAGGTGAAGAACCCGATCAATAAAATCCTTTAATGATTCATTGGGTTTAATCCTAAGTTGAATGATCCTTTTATATACATCTTGATAATCTTACATGTCAAAGGATTCACAATTGTTATTAATAAGTTGCTAAAATGAATGAGTAGAAGCAATTAGTAATGTATGACACCAACGCTTGACCCAACCTTCAAGTGTGAGTGTGAATAGTCTGGCCATGACATCCTTACAATGTATTCCATTAGAAAGATATAAATAACAAAATTGAATCATATGTCCAAGAACAATTAGTTTTCCCTTACCATCAAATTTAAACTAAGAGGAGTCATGAATAATTTTCGTTGGGATTGTAGGATCAATTTCTTTGGAAAAACATCTGGGGATTATGATTTGAGGATGATCCATTTCAAGATGAACATTCAAAATAGAATCAATGGGCTAAACTTGTCATCTGGCCCTCCTTCTAGCACAAATTTTTTACGATGCTAGAAGTCCACCAACACAGGATATATCTGTGATATGAATTCCCAACAAGACCTCACACCATTTGGGATAGGAACCCCATCCAAAATAAAGACCCGACTGTCATTTATTCTAAGATATTTTCCTTGCTTGCAATTATAAACATAAGAGAGCATACACAAAATTTGAGATAATCAAGTAAGTTGACATTGTGAAGCATAAAATTGCAATGTATGTAAGGTTCTTCCATGAACAAAGTAGAAAGAGTGAGAATTTAAGAGAAAAGTAATAGTACTATTATAGTAAAGACACACAGGAGCATATAAAGAACAATTAGTTAACATGAAAAATATTTCACAAGGTAACAATAATCATAAAATCAAGAAAAAACTCACATTCAACAAGATGTATACCAATGCTAGTGAAATAGTTCATTTTGTTTAGTATGTATGAACACAAACATATACTGCAAACATTACAAGAATAGTCTTACAATATCCACTATATATGCATGAAAGTGCATCGACTCTAAGAGCTTAAAATATTAAGCGAAATTTCCAAGATACATAATTACAATGATGCAACACTAGCCCCAATAGTGGAACATTAAGCCACCACTTGCTCCTCAAAAGAATGATCTTCTCTCCTATGCATCACATGAGAAGCCAAGGTGAAAATTCCTTTTTCTTGAGCTATGGGGGTTTATTTATAACAAATGAGGTGACTCTCCACCTCCCATGTGACTCTTGATATCCCCCATGAATCTTGAGCTTTGATATGACTTTTGAGCTTTTATGTGACCATTGAGATCCTACATGACTCTAAGAATTCCTAGTGACTTTCCACATTCCATGTGTGACCCTTATGCTTCCACACATTTTAAGTTTTCTCCTTTTTTGGAAATAAAAAATTACATTCCAAAAAATGTGGTAAAATACATGGACAATATAAGACTTTTGTGATGACACTTTGAGAATCCATAATTTGGCAACTGTGACATAAGACTTCATTGTAATGAATCAATTCCAAGTTCCTCTCTTTGATACTATGTACTCGATTCATGATTGATTTGTAATGTGATTCATCTTCACCCTCCAAAGGGTTTGGATAAATATTGTGTCTTTCATGTCTTTTATCACTCTAATAATTCTCAAAATTGTGAGATTTTAATTTATAGTTTAAATAATATTAGAGGTAACCACAAACCTACTTTCAAGCTCTAGGATCTAGCCTTCCCAAGGCTCAGAGAGGGCTCTCTCTATAAGATTTAACTTTGTTTTTATATATGATTTTAGGCTAGATATATAGGGAAATTTGGTTTTGATATTTGGTTTGGTTTGGTAGGAAAAATCACTTTAATGAGATGGATAGTTATAGATCTATTTTTCCATTGGGAAAATGGAGTCAATGTGTCAAGCAGATAGGTCAGGATCAAGGTCTAAAGTCAAATATTTTCAGTGCAAGTTAGTTGAGCTAATTAAGATCTTTGAGGCTGATTGGTGAAGTGGTTTAACCGGGATAAAGAGCAATCAAGGATTCTTTGATCCAGATAAGGAGTGAAGAGAACATAGGTCATTCGAAAGAGGGAGCAATTAAGGGTTCCCTACTCCGGAAATCAGCAGAAAACATCAAAATGAAAACCATCAAATAACAGAGTGCTATTAAAAAATTTTGATATATCACTTCCTGATTTCACATTTAAATCTAGAACACATGTATGTATGAATGGAAAACATAAGAATATTTAACAAATTACAGTAGAAAGTAATTCACTTAAGCTGGCCCAACACATGAATCCTGAAACATGATGCTTTATTTATTTGATCCAGCCTTGCTGACTTGAAACTTGGTACAAAAGCCCTTTAGGTGTGAAAATATTGACTATAGAAATATTCAACAATTTATTCCACAATAATACTTCAAAGAGTGAAGTATTTATACAAAAAATTATACAAAATATCCTAGAATATTCATAGGATTTTTATAAGGAAAAGAAAATATCTTTTACAAAAATATAGTGACAGCTGCTTAAAAACTTGCAAGTTGTCCTATTTATTCAAATAAAATAGAAATGATGTTTCGATTTAGGTGCATCTAGTTGCTGTGTTGTCTTCAACGCTAGCAAAAAGATCTTTCCATCTGTTTTGAAGTGTTATCTCTCATCTGATACTCTTTCATCTAGAACCTCAATTGTTTGTTTCTCCTTAATCACTGGATTGAGCTTAGGTTTCTTATTATATCTGATTTAAAACATAGTCTCTGTTGTTCTTTCAGCTGTGTAGGTGCCTTCTTCCCTGATTCTCTTAGTGGCTTTATCCTCTTGAGACTAGTATCACCCTGTTTAACTATTTCCATCAAGGAATTTTCCAACCATTCTATTTGATTAGCATACTATTCAATCTCAGGACTTTTATCATGGATATAAGGGGTCAATTTTCATTTTACCCTCATTTTACTGAGTATTCCCTGAGGATCATAATTCCACAAGAAACTTTCTTCAAATTTGTATTCCAGCAACTGTTTTGATGCTTCTATACCTGCTTCCCTGTGATTACAAATGAAAGGACCCACCTGGTTCTATCATTTGAATTGATTCTTCTTTTTGGCAGCCAAGAAGTTGATAGAATTTGAATTTAGAATTTTCCTTATGTACTCTAAGGCAAAAACTCTCATTGGAAATTATTTTGGTAGTTTATAGGGTAAAAGGTTTGACCCATAAAATCTGATCTCTGTATGATTTTGATAAAGGTACCAATCTCCAGTTCTGCTTTGCCCTGGAAACTGTAACACTTTCTTTATCTCATTACTTATTCTTGATTTTACACTGTTTGTCAACATGTTTATCAATGTATGAAAAAAACAATCTATGAAATCCACATAAGTAAATTCTATTGATTATTTTATGATTAGAGAGGTCCAAAATATGACTGACAATGGATTACCTTCTACATCCAATTTCTGAAGGTTTATTGGGAATTTATCTGCTTGGAAGTAAAGGAACATGTGAAAGAGGAAGGATGAATATCTGAAAACTCCTTCAGTGGGAATTTCACAAGTTGGTCATGGATATTATCAGCTATGTATTTAGCATAGTTATAAATGACAGAAGGAGGTTGACCTGGCACAAAGGTGGATAGAAAACCAAGAATAGACTCATCTGTGTGCTCATTAGTAAAATATCCAATAATAAAGGACAACATAGAAATGACATGCCTTAATCCTTCAAGAAATTTAGAAGATGAATAGGGAGGGTTTATCTTTGGGATTTCAACATATGCAGGCATGAAAGTTTGGAAGATCTGAAATCTCTTAGGAAAGTCTAACTCAATATAAAGCCTTGTGAGATCTTCTATGGATAATGGGACTGCATTGTGATTTGGTTTTAGCTGAAGCATTAGGTTTATAGATTCTGCAGTAATAGTGAACAATACTTCTTTGTTAGCATCAACCATAGCTCTTTGGTCAGGGGAATAATAGGATTGACACATCTTAATGACTTCTGGACACTGATGAGTATGTGGGACTACATATTTGGGTAAATTGAACTCCCAAATATGAACTTCATCAACTTGATCTAAGGATTTTTCTAGACTCCAGCAGTGGAGATCTAGTAGATTGAATTCAATGACTGGATCAGTTATTTTGTAATCAACATCAGCTAAGGGTGTATGCTCAACATCTACAACAGGAGGTTGTAGTGGATTTATAACAATGGTGGTTTTAGAGGCCATTTGTATGTTTTAACTTTGACAATTTTAGCCTTCAAAATGTTTTAAAACTCTGTTTTTATGCTTTTTTGTACACTTCTGTAAGCTTAAACTATTTACAGAAGGTATTTTTGGTTTGACAGAGGTTTCTTGAAAATTAATAGGTAAAATTTGGATTTCTTCTGGTTTTAAACTTCAATTTTAGTTCCAAAACTACTCTTCAAACTCTCTATAGACTCAGTAAAGATACAACAAGGGTTTTCAACTCATTTTTTGGGTAAATAAACCTAAAACTGATTAATACATGTACATAAAGGTTTTGAGTTTTTGCAAAAGGGTTTTTTGGTTTAATTAGAAGTTCTTTAAGGTCTGTAAAGGCTTAATTTCTTCAATCTTGTTTTAAAAATAGATACAGTATTCAAAACTGAGGTTTTATCAAGGTTCTCTACAGAAAATACGTTCTTTGAAGGTAATTAAGGTCTTTCTGTAGACAAACATGGTTTTAGGGCGATCAATTTCATAGGAAATTCTTTCAAATGATGAGAAGGTTGCTTTTTTCAAAGAATACCTATTTTTTGCAGGTATTTGGTCCTAGAACAGGGTTTCAAAGGCGTTAGAGAGCTTTTGGAATCCATTGAAGTCGTTGGAAGTAGAATGGAAGCTTCAAGCGGTCTTAGTAGCAATTTAAAATGGATTGTCTGGTATTTGAGCATGTAAGCAGGGGCAAACTGTATTTTCTTCAATCGGAAGGGTTTACACAAGCAGAAAACTTAGAAAAGGTTTACAATGCACATAAATAAAGTTTTATAGAATTTTTAGGTTATAACATTGTACACATTCAATGTCGGTCAAATCAGAATGGAGGTGGTTTAGCACCGGGGGGAGAAACCATAAGCGGTTATCACACGATGAGAAAGTGGGTTGCGGTTTTTGGCCAATGAATGTGATCCAATAAAAAGTGGACACATGGAGGAGAGAGAGTAAGACTAAACCACCCATTTCAAAAATCTCAAATCGATGAAGCTTGGCACTTTTGAAATTGCGATATTGGTTTTGGATCATCAGATTTGGGGAAGGGCTTGCGAACGACTGAGATCTGGTGGTGTAGTTGCTTAGCATATGGGGTGTGGGGCCGAGGAAATTATATGTGGTGGGGTTGGGTTAATACGTTTAAACGTATAAACATAATGAATTAGTGGGATGTATGTAATATGGATTTACACAACAAATAAGGAATATGCAAGTGTAAAAGCGAAGGGCGGGTTATATTATGTAAATATGTTTTAACCTATGGGGCAAGCAGGATAATATTTGGCACATGGGTATTAAAACCATAGGTTAAATGTTAATATGGTGGGTTTGGGGTTTTTAAAATAAATGAATTAATATAAATATGGGGAGGGAATTTTATAAGGAATTAATAAAATAAATTATAAGTTAATATGAAAATGAAAGAAATGAGCGGAAATACATACAAATAAACTAAGCAAAGTGTATTTAAGTGCTATTGGCACATTTTTCATAATGTTGGCCCCTTTTTTTTACATTTACACTTAGGATAAATATCATTTTATGGGTTTTTGAAGGTTTTTTGTATGAAATGAGATTAGTTAAAGGGGATTTTTACTTTCCTTAAGCAAAAAGTGTTTTAACTTAGGAAAAGGGATTTTATTTTTGGAAAAGGGTGATTATGTTGAGGAAATGGGTTTTTATGAAGGGAATCTAATACTTATTACCAATAAATCATTAAGCCTTGGGTCTAGTCCCAAAAATAGTTAGAGAAATTCTCTGAGCCTTTTTAACTAAAGGTTTTGAATACTGAATATTTTGAGGGGAGGGAAATTAGTAATTTTTCCAGATGATGTTTTATTACATGCCTTGTACAACTGATTGCCAACTACCCATCATTTATTCTATCATTTTTTCATTATCTGCATGGGTGCATTTGAGCTTGCAACCCTAAATCCATTTTTCTGTTAAAGAATAAACTATCTAATTCTAACCTTATTTCATCTGAGGGCTCAAATTAAACTGTTGAGCTCCTCATTTATTCTCTAACTATCTATTGATTTTTCATGTTTAAACTTTTTGACAGATCTTTATTCGCTATCTATAAACATGAAATTCAAAGCATGAAAAATTTAATATTAAACTATTTAACTCATCATGGATTATTTTAATATTCCCCTTTTTGGTATCACCCATGACAGGGCTAGGAGGGATTTCCAGAGTTAGGAGCAGACAGGTCACATGTATAGATTGGTGCTATTAGTGGGCTCAGGAGATTTTCGGAGGAGTTTTGAAGATTTTTCATGGTGTCCGGAGGCATTTTCTTGATATACTCCATCATCAGAGCAGTTTGGCTTTCGTTCCAATGCATTCTGATAACTTTCAGAAATTTGAGTTATTTATGGGCTTAACTCATCTGATTACGCTCAAGGTGGCATTCCAGGAGGAATACATGATGGAACACCTTAGTGTAATATCTCATTGGAACCGGGACAAGGATACCCACATGGTGGGATGGTTAGACATGGGTTTCAGTGACCGGAGGAGGCGTGGTAGCCAATTTACCTTTTTCTGCATTAAAAAGGAATATGTAATAAGAGGGAAAAGTGCTCCATGAATAAAATAATAATAAAATAATTCTCTAGAAGGCTCCAAGGGATCTATAAAAGAAAGGGAGGAGGCCATTGAGAGATATCTTTAGATCATAACATTTTCTTGTTTATGAGAGGTTTGAGGACGTGGTTCCTTACTTCAGCCGTAGCCCCAGGACGGAAACCCTTGGGTGAGTTGTGAGTGTTGGATGGAAACCCAACTCTCTTTGAGGAGACTTCATTTAGAAGTTTCGTAGAGCTTCAGAGATATTGGAGTGAGGATCATTTATATCTTCAATAGGTGCTTCAGTGGATTCAGTGGTAGCTGTTGCCGGAGGGAGAGTGCGGCATTTCAGTTTTGGAGGCCATTGCAGTGTAGCAGCGCAACAAATTATATTTTTCGCCAGTTCTCCATCTCAGCTCTTTTTGAGTGAGATCTATATGTAACCCCAATTATTATTTATAATAAAAGCTGAGATTCTTCCTGTTCTATATGGTATTGGATTGCAGTATTTTATGTGTTTTTATTTTACATGGCAATCTTCTGTTAAATGCATGTTGATTTTACGGCATAATTTCAGGTTTAAATAACTTCATGAAAATTTAATAAAATATCTCATTTGGGGATATTACAGTGGTATAAAATCCTTGGTCTTGGCTTAGCCACGGGTTTTCAAATTGAAGGATTTTATTGAGACCGCTTGAAGGGTTCTGGAGAACGAGTTTTCAGAAAAATTTATATTTCCAAATGTAGATCAGGAGTGGCTGAAGATCTCTTGTGGGAAGGCGTATGAAATTATGTCATTTAAATATTCTGGATTAATCTTATCTACCTAGAACTAGAATTGCAATTAATTTCATTTTATTTAGAAGGGCGGAGATTTTTTTTAAAGGCAATATATATATGTGGTCTGATGGAAACGTTAGTGGGGGCCAAACCTTTGTGAAGAATCGTCTATTATCTGTATAGCATTTGACTATATGGCCAAAATTTATTAAGATAAAGATTTCGTTTCAAAAAGCTGATTTTAATGGGAATTGAATGCCAATCGAAGAATTGCAGGGGGGTGAAAATAATTTCGAAGTTTTGGTCTCCACCTCAATCTTCAACGTCGAAGGCATCACTAAGACAACATGGGCTCTCTAGTATCGAAGCGGCCGAGTTATTTTTTCAAAAGCAAAGGTGAGAACGATAATATTCTAGTGGGTAAGAGCAAAGGGAAAAGACGTTGAAACCTCAGAAGGTTGGATAGACGACTGTATTATAGCCGCAAAAATGACGCGATGGATAAAGGGTCACTGAAATGAGTTGCTTAGTTGTTGTGCGTGATGCCATATGGGTCGCTAAATCATGGTGGAACGGGACCACGTCATTGCCGCAAGTTGTCGATTCAAGTCGTCATTGAGACAAGGTTGATTGAAATTCACTAATATTGGCTCTTTGTATTCCGCGAGGTAAAGGTCTTGAAAATACTCATCCGCACGGAGCAAAGTCACTGTGTCTACATTAGAACGTAGGCTTAGTTTTCTGCATTGTGCGTGATGGAAACAACTAGATAAGGCACATAATTTACAGTCCTGAAGATCTATAAATTTACACTTGTATTGAAGACGGATTATAGACATCATTGCTGAATATTTGCTATTTCCCCCACAGAGAAAGGAGTCTTGTAAAGGTGGCTGAGTTTAGAGTGCATCAGTGATGAACACTCTATGTGTGGATATTACAGTTTGAGGGTCAATTTCCTTAAGCAGAGCAGAGGCAAGTTCATTATTTGAGAGAAACTGCACTCATTCTTGTGGCTACTTGACCGTTCACACTAGCTGGAGTTCGATTCATGTTGTGGTATTTGTTGATGGAGACCATGGGCCTTAATTTTGTTTGCTGGTTACGATTGGGAGGAAAATAATACTACGACCTGTATAGAACCGAGTTCCCCCCTCATTGGCTGGCTATGTGGGCCATCTCAATAACATAGACAATCATTTTGAGGAGAACGAAGTTGGGTTGGTTTGTTGGACATGTTTATCTTCAACTGTGTGAAGTATTTTAGCTTCATGTGGCTGTAGCAGATGGCGTAAATCAGAGGACTGAAGTGGTTACTTTGTGAAGGTCACCCTTGCTGAGATATATGAAGGTTGGGCATCATATTAAAGGAATTTCACAGTACTCAAATCAAGAGCTGGGTGGGCGATCGAGACTATGAGCATTAATTTTGGTTGATCTCCGCCTGAAAAGGAACCATACCTGCATTCTTTCTTCTGATATGTGTGGCAACGACTCTTTGAATACTGGGAACTCTTGGCATATTTGTAGGAGCTAATGTACCAGGTTTCATCTCTCTATTATTATCTAGATAACCATGTGCTTAGTTAATTGTTCAGTTTTTTTTTTTTTTTTTTAATGTTCATTCAAGCAGCACCAAGTTTTCTACATTCTTCAATATCACCTGTGCTCACTATACATATTAAATGAGATGAGAGATAAGAACTACACCTACAGCAATATACTTTTAAACTGTTTGACCAAGGATTTCACTTAAAAGCTTAGAAAATTATGTTCTCATGCAAACATTCCGTGATGGAGGAACTCCTAAACAAATTGAGAAGATTGAACACAGAAATTAACCATGGCACACACGCATAAACTAAGAAGGATAGTAGACCTCTTTCAAGAGGGATTTGTGCCATCCTTCAAAAATGACAGCCAAAAGGTTTACAGGAAGAATTAGGGATTGGTCACAAATTTTTTTCACTTGGGGCAGATCTGAAACACATGAATATGTCATGGAGAGTTTTGTCCAAACTAGAAGAGTTTAATGAACTCCTGTCCACAATAAACCAAGCAGAAGGTAAGAAACTGATTTGGACTGTAAAACCTGCTATGCTTGCTCTTATACAACCCAAATTATTGGAGGAACCTTATGAAGGGGTCACACTTCTAGTTGCAGCTTGCCTTAGTAACATCATAAATTTGACCGCACCTATAGCTCCATACAATGATGATGTTATGAGGAGGATTATGAGATTGATTGTAGAGAATTTTCAGGATTTGGACAGTAGTGTGAGCTCTACCTTCAGGAAGAAGCTTGAGATTTTATAGAGTATGGCCACATTCGAGACTTATGTCATCATGTTTGACCTTGAGTGTGATGAATTGATTTTGTAGATGTTCCAATGCTTCTTCGGAATTAGGGGACATCATCCTAACATCATCATAGCACACATGCAGTCCATCTTGTCATCATGTATGAGAGACCATGAGACCATTGGCCGAGATTTGCAGACCCAGTTGTTGAGAATTTGGAGGAGGGAGCAATTGGTCTCACCTGTTGCTTATGAGCTAGCACAAGGACTGGTTGAGCAGAATATTGGGCTATTTTTGAGACAGTTGACTAGGGAGGAGCTACTCTAGTTTGGTGGATTTGGTAGCCGAAATGAGCTAAGGAGGAAGGGACTTTGCTTCATCTACAAAGAACCTTGGGGGCTTGATCACTCGTACTTGAGTGATGTAGATGATGTGGTGAAGGTAGAACAGGAGGGAATTCTTTTTGTATGCCAGGGTGAGGACCTTTCTTCATATGAGTCCATGGGATCAGATGAGGATGTTTTTGGGGAGTGAGAACAGTCATACAGAGATGATGATAGTAGACTGGAGTTGTATTCTAGTGTGCAGGGTGAGCAGTCAGGGGACTCTAAGGGAGAGACTCTGGGTGATGAGTCACTTGTGATGATTCATCCAGAGCAGCATATGATGGAGCTTGAGTTAGCAGAGGAGGATACTATGCACATCGTGTATGATAGTCCCTTGGGGGAAAGTTAGATGGAGGCTCATATCGAGTGTATGATGGATATACGGCTAACCTTGGTGTCAACCACTAAGGAGGAGCAGTCAGATGCACAGACACCAAGCACGATGACAGCAGTTGCAGATCCATATCCTCTAGAGATGTTGGAGGTTGATGGGATAGTTCTGCAGGGGGCTAGTGTAAAACATGAGCATTACATTCCCAATGAGAGGGATGAGTTGTTGGGGATGGTGGAGCATCCATCTCTAAGCCGACACAATGATGAGGTGCAGATAGGTGCACATGCAGTCAGCAGAGCTGTGGCACCCTCAGGGAGTAGCACTCTTCAGGAGTACATAGATGGGGCTTGCAACATATCTTTCCCACTTTGGCCCATTATAAAGAGAGGGGCTTTCTTCTATAGGCAGCTTTCATTGGTAGACGAGACAGAGCAGCTTGATTTGATTATGAGCTGGCGATAGTTCTCTGGGCATATTCCATATGCAGTTGACACTACATTGGATTCTTCTTCTAGGATATATTGGTGGGATATCATGATTTGGTACCCTTTTGATGGTACGATTGTCTTCGTAGGGAGCAGAATAGAGCAGGGGCCCTTAGACATAGCAGATGTTACAGATTCCAGTTGGTAGTGGGGCACAGGTCGTCATTTCTTCAGCACTCCATCCCGACTTCAGGAGCATAGGATCAGCATGGGATGAGTCAGGACTTGGATTGGAGAGAGGTGATGAGTTGGTACACAGTTGGTGGGGCAGCATATACAGTTATAGGTACAGCACAGCAGGAGCCCGAAAGCATTGATGCTTGTTGGTGGTATTCACCTCTTAGAGCATCAGTTATAGCCAGAGGCAGTGCGTAGTCCGTGTCGTGGGAATTGGGCGATGATTGGCCATCGTGGCATTGGGACCTGGGAGGATTGTTTGTTGACTCGTATAGTGAGAGATCATTTTGGGATCTCAGCATTGAGGGGTCTATTCCGAGTGGTTTGACACAGGTGCATAGCAGCATCCAGAGGTTTGTATGGGATCTAGGCATTGGGTCTCAGTTGCGGTGGGCCAACAGAGTGGCCCACATATTTCAATTTCTTGAGGGCAAGAAATATTGGGGCGGAAGGTCTGTAATATTCCCTTTTTTGGTATCACCCATGACAGGGCTAGGAGGGACTTCCAGAGTTAGGAGCAGATAGGCCACAGGTACATATTAGCATTATCAGTGGGCTCAGAAGATTTTTGAAGGATTTTTTAGGAGTTTTCACGGTGTCCAGAGGCATTCGATTGATATACTCCATCATCCAAGCAGTTTGGCTTTCATTTCGATGCATTCTAATAACTTTTGGAAATTTGAGTTATTTATGGGCTTAACTCAACTCATTACGCTCAAGGTGGCATTCCGGGAGGAATACATGATGAAACACCTTATTGTAATAGCTCATTGGAACTAGGATGAGGATACCTACATGGTGGGATGGTTAGACATGAGTTTCAGTGACCAAAGGAGGCGTTGCAGCCAATTTACCATTTTTTGCATTAAAAAGGAATATTTTAATAAGAGGGAAAAGTGCTCCATGAATAAAATAATAATAAAATAATGCTCTAGAAGGCTCCAAGAGATTTTTAAAATAAATGGAGGAGGCAATTGAGAGATATCTTAGGATCATATCATTTTCTTGTTTATGAGAGGTTTGAGGACGTGGTTCTCTACTTCAGCTGTAGCCCCAGGACGGAAACCCTCAGGTGAGTTGTGAGTGTTGGACAAAAACCCAAATCTCTTTGAGGAGACTTCATTCAGAAGTTTCGAAGAGCTTCAGAGATATTGGAGTGAGGATCATTCATATCTTCAATAGGTGCTTCAGTGGATTCAGTGGTAGCTGTTGCCGGAGGGAGAGTGCGGCAATTCAGTTTTGAAGGCCATTGCAGTGTAGCAGTGCAGCATATTATATTGTTGGCCAGTTCTCCTTCTCAGCTCTTTTTGGGTCAGATCTATATGTAACCCCAATTATTATTTCTAATAAAAGATGAGATTCTTCCTATTCTATATGGTATTGGATTGCAGTATTTTATGTGTTTTTACTTTACATGGCAATTTTATGTTAAATGCATGTTGATTTTATGGCATAATTTCGAGTTTAAATAACTTCATGAAAATTTAGTAAAATATCCCATTTGGGGATATTACAATTATGTCATTTTGAATAAGCTACACATAATCATTTATTTTTGCAGTAAAAGTAAAAAGTAGTGGCATTTTTACTCACATCACTTTCATGTCTTATTCTTATCTCTTTTTTTTTTTTGGAGTCCATTTTTTATTCTTTTTTTGATCTTTTCTTTTCAAGTCCTTTGATCTTTCTTTTAGGAATTTTACCCTCTCTTCATTTTTTATTATTTTCAAATATGGGAAAACAACTTGCAAAAAGCAAGGTATGTACATATTTACAAGACTAATCATAGTCAATTCAAAAATTATGAACCCTATTATTATAGGACCGTAACAGTGGCTCCACATGGGGATGGCATTTCCTAATGAAATTTCAAGAACTTTGAGTCTAATAGCCTTTGAATTTTAACTTTGTTGACCTTGTAAATTTTTTCTGATCTCTGCAATTATTCATACTTATGATATTTTACCTTTCAAAGCTTAGGGCCTTCTCTTCAGGCTTCAAATTTGTTAGGAAAACATCCAATCCAATATAAAATCCGAAATTTTATGTACAATGGATAAAGTAAAAAAAATTAACTATTTTTTATTTCTGAAGAGTAGTAATGCTTGAACATTCTACCATTGCCAGGTCCACCTAGCAGATCCGATCCATCCATTTCTTTCAAAAAGAAAGCATTTTTACCTTTGTATCCATAAATAACATAAGGTCCTTTCCATAGGAAATCAAATTTCCCATGTTTATCTTTCTCTTCTCTCCTTGAATCCCATTTTCAAACTTTTTCTCCAATGTAGAAATAATCTTCTTTGCTCTTTTTGTCAAAAAATTTCTTAATCTTATCTTGGATAACTTGAGACTTAAGATAAAACTCTTCTCTTGTTTGCTGCAAGTGGATGGTTTGATTAATTCTTCTTTGAATGTCATTGGTCTCAACTTATAATTATTGAATTATCTTCATTACTGGTACTCCTAAGGAATATGGAAAAACAACATCCATTCCATAAACAAGCTGGTAAGGGGATGTACCAATAGATTTTTTGGTGGTAAGTCTAGCTTCCCATAAGGCATTAACTAACCTCTTGTTCCAAGTCTTCTTGTTATCTTCTAGTAATTTCTTGATGATGTTCACAAGGATTTTATTGGAAGATTCAACGCGGACATTACCTTGAGGTTAATATGTAGTAGAATGGCCTAGGGTAATGTGGTATTTATGGAAGAAATCAATCATCTTTTTGGATTTTAATGCAACTGCATTATCAGTGATAATATTTTGGGGACATCCAAATCTTGAAAGTATGTTGTTTTCTAAAAAGGAGATAATGACAGTGTCAGTGGCTTGCCTAGAAGGTATGGCTTCTATCCATTTAGTAAAATAGTCAGTGGCTGTCAGAATACACTTATGTTGGGCTGAAGATGGAGGGTGAATTTCACCAATGAAGTCAAGACCCCATTGTCGAAAAGGAATTTCTGTTGAGATGGGTTTTAAAGGCAAGGGTAACAACTTTTTATTTCCCTCAAATATTTGACACTTGTGACAGGAGGTCACATACATTTTTACATCTGCAAACAAAGTAGGCTAGTAAAAACCATCTCTCAGGATTTTGTCTACAGTAGTCTTCCAGTAGAGATGTCCTCCACAATCACCTGCATGAAATTCTTCTAAAAATTTGTCAGCTTCTTCCTTAAGCAAACAATTCAGTAAAATTCCACCATGACCTTTCCAAAAAAGTACATTGTCTAAGATACAAATCTTACTGCCTTCAATTTTAAGAATCTAGCTTTTGTTCTTGATAATCTAGGAGGAGCTTGTAAATTTAGTAATACAAATATGATATCTGCATACCATGGTGAGTCTGAAAAGGCTTCACTGATCTCTAGAGTTGCCATCTCTTCGTGATCATCTACTTGGGCAATAAAATTAATGTCTAAAGCATGAAAATTTGATTCAGTCATGAGTTTGGCTAAACCTTGACCTTTTATGATTTTAGTGGGTTTTATTTCTATGTCATATTCCAAGATTGTGGCAATCCACTTGCCTCTTTTACCATCAGGCCCTTTCTGAGTTAGAATGTCCTTTACAACTGCATTTGGAACATAAGCAATGATGTGTGAATAAAGAATGTACTCTCTAAAGTCTTTGATGGTCTTTACCAAAGTTAGGGCTTGTTTCTCCATTATATTGTACTTTAAAGTGGCACCTCTGAGTGACTTGCTAAATAAAGCTGTAGGCTGCTCATAACCCTGGTCATTTTTCTGCAGTAAAACTGCAGCAATAGTGTGTTCTGAAGCAAAAGAGAAAATAATGAAATGTTTCTTAAAGTTGGGACTTATAAGGACTGGTGTTTTGGTTAAAGCTTGTTTAATTGATTCAAAATATTGCTTGGCTTCAATAGTCCATTTAAGAATTGAGTCAAGCATATTGTTAATTTCTCTTATTATTTCAGCTAGATTTGAGATGAATCTTCTAAGGAAATTAATTTTACCTAGAAAAGCTTGTAACTCTTTAATGTTCCTAGGAGGACTAATGTTAAGAATTGCCTCTATTCTGGTAGGATATATTCTAATTCCCTCTTTAGATATAATGTTTCCAAGTAACTTACCTTCTTCTAATCTAAATAAAGTTTTATTTGGGTTTAGAGAGATGCCAAATTTTCTGCATTTAAGAAAGACTTGTCTGAGATGATCCAAGTGTTCATAATCAGTCTTTGAAAATACAGTAATGTCATCTAAATAAATTAATAAGAATTCATGAATTTCCTTTGAAAAGGCTATATCCATAGCTATTTGAAAAGTGGCTCTTTCATTCATTAACCCAAACGGATTTTTTACATACACAAAAGTGCCCTATGGAGTGGTGAAAGCAGTTTTGGTTTGGTCCTCTGGTTGGACTAAAATTTGATTGTACCCTAAAAATCCATCTAAAAGTGAAATCTCAGAAGAACCAACTACCCTCTGTAAAATGTGATCCATATTTGGTAAAGGGTAATTTTCTTTTAAGGATACCTTATTTAAATTTCTAAAATCAACACATAATCTAATTTCTCTTGTCTTTTTCCTAGTGGGAACTAGATTAGAAACCCAATCAGAATATCCGATTGGTGAAATTATTTGGGAATCATACATTCTTTTTACCTCTTTTTCAATTAAAGGCATCAAAACAGGGTAGATCCTTCTTAAATTTTGTTTAAAAGGTTTTTGGTACTCTTTTAAAGTTATTTTATGTTGTATTATGCTAGTGTCATAGGATTTTAGGTCCTCATAACTCCAAGAAAAAACATCTTGATATTTTTTAAAAAGAGCTATGTATTTTTCTTTTTCTTTCGGAGGTAAAGCTTTGGAAAGTTTAATCATCTTAGGTTTTAACTTTGTACCAATATTACATTCCTCAATATCAGATCTAAGTGGCTCCATTTTGGATTTTCTTGCAATATCATTAGAGTCAAATAAATCTTCTAAATGAGTTAAGACTTTTGGTAAAAAGTTATATTTCAAGTTCAAAATATGAGATTCATCATCAATTATCTCTTCAATTTCTACTTTTTCTAATTATCTATCTCTGTTTGACTAAATTTAGTAGGTTTAGCAAAACTTAAGTTATTTACATCTATGTTATTCAAATCAATTTCACTATCTAAATTATGATCTATTGTTTAGTCTGTGTCTATTTTACAATTATGAAATTCACCTTCATTGTTCATAAAATGGTAAATATGTTGATCTTGTAAGAAAATTTGCCAATATTTAAGATTATCTAGAATTATTGGTTTGTGTTTAAATTTTGTAGTATGTCTATGATTTGGCTGAAATGGAAGATTACAGGTACTAGAAAAAGTTTCTAGGGAGTGAGCATGTATGTTCTGTTTTCTTGATATTGCAAAAAAAATTACATTCTAATAGTTCTTTGATCAAATCTAACACAGTTTCTCTATATTGGCTTAACCTTGGATTATAAACAGAATATTCTCCACTTATCTATTTTACAATTAACTTCAAATCTCCCATAATTGATATTCTTTAACCTCCTAAATTCCTAACAATCTGCAGGCCTAAAATGAGAGCTTCATATTCAGCCATGTTATTAGTACATTTGAAATTCAACCTGAAAGCATGGCCTTATGCATGATTTTTTTCTATATTAGTTATCCAAACTCCTGCTCCTGCTCCTAATTTATTTACTAAACCATCAAAATCTAAATGCCATAATGATTCATGAAAGATATTTTCACTATCTGGTGTTTTGTTTTTTTCTTTTAGTTTAGTTTTGATTTCAGTATCAGTTTCAGAGTTTCATAAGATGAAAGAATCCATGTCAGTAGGTGTGATGTAAATTGGGTAATTTCTTGGTCTTTCTACACTACTTACCATGTATTTCATCAATGTTTCCATATATATTTTCTTTAGTTGGCCAAAAACTGATATGGTTGCATATGACATGTCCAATTGTAGAGATCCCTGTAATTTGGCTCCCCATGAGCGAGATAAGAGCATTCCAGACTTGGGAGGGATGTCAGCTACTACAATGTCCATGAGTATGATTTTACCAGGATATTGAACTAATGTGACACACAAATATTTAATTAAACTTAAACATTTGACTTTACTGGAATCAAATGAAAAGAGATCTTTGTAAGGACTAGTGATATCTAAATTCATGGTTTCCATTATTGCTTTTGGCATTAAATTATGTGAAGCTCCTGAATCTAACATTCCATTGTGTAATATTTGGTCATGAACAATTAAGCTAATTTAAAACTGTGGAACTGATCCATCTTGGTGTTTTCCATTAACATCAGGACCAAAAATTAACTCTGGTTGATCATCATTTAGATTTACTGAATCTTCTCCATCATTCATGTTTAAGGTTTCAATGATAGTTGTTTTGTACAATTCATGTTTTACTAATTCTCTCAAAGGAATTGGTAATTTTAATTTTTCAATTTCAACTTGAATATTAAATGAAGGTTGTGATTTACTAAGCTGGATTATTTCTTCTTTAGTAACTGTATTTTGGGTAGGTTTATCTTCTTTTCCTACAGCTATTTTTTCTAGTAGCAGCTTTTGGATCAGTAGTGGGTGTTTTGGAATCTAAAGTTGTTGTTTTATTAGAATTAGTTGTTTTGACAGAAACATATTTTTGTAAATTTGTTGATGTTTGGATAGTTTCATCTGTTATATCAACAATCTTGGGACTGGGTGAAATTTTAGTGCTGGAAACTTTCTGGGATGAATTAGATTTTTTCTTGTTTTCCCTAGGGAGAATTTGCAAAAATTTTGTAGTGGGAGCTTCTACTGTTTTCTTAGTAGAAGGCTTTATGTTTTTCTTGCTTCTAAGGTTATATTGCTTATGTACTTCATTGATAGCAAAATCATAACCTTGTTTGTAGTCAAATGATTCACTTGAATCTAATTGAAGTTGTTGCAATTCAAATAACTCTTGATCTTCCTGTGTGAGAAAGATAGTGTTATCATCATTTATATTCATTAGATTTATAGTGTCTTCATCATTTTCATCTTGATGAGAACTTTCATCATAGCTCTCTTGAAAAGGAGGTCTTATAGTTTGGTTAGGTGTTGATTCTTTAGATTTTCCAGTATTTGTATTTTTCCTGAAGTTGGGATTTCTAATTTTATGTTGATTATCCCATTGTTGCTTCATTTTTATATTTTCTAATCTATCCATAATTCTCTCTAAAGTTTTAGCTAATTGATCTATTTTTAAATCTGAACTAGATGCTTCTTATTTTATTGTTACTCTCCTCTCATTCCTTAATCTAGCTTTTCTAGCCAATATATTTACCTCTACACTAACAACATTTGTTTGCATTCATTCTAAAGTGTCAGAATTTCTCTCTCTTAATTTATAGGCTATTTCTATAGCAAATCCATCAGGGAATTTGAGAAGGACAGAGTCTAGAGTGGGTTTGAGATTAGCAGGGATTGAATTATAAACACTATTGTATCTAGTACAATAATCTTGGACTATTTCATTAGGAGCTCTTTTCATAGCATCAAATTCAGATAATAGTTGAAGTGGATTTTTCTTCTTTTCCCATTTATTCAAAAATAATCTATGAAAAACTACTAAATCAGCAATACTACCAGGATTAAGACCTTTAAACCATTTTCTTACTTCCCCAATTAATGTTTGAGCAAAGAGTCTCATTTGTACATCAGAATCATCTATTTCATGAAGCTCAAAATATTCTGTCATCTTGTTAATATGTTGTTGGGTAGTGTAATGAGTGGTTGCTTCAAATTTAGGTATTTTACTCTGGTAATCCTAAGGCATGTCATGTAACTGTCCTGGAAGAACCAAGGGAGCATACCTAGCAGCCATGGCTTGAATTCTAGCTTGGTTAGGAGGTAAGTTGGAAGTGCTTGAGGTTGAACTAGAAGTGCTAGCTGATGCAGTTAAAGAAGTGGATGATGAGATTGGAATGTAAGATGATGTACTGACAAATATGGTTGAAGAACTAAAAGGTAAGGTTGGGATAGAAGAAGATGAAACTGGGGTATATGAAGAAGTGCTTGGGAATGAGAATGATGTATTGAAAGATGTATAAGGAAAACTAGTGGGTGTTGTTGAGGTGGGGGAAGATGGAAATAATACTCTAGGTTGGAATGGTTGCTTTGGGATAAAGGAATCTGTGGAATGGAGTGTGGTGGATATTATGGATGATGTAGTGGTAAAAAGAGATGAACCTACAGATTCTACAAGGTTAGTATCTAACTGAGAAGTAGAGGGCTTTGGTGTATATGCTGATAAAGCAACTAATTCAACTAAATGCTGAAGAAGAGCTTCATCTATTTCCTTAAGTATAGTAGCATTTATTTCATCAAGTTTATCATAATCTTAAAATATTTTTGATTCAGAATATACTGAAACAATTTCCTGTTTAATTTCAAGAGATGAAATAAAATTAGGATCTATAACAATGCTATTTAAATCACTTTCTGATTTATTTCTGAATAAATAATGTTCAAAATTTAAGTGAAAATCAATGTCTTGTATAGTTGCTAACTATTTTGGAAGGGAATTTCTCTAAGGAAATTTTATTACCTAAATCTTCTACTTGTTAATTCCTTTTTCCCAATTCTGTCCAGATTATCTACTATTGCGGTAGGTTTTCGATTTGGATTTGACCTGGTATAGTAGACTTTTATGGAAGCCAGAATTACAATTTTTTATGAAATTATACTCACAACTTTTAAAACAGTCTTAAGGTGAAAGGATAATGAAAAATATTTCCTTTAAGACCTATTTAAAACTGAGGATTAGTTAGTCCCCAGTATGATTGCCAGTATGTTATCACTCTAATAATTCTCAAAGTTGTGAGATTTTAATTTATAGTTTAAAGAATATTAGAGGTAACCACAAACCTACTTTCAAGCTCTATTATCTACCCTTCCTAAGGCTCAGAGAGGGCTCTCTTTATGATATTTAACTTTTTTGTTTTATATGATTTTAGGCTAGTTATACAAGGCAATTTGGTTTTGATATTTGGTTTGGTTTGGTGGGAAAAATCACTTAATGAGATGGATAGTGATAGATCTATTTTTAAATTTGGAAAATGGAGTCAATGTGTCAAGAAGATAGGTCAGGTTCAAGGTCTAAAGTCAAATATTTTCAGGGAAAGATAGTTGAGTCACTTAAGATCTTTGAGGTTGATTGGTGAAGTGGTTTAATCGGGATAAAGAGCAATCAAGGATTCTTTTATCTAGATAAGGAGTGAAGAGAAAATAGGTCATTCGAAAGAGGGAGCAATTAAGGGTTCCCTACTTTGGAAATCAGCAGAAAACATCAAAATGAAAACCAGTAAATAACAGAGTGCAATTAACAAATTCTGATATATCACTTCCTGATTTCACATTTAAATTTAGAACACATGTATGTATGAATGGAAAACATAAGAATATTTAACAAATTACAGTAGAAAGTACTTCACTTAAGTTGGCCCAACACATGAATCCTGAAACATGATGCTTTATTTATTTGATCCAGCCTTGCTGACTTGAAACTTGTTACAAAATCCCTTCACGTACAAAAATATTGACTATAGAAATCTTCAACAATTTATTCCATAATAATACTTCAAAGAGTGAAGTGTTTATACAAAAAATTATACAAAATATCCTAGAATATTCATAGGATTTTTCTAAGGAAAAGAAAATATATTTTACAAAAATATAGTGACAGTTGCTTAACAACTTGCAAGTTGTCCTATTTATTCAAATAAAATTGAAATGATGTTTGGATTTAGGTGCAGCTGGCTGCTGTGTTGTCTTCAACGCTAGCAAAAATATCTTTCAATCTGTTTTGAAGTGTTATCTCTCATCTAATACTCTTTCATCTAGAACCTCAATTGTTTCTTTATCCTTGTTCACTGGATTGAGCTTAGGTTTCTTATTATATCAGATTTTAAAACTAGTCTCTGTTGTTGTTTCAGTAGTGTAGGTGCCTTCTTCCCTGATTCTCTTAGTGGCTTTATCCTCTTGATTTACAGTTTTCAAGGTGTGAATATATCACCCTGTTTAATTGTTGCCATCAAAGTATTGTCCAACCGTTCTGTTTTATTAGCATACTGTTCAATCTCAGGCCTTTTATCATGGATATAAGGGGTCAATTTTCATTTTACTCTCATTTTACTGAGTATTCCCTGAGGATCATAATTCCACAAGAAACTTTCTTCAAATTGGTATTCCAGCAATTGTTTTGATGCTTCTATACCTGCTTCCCTGTGATTACAAATGAAAGGACCCACCTGGTTCTTTAATTTGAATTGAGTCTTGTTTTTTGTAGCCAAGAAGTTGATAGAATCTGAATTTGGAATTTTCCTTATGTACTTGAAGGAAAAAATCTCATTGGCAAGTATTTTGGCAGTTTATAGGGTAAAATATTTGACCCATAAACTCTGATCTCTGTATGATTTTGGTAAAGGTACCAATCTCTAGTTCTGCTTTGTTCTGACAGCCGTAACACTTTATTTATCTCATTACTTATTTTTGACTGTACACTGTTTGTCAACATGTTTATCAATGGATGAAAAAAACAATCCTTGAAATCCACATAAGTAAATTTTGTTGATTCTTTTCTGATTAGAGAGGTCCAAAAGATGACTGACAATGGATTACCTTCTACATTCAATTTTTGAGGTTTATTTGGAATTTATCTTCTTGGAAGTAAAGGAACATGTGAAAGAGGAAGGATGAATATCTGAAAACTCCTTCAGTGGGAAATTTCACAAGCTGATCATGGATATTGTCAGCTATGTATTCAGCATAGCTATAAATGACAGAAGGAGGTTTACTTGGCACAAAGGTGGATAGAAAACCAAGAATAGACTCATCTGTGTGCTCATAAGTAAAATATCCAAGAATAAAGGACAACATAGAAATGACATGCCTTGACCCTTCAGGAAATTTAGAAGATGAATAGGGAGGGTTATTTTTGGGATTTCAACATATGCAGGCATGAAAGTTTGGAAGATCTGAAATCTCTTAGGAAATTCTAACTCAATATAAAGCTTTGTGAGAGCTTCTATGGATAATGGGACTGCATTGGGATCTGGTTTCAGTTGAAGCATTGGGTTTATAGACTCTGCAGTAATAGTGAACAATACTTCTTTGTTAGCATCAACTATAGCTCTTTGGTCAGGGGAATAATAGGATTGACACAGCCTAATGACTTCTGGCCACTAATGGTATGTGGGACTGCATATTTGGGTAAATTGGACTCCCAAATATGAACTTCATCTCCTTGATCTAAGGATTTTTCTAGACTCCAGCAGTGGAGATCTAGCAGATTGAATTCAATGAATGGATTAGTTAATTTTTAATCAACATCAGCTAAGGGTGTATGCTCAACATCTACAACAGGAGATTGTAGTGGATTTATAACAATAATGGTCTTAGAGGCCATTTCTGGGTTTTAACTTTGACAATTTTAGCCTTTAGAATGTTTAAAACTCTATTTTTATTCTTTTTGGTACTCTTTTGTAAGCTTAAACTCTTTACAGAAGGTATTTTTGGTTTGACAGAGGTTTCTTGAACATTAATAGGTAAAATTTGGCTTTCTTCTGGTTTTAAGCATCAATTTTAGTTCCAAAACTAGTCTTCAAACTCTCTATAGACTCAGTAAAGATACAACAAGGGTTTTCAGCTCATTTTCTGGGTAAACTAAACCTAAAACATATTAATCCATGTACAAAAAGGTTCTGAGTATTTGCAAAAATGTTTTTTGGATTAATTAGAAGTTCTTTAAGGTCCGCAAATGCTTAATTTATTCAATTTCATTTTAAAAACATATACAGTATTCGAAACTGATGTTTTATCAAGGTTCTCTACAGAAAATACGTTCTTTGAAGGTAATTAAGGTCTTTCTGTAGACAAACAGAGTTTTATGGTGATCAATTTCATAGGAAACTCTTTCAAATGATGGGAAGGTTGATTTTTTCGAAGAATACCTATTTTTTGCAAGTATTTGGTCTTGAAACAGGGTTTCTGAGGCATCAGAGAGATTTTGGAAGCCGTTGAAGTCCTTGGAAGTAGAATGGAGGCTTCAGGTGGTCTTAGCAGCAATTTAAAATGGATTGTCTGGTATTTGAGCATGTAAGCAGGGGAAAAATATCTTTCCTTCAATCCGAAGGGTTTACACAAGCAGAAAACTCAGAAAAGGTTTACACTGCACATAAATGAAGTTTAATAGAATTTTTAGGTTAAAACAATGTACACATTCAATGTCAGTCAAATCAGAATGGAGGTAGTTTAGCGCCGGGGGAAGAAACCATAAGTGGTTATCGCACTATGAGAAAGTGGTTTGTGGTTTTTGGCCAACGAATGCAATCCAATAAGGAGTGGATGCATGGAGGAGAGAGAGTAAGACTAAACCACCCATTTCGCAAATCTCAAATCGATTAAGCTTGGAGCTTTTGAAATTACGATATTGGTTTTGGATCGTCAAATCTGGGGAAGGGATTGCGAACGACTGAGATCTGGTGGTGTAGTTGCTTGGCATATGTGGCATGGGACCTAGGAAATTATATGTGGCGAGGTTGGGTTAATATGTTTAAACGTATAAACATAGTGAATTAGCGGGATATATGTAATATGGATTTACACAACAAATAAGGAATATGCAAGTGTAAAAGTGAAGGGCAAGTTATATTATATATAATATGTTTTAACCTGTGGGGGAAGCGGGATAACATTTGGCACATGGGTGGTAAAACCATAGGTTAAACGTTAATATAGTGGGTTTGGGGTGTTAAAATAAATGAATTAATATAAATATGGGGAGGGAATTTTATAAGGAATTAATAAAATAAATTATAAGTTAATATGAAAATGAATGAAATGAGTGGAAATACATACAAATAAACTAAGAAAATTGTATTTAAGTGCTATTGGCACATTTTTCATAATGGTGGCCCCCTTTTTTACACTTACACTTAGGATAAATATCATTTTATGGGTTTTTGAAGGTTTTTTGTATGAAATGAGATTAGATAAAGAGGATTTTTACTTTCCCTAAGAAAAAAGTGTTTTAACTTAGGAAAAGGGATTTTATTTTTGGAAAAGGGTGATTATGTTGAGGAAATGGGTTTTTATGAAGGGAATCCAATACTTATTACTAATCATTCATTAAGCCTTGGGTCTAGTCCCAACAAAATTCAGAGAAATGCTTTGAGCCTTTTTAACTAAAGGTTTTGAATACTGAATATTTTGAGGGGAGGTAAATTAGTAATTTTTCCAGATGATGTTTTATTACATGCCTTGTACAAATGATTTCTACCTACCCATCATTTATTCTATCATTTTTTCATTATCTGCATGGGTGCATTTGAGCTTGCAACCCTAAATCTATTTTTCTTTTAAAGCATAAACTACCTAATTCTAACCTTATTTCATCTGAGGGCTCATATTAAACTGTTGACCTCCTCATTTATTCTCTAACTATCTATTGATTTGTCAATTTTAAACTTTTTGACAAATCTTTATTCTCTATCTATAAACATGAAATTCAAAGCATGAAAAAGTTAAGATTAAACTAGTTAACTCATCATGGATTATGGCATTTTGAATAAGCTGCACATAATCATTTATTTTTGCAGTAAAAGTAAAAATTAATGGTATTTTTACTTGCATCACTTTCATGTCTTATTCTTATCTCTCTTTTTTTTTGGGGTCCATTTTTTATTCTTTTTTTGATCTTTTCTTTTTAAGTCCTTTGATCTTTCTTTTAGGACTTCTACCCTCTTTTAATTTTTTATTATTTTCAAATATGGGAAAACAACTTGCAGAAAGCAAGGTATGTACATATTTACAAGACTAATCATAGTCAATTAAAAAATTATGAACCTGATTATTATAGGACCCTAACAATTTCATCTCAATTTTCATCCATCTTTCGTAGTTCAACTTTCCTTTATCTCCTTATTTGATGGTCCCTTTCTGTCTCAACTCCATAAGTGTCTTTTCACAACTTATCCTTGATAATATCCTTGATAATCATCATTCCATGTTAGGATAATAACACCTGGAAATGTATTTCACTTATGAAAAGACAATATCAGTCCAAAAATCACCTAGCCTACCTTGTTTTCTTATGCAAAATGATGTCTATGATGGGACAATGCACCAAGGTTGAGAGAGATTAATTCTTGGGCGTAGTGTGTAGGATCAGGGGGTAAGGAGTGAAGGAATAGGCACTAGGAATGCACAATGAAAAGTGGCAAGGAAGGAAGAGGTAATATTATGCACATTGTGCAGGTCTTGGAGACAAAGTAAGCATGATTTTCCACTGAGAATGCGTAGTGTGCAATGGCTAAGGAGGAGGTTCTACGGACTATGTAGTTGATAACTACAAAGATATAGAAATTTCCCTACTATCCACTAAGAATTTTTAGTGCATAATTCAAGGTAGGTTTGTTCCAAGCTTGCGTAGTGAGAAAGTGTAGGTAAGAAGGTTAAGTGACCATGCTTTGAGGTTGCTCAGTATGCAGTGAAGGGGGTTGTCCTCTAGATGGGAATAGTGTGCAAGTCTAGGAGGTAAGGGTATCATAACTGAGGCTTAGGAATGCACAATTCACTCATCACTTGGCTAAAAGTTGAATGTGCTCATGAGTTGTGCAAGAGGTGAGGATGATGAAGGACTCCAGAATTGACTAAGTGTGAGATCAATTAGATAAGAGAGTAAGAGCATATAACATGTCTTGAACATGTTCACACACACATATACAACCAAGCACATGGTAAGATGATACAAAGTACCCAAAACCATCATGCATACATTTAAGTGATAATAAAATGACATTATCTCCAAGTGTGACAATTAGGATGCAAGCCTTTACGACACAAGTGTTGACCACAACCAAAAGGTGTGTTATGCCATGCGAATGTGTCCAAAACATGTTCTAATGATAAATAGCGTCAAATATTTCTAGAGAATGTGTTGGATCTGCTTCTAGAAGGTGTTTCATGGTGATATTATGATATATGAAATCAAGCGAATGTGGCACATGCAAGAGTTAAAGCAACACATGCAAGAGTGTAAGAAAGAAAAAGTGACACTTGAAAAATATAGAGAAAGTAAAAATGACACATGTAAGATCAGAAGAAAGTAAAAATGACAATTTTAAAAGTAAAAGTGGCAGTTTAGAAACTCACTCAGAAGATGGTGCATTCACAACCATGAGTGATGGAATTTTCCTTGTACTCCAAAAGTGCACAAATCTCAAAAGTGAAATATGAATGTGAGATGAGATTTGGGTTGGAATCTTTATATAGGGAGAAAAACATGCATTTAGTGTTAGGATTTGTGATTTCATTTAGTGCATGTTGGGAAACTAGGAGCCAAGAGTGAATTGACTACCACTAAGAGGTGTGAAAATACTAACTTGAAGAAGTACACCCTCATTGTCAACAAGGAGTGTGCAATCATTATCTGCAGAGGATTACCTTACATTGTCACTAGGAATTACATAATCACTGTCAGTGAGAACTTCGTAATAAATGTTAATAGGGGCTATGCAATCACTAGTGGTAAGTATTGCATGATCACTATTGGAAGAGACTACGCAATCATTGATTGTAAGGACTATGAAATCATTATTGGGAGAGAGTGTGCTTATCTTATCTTGGAAAGTGTGCTTGTGAAGACATCAAAAACTGGGCAAGTGAAAGAAAGAGTTCAATACTTAGGATTCCTAAAGTAAGACTTGAACACTTAGACAACAAGACTGAGCATGACTTTAATGGATTGAAATGGAGGGTGGCAGATCATAAGGGGGCTCCAAAATTTGAATGTAGGAAAAATTTGGAGGGTGTTGTAGCAGCAACAATAAAGTGGTATCAAAGTACGTTCTTGGGTGAAATCACTAGATAAATGTTCCAAAGTTTTCAAGACACCAAAATTATTTGTCATTAAGAGGGTAAAATTGCAATTGGAAAATAATACACTCATGAGCTACACATGGTTTCACTTGGTAGGAAACTCATGTAACCATTATTAGTATCCCTTCAAATAATACCACATTAGATAACACTTCTATAGAGAATCTCACTTCCACATACCTTTGGGTATATTGAAATTCCTATAGTTATCTTGAAACTATCCCTTGATGAACAACATGACAACTTGACTACTATAGTAGCATCAAGAACAACACTTGAAAGGATACTCTTGCATACAAGGGTAATCAGATAGTGTGGCTAAAGGTATAGTTGATACTTCTTAGTTGGAGCTTTAAGATATTCTATTGAGTATTATTTTTCAAACTTGTTGGTATATTAGAGAACTATAGAACAGTGAGAACCTTTTTCCATAGGTCCCTTAAAGCCTAATACTTGTTGCTTCAATGTTGGGAAACCTTGCTTTCTACAGAAAGGTTTTGAAATTCCTACACATTCATTAATATTCAAAACTTTGACATTCCTTAGTGCAATTTTTTTTAGTTTGGAGTATAAGTGGACCAATTAGCACCCTTATTTGAGACCCATATCAACAAATTCCTACTATTATTTTTATTAGAGTGGAAGCTCTCTTTTATAATAATTTTTTTTGTGGACCTACCCTATTACTACTCACCTCTCTCCCCTACTCCCATATATTATGCTAATCACAAGCATACAAGTCTTCGTTAAGTATTTTTGTGTGGACCCAACCACCCCATAATCATATTTCACTAGTTTCCTTTTCCCATAGCCCACTCTTAAGGGAATCCCAAAAATAATACATTTCTTCGCTAGAAGAATCCTATACAAACTTCCAAAACCAATTTTTCACCACTCAATCTCATAATGAAAACAAATAAATCATGACATTACTTCCACATTTGTTTACCTTAATTATAAGATTGACCTCCTTGATCAACCCAAGGAATATAATTCCCTAGAGTAAATGCTACACCATGAGGGAATTGAATCATCCTCTTCTAACTCCTTTCCCCAAGATCTACACCCTCCTAAAGTAGATATAAATAAATTTGTTAGCTCTGACACCATTGGTTGGGTCACTAAAATGGAACACTACTTCTTATTGCATAGCATTATATATGACCTCATGAAACTTCCTATGGGTGTCCTCTATTTAGATCTAGAGTTCTTGTAATGGTGTAATAATTACTACAATGGATATATTTCTTGGACTCAATTTATTGCTAATCTGTATAAACGTTTTAAAATGATACTTATCATCCATGTCATTTTACCAAGCTTAAACAGTTGGGTATAATTGAATACTACATCATTGTTTTTTAGCAATTGGTTTTCCACGGTGAAGGCATGTAGAACACCTTCTTTTGTGAATTATTTACTAGTGGTCTCAAGGATGACATTCATGTTCATGTTTTAATGGTATTCCATTAGAATTGGCTTAAATATAATCATTGAGATAAAAAAGATCAACAAATGGTCCATGCTCAACCAAAAAATCCATCCTTTATACCCATCCTCGCCACACCAATACCCCTCCTCCATCTCCTCCACTCAATATTCACAAGTTAACTAGGGTTGAAATGGCACAATGACAAGTTAAAGGTATTTGTTACAACTATGATGAAAATAAATTTCTAAGGAAAAATGCAAGGAGAAAAATATTTTTATGGAAATTTATGAGGAAATTTTAGACAACAGAGGTGACTCTTCTCCCTCCAAAATCATTATCTCAGTAATAGGGTGATATTACTCTAGTTGATTAACTTGAGTTGGAACCAAAAGTATCTCTACATGCCTTAATTGGTATTTTAGTCCCCAAAACTTTGAAATTAATTGGCCACATCAAGAATCAAGATGTCATTATCCTCGTCGATAATGTTAATACATAATTTTATTCATTATGAAGTAACTCAAGAGACTCATTGTTCTATCCATGCAGTAAAAAAATTCCAAATAATGATTTTTAATGGTGCGCCCATGAAGTGTAGGGGTCGTTATGAAATTTTTTTCCTTTAAATTTGGGATTATTCTCTAAAATATCATATGCTTTCCCTTGAAATGGGGGTTGTGAAATTGTATTGGACATGGAATGGTTAAACACACTAGTTCCCATAATTACATTACACATGAGCTTCTAATAGAAAGGGGATCATTTTACTTTCAAGGGCATCACAATAGGTCCACTAAAAATTATTAGTTCACAAAGCATGTAAAAACTTCTCAAAAAGGGCCTTTCTAGCATCACTTCCCGATTACATGCTATTCACACTTTTTAGACTCCTTCCCAACCAATTCATCCTAATCTATAGCTTATCATGTCCCACAACCACTCAGTTTTTGAAGACCCTCAAGGCCCCCCACCTTCCCATGGTCCCAATGATCATTCAATTCCACTCACGCCTAGTAGCATTCCCCCCATTGTTCATCCATATCACCAACCCTTTGCTTATAAAAATGAAATTGAGAAAAAATTTCAATATTTTTTAGCTATTGGCATCATCTACCCAAATACTAGCCTGTATTCCCCTCCAATGGTCATGGTCCTAAAAAATATTACACTTGATACATGTACCCTGATTTTCGTACCCTAAAAAAAATTACCATCAAGGAAAATTTTCCTATTCCTATCGTTAATGAACTTGTGGATGAACTTAGTGGTGCCCACTTTTTCACCAAACTTGTCTTCACTCTAGTTACCACCAAATTTGTATGAAGGTGGTTGATATTCCAAATACTACCTTTTGCATTCATGAGTGTTATTATGAGTCTTGGTCATACCTTTTGGCCTATATAACACCCCCTCCACTTTTCAAAGCCTTTTTAATAAAACATTTTAACCTTTTTTATGTTATTTTTTCATGGTCTTCTCTGATGGAATCCTCATTTACAACAAATCATGGCAGGTCCACCTTGCCCATGTGGATAAGGTCTTACAATTATTGTCTTGTCATCAAATTTTTTCTTAAAAGGTCCAAATGTGCTTTTGGGTCCTCAGAAGTGGAATACTAAGGAAATATTGCTAGTAAGGATGGTATACAAATGGACCCCAAGAAAATAGAAGCTATGAAGGATTGGCCATAACCTAATGCCCTTAAAATGTTATGGGGATTCTTGGGATTAATACACTACTAAAGGAATTTTGTCCACAACTATGGAAAAATTGTAGCCCCACTTACAAATTTACTTAAGAGAAATTCTTTCAGTTGGATTGAGGGCATTGATATTTCCTTTCAAGCTTTGAAAAATGTTGTGTGCACTACTCCAGTCATTTCCCTACTTTATTTCACTACAAATTTTGTATTAGAAATGTTGCCTTCAGTAAAGGCATTGGTGCATTTCTCACGCAATAATGCCACCCTTTAACCTTTACTAATAAACAACCTTTGGAGTGACACTTGGGAAAATCCACTTATGAAAAAGAGACGATGGCCATTTTTGCATGCTATCAACATCAAAAACTCATACTTTCCAGGGAAACATTTCCATATTAAAATGGACCATCTCAGTCTCAAGTACCTTTTATAATAGTGACTTTCATCATTAGGGAAATATAATTGGGCCACAAATTTTCTTGGCAATGATAATGAGATAATATATAAAAACGACAAAGAGAATGTGGTTTTTAACCCTTTTTCTAGAAAATATGAAGAGGATGGATGCATTTTTTACCTCTCCTTCATTGTACCAATTGGTTGATAATAAATTTGTAGGAATGGTTCCAATATTCCAAGATTTCCAAACTAATCCACAAGCTTCACCAGGATTCTCAAGCATTTCCTATCGTCACTTGGTGCAATGAGGAGCTCCAGTATAGATGCTACCTATATTTGCTCCCATATTTTAGTCTTAAATAAATTATGCTTTTAGAACTCCATACTTCACCAATAGTGGGCCATTAGGGCTTTCATAAAACATATGAAAGGATCAAATGATCATTTTTGTAGGATGACATGAAAAAGGATACTCGCAACTTTTTTATGGGTGATTGTGATGTTTTTCAACATAACAAAGTTGGAATAATGGACACTCTAGGAAAACTCCAACCTATACCTATCCCGCCTACTTTATGGATTGGTATATATATCGGCTTTATTATAGGCCTCCCCAAATCTAGTAACAAATCAAACATCATGATGGTGGTTGATAAACTCTTTCCAAATATGCCCATCTATGTTCCTTACAACATCCTTTTAAAGCATCCATAGTGGACAATATCTTCATACTACATGGAATTCCACAATCTATTGTCATTGACTGTGATCCCGGTTTTATTGGTAACTTTCAGAAATAATTATTCCAACACCAAAGCACATAATTGCATCTTAGCACTTCCTATCATATCTAAACTGATAATCAGACAAATGTTATCAACAAATTCTTGGAAGCTTATTTGAGGTGTTCTACGTTTGAAATATAGTATCAATAGGTTAAGTGGTTGAAACTAGCTAAATGGTTTTACAATACAAATTATCATGGTGCCACAAACATGACTCTCTTCAAGGAAATTTATGGGAAAAATCCACCATTTATCTTACCTTGCCTACCTAGCGTCTCAATGGTACAAGAGGTGGACACAACTCTTATAATTTAGGATGATATTCTTTGCACTCTAAAACACAATTTGTTTGTTGGTTAAATTATATGTGTTATAGTTTCCAACACAAAATTATCAATCTAGGGCTCGTAAGCTTCGAGGCACAAGCACAGGTAATGTAGGATCGAATCATCTAACCTAAGCTAGGGTATAAAATAAATTTAATTCCTAAGTACATAATAGTTGTTTCTATGAAAGAACACACTGGTGACTCACTGTAAAAGAACACACCATTCATTGGCCAGAAGGAAACTCTAATCTACCACTCATTTGCTGAAAAGAACACTCATTTAAGGAAGTAAAAGGATCTCATTGCGGCTCCTAAAAAGCTTTCAATTTAAAGGCTCCTAATCTAGATGAAACATGAAATTCATAATGAAAGGAAAACAAAACCAAATGAAATTTAACTAATGCCTCCTCTATGAAATCAACTTTTGTACTTAAAATATAAATTCAAATTAAAACACATTGCTCGCATAATTAATTCTATGCTATTGTTGACTAATTTCCCTACGATATTAAATTGAATCACACTTAAAAGTGTTCTAAATTGTCTAGCTTCTCTATCTGCCTCACACATTCGTTCAAATGAAACTTAATAAACTCTGATCTCTTAGATTAACTAACTACACACACCATTCAATCTTTTAACAATCAAGAAATTACTCTATAACAACCATATCCTAGCTCTGTTTTTAGAAAATGAAAAGTAAAGGAAAACTATGAATTGTTATTGGAACACACAAAAAAAGTGCAATGAAAGATTATACTACTATCTTAATAACATAAATGAATTTTGCACTCCTGAGCTCGAGAAGTCTATTTGATTGTAATTTAGACAAACCAACACTGCAACACCTCCATTTTGACACTATTTGTTTTTCTATTTATAACCTTTCAGCTAAATACAATCCATGTATGGACTATTTCTAATCCTCGTAGGACATATGTGGTTCAATCAACATTCAACGTAGTAGTACTCTTTCATGTTGTAAAGAGATAACCTTTGGGCTATTATACTTCCTCTATAACTTCCATGATACTCTAAGTATAATTTCAACTCCCTTTTATTTATATGGATGTTAATAGAGTGATAATTAAAGTCCGCTTTAATTATTATTAATTATAACTCATCATTTTCCACGCTATATATTATGAATTTGAGTTATAGCACTATCTCTAACTTATTTTTATGGTTAGAATGTCATTCATCATATTTCGACATATTTCTGTCACTACTAATTTACTTCACTACACTATCCCTAACTTACTTATATTAGTACTAAATGTCATACTAACATACTTGTCCCCATTAGGGTGACCAACAAAAACTCCTCAATTTATTGAAGATAATCCAGATAAGTCTCTTTGCACACCTACTTAATTCTTTTACTTTAGGTTAGGAATTACTACACGTGCATTTGAAATAAATCAAGATCCACTTGATTTAATTATTCTCACTACTTAACCCTACTTTGTAAAGCTTTTGAATTCTGTATATACATATATTTTCGGCCTTTAATGATTTCTTTACCCACATATCTATAGTCATTACTTTTCACCACAGACTTGGTGTATGTTTCCTTTATAAGGTTACATTTCCACATTGGTTAATACTTGGCATTTTATACATACTGCTACTTTTATTTTGCTATAATTCAAATTATATATGGTAATCATTATCCTTATATCATTTTATAATTTGTTGGGTAAATCTCTATTATCTTCTGACCACACTTAATATTACATTATAGAATTTACCAGGTTTAATTTATATATATATATATATATATCTATATCTATATATATATATATATATATATCTGTGTGTGTGTGTGTGTGTGATTAAATTGAACCAGTATAAACCATTTTAATGCCATAAGATTTCGCGGCCCATGACTCATACCATTACAACATTATTTTATATGCCATTGGATTTTATGTTTCAATACACATGTACTCGATACGTATGGTTATTAAATCTGTTGTCAGATGTTGTTCAAAATTGATATTTCTAAGATTTCATAACTGTCCAGCTTTAATGTGAAACGATGATTCCGTATGTGGTTATGTCAAACCCTACTTTTTGGATTCCTCGAGATTTTCTAGCATTAAACAGTTTGTAGAAAATCACATGGCCCTCTTTGCCCAGTTTTCAGTACTTCAGTCCTAGGGATAGTCCACGATCCATCGATGCGTGGACGACCTGGAATAATCGTTCAACCTAGGGTTTTCGATTTGCATAAATAGTCTCATTTTTTGTTTATGGCACTTCCCTTTTGGTCCACGGCCAGAACGTTGGCAATTGTTCTATGTTTCACCTATGTTTTGAACGATAATTTCTAATTCTACAAAACTGAGAATGAAATAGCTTATGCAAACAAAGAACACATCCATTCTATCTACATGTAATACGTCCCACATTCCTCAGAAATGAAACATCCCTATATTCATGATTTTTTTTTTGTCTTTATCAGTTATTTATTGGTTTCAGTTTATCAACTCACGAAATTTCCTTATGTGCAGGACTAGAACGCGTTGGATGAACTCTTCCCTTTCTGGATCTATTTTCCTATGAGTAGAAACTCCATGTCGTTATGGATTTCAAAACTTGTGTCTCTTTAATTGACTCACATACATTGATTGTGTATTCTGGTAAGTTTTATTGTGAAAATCATGGAACTTTTTAGCACTTGAATTGGACCCCAGGCTGCAAAAGGAAAATCAGGGTAACAATTAAACCACACTCAACCTTGTAGCTAGCCCTACAAGGACAGGAGAGGGCTCTCTCCGTAAAATAATATTCAAAGGAATACAATAAATGGACTGATATTAGGCTAGGTAAAATGATAGGGATAAAAGGTTTAATAAAATGAATGAATGAATTTCAGGGATGTGTGGGATATAAAGGGACAGTTGAAATCGGGAATTAAATCAGGACACAGGGTATTTCATCGGGAAAGATAGGCAGGAAAATTAGCAATTAAAATTTAATGAGGATGGAATGGAAAGACTGGTGAGGAGCTGAAAAGGGTACAACAAATGGATCCTTTTCAAACAGAAGAAAAACACAGAGCATGAATGATTTCCCAAGGCAGAGCATATAGAGATGGATTCTACCTTTCTATCTTGAAAGCATTCAAAAAAGGAAATGTTTATGGATGAATGGAACACATAACAATTCACATATGAAACAAAGGAGAAAACAAATTATAACTCTCATACCACATGGATCCCATAAATCAGAGCTGCATATCTTATTAATTCATGTCAAACTGTACAATGTAGCGCAGAGATGTTCTTCCACACTATTCCTCTACTTTCTGAGTTACAGACTATTAAGACTTTCAGACTCAGACTGCTTTACAAATGATTTACAATTACATTAAATAGGCTAAAATGTGGGAACATAGATCCACAGAAAAGGAAGCTGTTCTAACAGCTTTCAAGAACTGAAGTACAATCATAGTAAATAAATACAACAATCTGCCCCTAAAAAGAAGGGACAGCATTGCATTTGACTGCTTGGAGATTATGCTGTTAGGCTGTATGAACGAAAATAGGTAATCTAATGAACAGATCTCCTATTTTGTTGCTTGTTGTAACAATCTTTGTTTTAAATAACCTCTCGGCCCTTTGACTGTTTCCTTTGCTTTCCATTTTCTATTTGAATAAAACCAACCTTTTTTAATAAACATTCCTTTGAAATGAAACTTTGCCTTTAGTGAAGGGAAAATTTATTTTAAATGGGAAAATGGAAGGGAAATGGGTGGTACCTGCATATAAATCGCAATCGGAGAGGACAGGCGGAGGGACATAACATACAAGTGTAATCGCAATCGGAATCGTGGAGCGGGGCAGGTGGAGTGATATATATGAAACAAAATTTCTGATGCGATTGGGGAAAACCCTTTGTAATAAACCAAATGGATAATTTTTAACTTTTACAAAGGAAAAAGGGGCTTCGTAATGAACGGGCGGAAGGTTTAAGTGGTGGGACCCATGTGAACAATCGCAATTGCAATCGGAGATGGGGGCGGATGTATCACATAATTGGATCCGCCGATTGCGATTTGCGATGTCCGATCAATCGCAATCGAGGATCGGAATCGAGAGATGATGTTATATGAAACGGATAAACAAAAGTTCTGATGCGATTGGGGAAAACCCTTTGTATGTAATCAAATATAACCAAAGTTTTGGATTAACAAAGGGCTAGGCCTTTTATTTATGAACGGGCAGAAGTACCGTATGGTGGGCCCGAGGGTATGTGAATCGCAATCGCAATATCAGAGCGGAGGTGTATGCGACATATAATATATAACACAATCGCAATCGGGGTCGGGGGTTGGATATATATAAATCAAACCAAAAAAATTCCAATGCGATGAAAGGGAGGAGGGCCTTTATATTTATGAATGGGTGGAAGTACCGTATGGTGGGCCCGAGGAGTAATCACAATTAGAAATCGGAATCGGAGCGGAATGTAACATATATGGAAATTTTGATTGCGATGGCGTGATTTGATTATGGGCCGTCCGATCGACGGGGAAGATCGGAGGTTTCAATCGAGGGGATGTTGCGATCGGGAGATTGGGAGGAGGGATGTGATCGGAGTTTTGTGAGATCAGGAGATCGGAAGGAGGAGGTGCGATCGGAGGATCTTGCGATTGGAAAAGGTTTGCGATTGCGATGGGGGGTTTTATAATATAAGACTTTATAATAAAGTTTCATCATAACGCATGTTGGGGAAGTGGTTGCGGCGGAATATTATAATGTAAGACTTAAACTTTTGTTATAAAGTTTAAGGGGTATGGAAAGGGGAAGTGGTTTATACGGTGGGACTTTATAATATAAAACTATTTATTATAAATTCCTAAGGCATGGAGGGGAAGTGGTTAACATATAAATCACATTTTTACTAAATGATCTATAATGCGAATTTATAATCGGAAAGGGGGAAAAGGGGTTTTTAAGAGAAATATTAAAACTTCAATAAAACAAAGTTTAAGGGAAAAAATGGGAAATATGAGAAGGATTAGGATATAGAGGGCTTTTACTTCACTTAAGCATAAATTTCAATCCAGAAGTCAGTTTTGAGAGTGTAGTATACAGTTGGAAAGCTCTTTCCGGGCTCTTTCTGATGGATCTACTTGGAAGATGATTTGGCACTGAACATGCTATGGAAAACTTCTCTGAAGGCAGGGACATCACTTTTTGGAGATAATAGCTTCTGAATTGTGACTTATTACATATGATGATATAGAATGAATAATAATAAAGGCGAAATATTACGTTTCACCTCAAAACATGGTTTTGAGGTGAAAATTACATCAAGATGAATAAAATGTCTCTTTGATCTTGCAGGTTTTGTGACTTCTGATTTTATTGACTTCCTCATGACCTTGCTAATATTATTAACATTTGACTCGTTAATTTAACTATGGTGAGACCCTAGAAACTAATGAGACCCATCCTATGACCTACTGATATGATTTTGAGAATAAAAGTGACTAATGACTAAAGACCATAGAAAGGAAAATTAGCAAGTACCTCACGAGGGACAACTGATAAAAATTACTACCATAAATGAATCCATGACCTAACGGAATGGTGAAATTTATTAGGTATGAGACACCTAATATGCAGATGCAAAAGAGCAGTTTTAATCACTGATGGCAGTATGACCAGACTGACACTAACATTGGCTCCAATGGGGATGGTAGCTCCTTGGAGGTGCCAAGAACACCGTAGACCAAGTAGCCTTATCCATTGGGCATGGAGTCAATAGCTAAAAACCAAAATGAATACTGAAAGAAACTTGACCCAACAAACTGACTCAAAAGTGACTCAAAGCTAAGCTAAACAAAACTTAACATTTAAAGCTTGATGGCAGTATATGACCAAGACTTGAGGTTTCAAATCTTGATGATAACCACTTGTGTTTCTGGAAGACCAATGTACCATCATGCTATATCAAAATGCCAATGTAACCAATCCAGCAGATGCCTTTTTGATTGATTCTCCTGATCATATCCTCTGGTCAACCATAGATACTTGCAACTGGGCATCCAAAAGCATGGTTGGCCATGATCTCCTTCATCACTGAATACTGCAATAATTACCTTCACTGCTGACTGCAATAGATTTTCCACTGGATCTTGAAAAACATGAAGACTTACCTCCTGCTGAAGAAACAAGGTGTCCTTTTCTCTTGATTCTAATCTTTCTTCACAATGTACCTCAGTAAGAGTATGTTCCTGGTCTTCAAAAAATTCTGAACAAGTAGGTGAGCAGGTTTCCTCTTGAAAAAAGATTTCAAATCATGAGACATATGAAGAAGAATCTGAATGGCAGTCATGAATGCTCTGATCTTCTGTAATTTGAATATATTGTTGGTCATCTTCATACGATATGACAACCAAATTTTCATGTTTCTCATCATATTCATCAATCATAAGAGAAGAAAATTTAGATGGTTCTTGATATCCAACACTATCATATCTATCATCTACCATAAATTCATCCAAAGAAATTCTTTCACTTACTTGAACAAAGATCTCGTCTTGTTTTTCATTAAGGGAATGGATTACCTCCTTGTGAAGATCTAGTTCTGATGGGATGAGCGCGTTTAGATCTGTAACTATATTTTCTTCGTTTGAGGCGTCCTTAACAATAGAGCACTCCATGATGGGATCGGGAACAACATACTCGTCATCATCACATTTTGAATCCAGTTCTAGTTTAACTCTATCACTATCTCAGACTGGAACATCATTTTCCTGCATATCATCCTTTATTTCAATCAGATCTGAAATAAAATTTTGTCTTCCATGATTTTCAAACATATGGAAATCTTCAACCTGCTAATCTTGATAATAATCCTTTAAGATTTCTGCGTGTTTCTGAAACGGATTTCCATACAATGCTTCCATGATTTCTTCGTCCATGAATTCATCGTCTCCATAAAAATTCTCAAGATTTTCAATGAAACTATTAACATGTTTGCAACAATTCTGCACTAATATTAAGGATGGACAAGATTCTTTATATCTTTCGAAGAATATGGTATGGAAATATTTTAAACAATAAATACAACTAGGTGGAAAACTTTCATACCAAGATCGAGCTTCATCTTCCAGAGTAGCCATAAACATTTTCATCAAACAGTCTTCAAGAAAATTGATCTTTAATTTATGCACATGAATGTGAAATTTCACCAGATGAAGAGCAGCGTCATTACCTTCCACATTTCTGAACATAGGCAAATTCTGAAGCCAATCCACCTTGGGCATTTTATTTGGGAAACCTGGAATATGATCTCGGCTCATGGGAGCATACCTTCTTGCAATATGTTCCATATTAAACATCTAAAGCTACCGTATCTTCCTTGCCATGAGTCACCACAAGGATTTATCTTTCCAGATCTTCAGCGGAATGGTTTTGCAACGTCGTCTTTTGGCATCTCACTGTCCACCATCAATAGTCTACATAATGATCATTACCCTTACTGGGAAAATATTACTGGGGTGATTAATCTTCTATGCTAAACAATATTCCCCAGTATGGTCACCAGAGATGTTAGCACCTGAATTGGACCCCAGGCTGCAAAAGGAAAATAAGGGTAACAACTAAATCATGCTCAACCTTGTAGCTAGCCCTACAAAGACAGGAGAGGGCTCTCTCCGTAAAACAATATTCAAAGGAATACAATAAATGGACTGATATTAGGCTAGGTAAAATGATAGGGATAAAAGGTTTAATAAAATGAATGAATGAATTTCAGGGATGTGTGGGAAATAAAGGGACAGTTGAAACTGGGAATTAAATCAGGACACAAGGTATTTCATGGGGCAAGATAGGCAGGAAAATTAGCAATTAAAATTTAATGAGGATGGAATGGAAAGACTGGTGAGGAGCTGAAAAGGGCACACCAAATGGATCCTTTTCAAACAGAAGAAAAACATAGAGCATGAATGATTTCCCAAGGCAAAGCATATAGAGATGGATTCTACCTTTCTATATTTAAAGCATTCAAAAAAGAAAATGATTATGGATGAATGGAAAACATAAAAATTCACATATGAGACAAAGGAGAAAACAAATGCTAACTCTCATACCACATGGATCCCACAAATCATAGCTGCATCTCTTATTAATTCCTGTCAAACTGTACAATGTAGCGCATAGATGTTCTTCCACACTATTCCCCTAATTTCTGAGTTACAGACTATTAAGACTTTCAGACTCAGACTGCTTTACAAATGATTTACAATTACATTAAATAGGCTGAAATGTGGGAACATAGATCCACAGAAAAGGGAGCTGTTCTAACAGCTTTCAAGAACTAAAGTACAATCATAGTAAAGAAATACAACAATCTGCCCCTAAAAATAAGGGACAACATTGCATTTGACTACTTGGAGATTATGCTGTTAGGCTGTATGAACGAAAATAGGTAATCCAATGAACAGATCTCCTATTTTGCTGCTTGTTGTAACAATCTTTGTTTTAAATAACCTCTCGGCCCTTTGACTGTTGCCTTTGCTTTCCATTTGCTGTTTGAATAAAACCAAGCTTTTTTAATAAACATTCCTTTGAAATGAAACTTTGCCTTTATTGAAGGGAAAATTTATTTTAAATGGGAAAAGGGAAGGGAAATGGGTGGTACCCGCATATAAATCGCAATCAGAGAGGACGAGCAGAGGGACATAACATACAAGTGTAATCGCAATCGGAATCGTGGAGCGGGGCAGGTGGAGTGATATATATGAAACAACATTTCTGATGCGATTGGGGAAAACCCTTTGTAATAAACCAAATGGATAATTTTTAACTTTTACAAAGGAAAAAGGGGTTTCGTAATGAACGGGCGGAAGGTTTAAGTGGTGGGACCCATGTGAACAATCGCAATCGCAATCGGAGATGGGGGCGGGTGTATCACATAATTGGATCCACCGATTGCGATTTGTGATGTGCGATCAATCGCAAATCGGGGATCAGAATCGGGAGATGATGTTATATGAAATGGATAAACAAAATTTCCGATGCGAATGGGGAGAACCCTTTGTATGTAATCAAATATAACCAAATTTTTGGATTAACAAAGGGCTAGGCCTTTTATTTATGAACGGGAGAAAGTACCGTATGGTGGGCCCGAGGGTATGTGAATCGCAATCGCAATATCGGAGCAGAGGTGTATGCGACATATAATATATAACGTAATCGCAATCAGGGTCAGGGGTTGGATATATATGAATCAAACCAAAAAAATTTTGATGCGATGAAAGGGAGGAGGGCCTTTATATTTATGAACAAGCGGAAGTACCGTATGGTGGGCCCGAGGAGTAATCCCAATCGGAAATCGGAATCAGAGCGGAATGTAACATATATGGAAATGTTGATTGCGATGGCGCGATTTGATTGTGGGCCGTCCGATCGGCGAGGAAGATCGACGGTTGAGGAGCGATCAGAGGTTTCAATCGGGGGGATGTTGCGATCGGGAGATCGGGAGGAGGGATGCGATCGAAGTTTTGTGCGATCGGGAGATCGGAAGGAGGAGGTGCGATCAGAGGATCTTGCGATCGGAAAAGGTTTGCGATTGCGATGGGGGGTTTTATAATATAAGACTTTATAGTAAAGTTTCATCATAATGCATGGTGGGGAAGTGGTTGCAGCGGAATATTATAATGTAAGACTTAAACTTTTGTTATAAATTTTAAGTGGTATGGAAAGGGGAAGTGTTTTATACGGTGGGACTTTATAATATAAAACTATTTATTATAAAGTCCTAAGGCATGGAGGGGAAGTTGTTAACATATAAATCGCATTTTTACTAAATGATCTACAATGCGAATTTATAATCGGAAAGGGGGAAAAGGGGTTTTTAAGGGAAATATTAAAACTTCAATAAAACAAAGTTTAAGGGAAAAAATGGGAAATAGGGAAAGGATTAGGATATAGAGGGCTTTTACTTCACTTAAGCATAAATTTCAATCCAGAAGTTAGTTTTGAGAGTGTAGTATACCGTTGGAAAGCTCTTTCCGGGCTCTTTCTGATGGATCTACTTGGAAGATGATTTGGCACTGAACATGCCGTGGAAAAATTCTCTGAAGGCAGGGAAATCACTTTGTGGAGATAAAAACTTCTGAATTATGACTTATTACATATGATGATATAGAATGAATAATAATAAAGGCGAAATATTACGTTTCACCTCAAAACATGGTTTTGAGGTGAAAATTACATCAAGATGAATAAAATGTCTCTTTGATCTTCCAGGTGTTGTGACTTCTGATTTTATTGACTTCCTCATGACCTTGTTGATATTATTGACATTTGACTCGTTAATTTAACCATGGTGAGACCCTAGAAACTAATGAGACCCATCCTATGACCTACTGATATGATTTTGAGAATAAAAGTGACTAATGACTAAAGACCATAGAAAGGAAAATCAGCAAGTACCTCATGAGGGACAACTGATAAAAATTACTACCATCAATGAATCCATGACCTAACGGAATGGTGAAATTTATTCGGTATGAGACACCTAATATGCAGATGCAAAAGAGCAGTTTTGATCACTGATGGCAGTATGACCAGACTGACACTAACAGAACTTAGGCTTTGTAAATGTGTTCCATCTAATGTTATTGAGGTATTGATTGCAATGAATGTACGCAGGCCTTCTACCATTTTCATTTTAGTTATTACAGTACTAGTATTTACTCCAAACTTCTAGTCTCATTATTACTCCTTTAGATTTTCCAATACACAACGATTTTGGAATTTTTATTATCTGTATGCGAGAGGAAGGCCAACATTTCCCTCCGAGTTAACACTGGAATGAGAATGTCTGTCAACTCTTAATATTGGTTTCGGTATTTACACACCATTATTGTTTGTATTTCTTTTCGCTAGAAAACTATTGTATATCACTTCTGCTCTGACAGTGTTTTTGAATTTGCAGATGAATGGTGGAGCAACCTCCTACTCCTCCTAGCCATGTCATTTTAAAAAATTCACACGTAATGAAAGTAAGTGATATTACTGAGTTTCAATTTCAACATGGGTTTATAGTTTTGTTTTGGTTTATAGGATTGCTGGAATCCACAGTATTGGTTTATTTCACAGAATACTTCGAAAAAATTTCCCAATTTCGTTGATTCAAGGATTAACATGCCTTATTGAGTCTTCTTGTGCAGATTTTTAACTCACACACCACAAAAATTACTACTTTTCAATTTTGGTTTCATTACCAGCATCCTCATGCTCAGATGGTTTGACTAGCATAAGGGTTTTTCGTTCATTATTTCTCTACATACTTTATACTATGTACTTTCATTTTCTGTGGAGACTTTAAACTAATATATAGCTTCTATATCATATATGACAATAAACTATTCTGAATTTCCTTAAGTACCTACGTTTGAAATGTTCATGTTGCAAACTGTTCTTCAACCTTTCTATGCATGATTTCTTATCTTTTTATAATGACCTGTATACAGTGCGTAAAATTCAGCATTGACTATTTTTTTCTATGTGACCACAGGTTCTACTTTATACACAATTCTTAAGGTAATAATTTTCACCTTAATTCCCTTACTCTAATTTTTATAATTATCATTTAACTACCCTCCTCACCAGAACTTAATTATGTTTCTGGTCATTACAGGTATTTTATATATAAACTTCCTTGTTTTGGATTCACATGCATCCACTGCCCTTGAAATTTTCTCATACTACGAAACTATGTTTACACAGGTTGGTCTAGATACCATGTGAAATTTCTCATATGCAACTTTGCATAAATTTGCAGAGATAAACATTTCAATGTTCATTTTAAGGGACCAAGTGCCCTTTGTGTAAACTTTTATTATTAGCAGCTCTTGATTAAAACTGTGTAATTTTTTTATGAACTGAAAACGTCTACAAATATGTAACTATATGGACTTATCCTTTATACCTGTTTGGCTATGGACTATATAAACTCTTTTCTTTCAATTTAAATTTTTTATTGGAAATCCAACCTAATATATTCGTTCCATATATAATTTAGCTTTCAGTTCGTATGTAGGGATACATTCTAAATATAGGTACATGTATACATTTTTTTGTCCAGTAAGCTCTAATTCATAAGTTATCTTCCTCATTGTATGATATAGTACAAAACTTACTTAGCTATACAATACAAAACCTTACTTAACTATATTTTGCATTCGTTTTTCATACAGATATATTTATTTCTACTTATAAATTGTTCATTATGAAATGTACAACTTGGTAACATATCATGAAAACATAATTGTTAATGAAATAATAATTTTTTGTGGGTTACCTAACCTTAGATCTAAGCCTTATCCCAGGTTTAGACATTCTGACGGTTGGTCATCTACAGAGTTATGCCTGTACAACAATACAAGACAGACTATTTTATTTTAGTTAGTTATGTTCAATGTACAGACTGTCCAAAATAAATTCTAATTCATATTAATCCCACAATATAGATGCATATCCAGATTCAGAACTTCATATAAAACTATACTAATTTACTTTATTAGCAATTCATGACAAAACTATAATATAAGTTAAAAATGAAATTAACTGGTGCATACCACTTAAGGTAGATTAGGTTCCACCCAACCTTAAAGCTCTTTCTCCACAACTCACCCCCGAGCAGAGATCTTTTTTCTCCAGCAATAGAAAACCTCTTGTCTATCCTAAATCTGCTTATATAAGCTTGCTTTCCCCTCAATCTTTTTCCCTTAACTGCATCTAGTTAAATTAGGATGCTGCTTTCCTGTGTGCGTAGGCTTTCCTTTTGTTTCTTCCACAAAAGTAATTTAAAGCTAGATTTTCCTCTTTCTAGCTTTACTCCACCTCTTCCCAATAACTTCCTCTTTATTGGAGTAGCTTTTTAGATTTTATCTCGAGTCTAAATTGCTATATTTCATTTTATTTCCTCCAAGGATTTTTGGAGAACTGGGAAAGTCTTATGATCCTTATCCTTCCTCAAGGATTTGGATCTCTGATCTCTAATCGTTATCTAGTATTTGCACCATTTATTTCTTTTTTTCATTTTATTAATTTAATAAAATATATCCACAATAATTATTTTCCCTGGGTCCACTTGACCCTTATAGTATTTGACTACCTATTTTTAAAAGCATAAAATTAGGGACATACATATTCCCCCTCTAAAACAGAACACCCTCCTCAGTGTTATCAATTTTGATGTTGATTTCTCAACTCGGGATGAAGATTCCTCCTTCATCTTATCCGTTGTCTCCCAACAGTTTTCTTCAGATTACAAGTACTTTCCCCTACCTTTACTCTGCTCACTGCTATACACTGGAGTTTGATTTTCTTCCTACTTCAGTAAAAGAAGTATATCTAGAAGAATATTTTATTCCTGTTTCTGTCTGTCCATAATTCATATCAATTCATATGAGTAGTATCATATATATACTGATAGTAATTAATCATGATAATATTTTGAACTTTATTATTTTTCAATAAAGTCACTTATTAGCAACAATCCTTCAGGGTTCACAGTAGTATAGTGCAATTTTAGCACAACTACTTATCATTCCATGTATTTTGATGAGACTTCCTCCTCCCACACACATGGTTTCATTTGAATTTCTTGGTTATTTATCTGCACGTCTTCTCACCTTGACTCCTTTTGTCGGAGTTGTACAATTCCTATTATACTTTGCTTCACAAAACAAACACCTCTTCATTATAAGTTTATGAATTTCGAAAAACAACTCTATCATGTGCAGAGGTTCTACTTAAGGTTCTATCCTCCTTTTCCAGTTCATACATGCACTTCATGTACTTAATACTTGATTGATTTTCTCAATCGATTTAGATGGTGATAACCATGTTCAATTTCAACTTAATACTGGTTTGTCTATAACACAATTTCCAATTTCCACTTGAAATTTACCTTATCAAGTGTATTAGCTATTACCTTACATCTTGAAACTTCATATCAGTTTACATTTTCGGTCTTGGACACATTGACTACTTTTTATTAATGTCGACTTATAATTCAACCCATTGCTAAGCCAACCAATTTCAATTTATTTATTCAACCAACTTCTTATTTCCATTTTGGAATAGGAATAGGATCCAAATTTTGTCTGATACTTAGGTTTCATTATCTCTTAGAAACATTTTTCTCATAGGATTTTTCATTACTCTTTCCTCATACCATGTCAAACATGTCATGTTTTAAATCTTGAATTTAATTTGAGTCACCATTATGTCCTATCTAAGGACATCTATGGTATTTTTCTAAAATTTCTGCTATACTCGGATCACATTATTAATGTACCCTCTATTTTTGAAATTATCAGTTCCTCTTGATTTGAAATATCTATCAATTTTCAGTATTTTGCAGTTTTTCTTGGAGGTTTTTCCTGCTTTACTGTTGCACTCATTCTATTTGCCTAAATTATTCCCAATCAAAAATTTTATTACTCAAATATTCTTCAAAATTTTAGAGACATTCCTCTTTTAAAACATCTAAAATCTCATTTTCTTTTCCTTTTTCACTTTTGAAGTTTATTTCAAACTCATTAAGGAAAAACAAACACCTAGTTTGCTTAACATTTTCCAGATTGTTGAAGAATTTCTACTTCAACCTTGGGTGTTCTGGAATCAAAACCCCTTCTTACTTTACCTGTAACTTCTTTACTACCTGTAGCATACATTTTAGTAGAAACCTTAATATGTACCCAGTATAATTCTGCTCATTTTTCTACATTTTTCTTCAATCCCATGCTATAATTGAGTAATAATATTACCTCTAATTCTTCTGCCCAAGCCTTAGTACCTCTTTCCATTTCTCGGATTGGGTTAGTATATTAAAACATGAATAGTTATTAGTTTAATCTTTTAACTGTTCAAAATATTTTGACCTTTTTCGGTCTATGCGTTTCTCCTCACCTTGTTGTTGTAGAGAGATTTTTGTATAGGCTAAGATTAAAAATATCTTTACCCATCTCTTCTATTATTTTTCAATATCCACGGTTAATTTTATGGTGGAAGTATCGGGACTGCAATTCAGTTCATGCTCACTTGAGCCTTTCCTCAGTCCACTACTCATCCTTCGTCTGACTTTTCACGACTTAACCATTGAGATTTTTAGAAATTTCCTTTTTGTTAAGTCTATCATGTCATTTATGTCCTCTAGATTTTGTAGAACTGTAAGACAATTCTGAACCGTTCTTTATATTCTGTTTTACTTGACACATCCAGGAGCAAAACATTATCCATCGAATCACTTAGAACTTCTAATTCATAGTTTCTGTATATTGTTCTTTATACATTTCTGTTGTAATTCTCATTTTATAATAGCTTATTGACCATCTATCCTAAGTAGAGAATATTCATGCTTGATCATCAGTTTATTCAGTTTTCAGTAGCCTATACTTACTCTGAAGGTTCCAAATTTTGTTTTGATCAACATTATCGATGCTCCCAGCATGGATTTACTTGGTCTTACATAGTTTCTATTCAACAACTTTTTTTTTTTGCTGCAGTTTTAACTCTTACAATATTTGGTTATTCAATCCGTATATTCTAAGGACTGGTGTAACACATGGTTTAATCTTCATTTAACAATCAGCTTCCCCTTTAGGGGAAATATATGAGGAATTTCATTCAAAACTATCTCCTTATTCTTTCTGTTGACTGGTAAACTTTCTACCAGTTTCTTTTTCACTTTGTTGTCTTAATTCTACAACATACATTTTTCAGCCTTTTCTTGCTGGCCTTTGTAATATCACTAGATTTCCATCACCACAGATACCCTGTAGTGTTTTATCTCAACAATTTGGTAGGTCCTTATGGTTGTTCTACCCAGTTTATTCCTATTACCACGGCATAAGAATCAATAAATGAAACATTTAACTCTAACTAAGGTTCTTTATACTTGTTTATCTTTCAGCAATCTTTGGAAATCTTATATGTCAATTCTGTACACAATTCCAGCTTGCTGGAATCTTTATTTATTTTGCTAAACCACGTCTAAGTTCATCAACCAGAACATAACAAGTTGTTTATCATGCATATCTGTATATTTCTTTTCAATTGTCTCTAGCCTCTTTTGTCCTATAAAACATTTTATATTTCTACTGATAGAATGTCTATAATTTGTAGTTCTGTGCAAATTTCTTGAGCAAATTCTATTTCTAAAAGTATTTAATCCACAATAAGTGGTTCAACAATCCTAACTTTTTACTATGAGGGTTTGTTTTTCTAAAATTTTGGTCCTTCCACTCCACATATTTCATCATCCCCTTTTCTTGCTAATCACAGTTAATTTTATTTTGAAATTAGTAGCTTTCAGTATTACTAGTTTTCGAATTCCAGGAGACAGAATCCCTCATTCTCAACTAGTAGGTAGAAAGTTTTTAACATCCTCTTACCCTTGCCTTTACTTTTAATATACAAGGTAACTAGCAAAGCAATTTGGTGAGTTTGGTAATAACTCAGCAATAATAATCCGTCCCAACCTAAGCTCCTAAAAATCTTTGGCTTTGTCATCCTATGATCGGTCATTCAAACGTCTATTACTAGTTTTAAATTGAACATCCCTTTTAAGTGACATTTTTCACACTTAATTTCCTACTACTACAAGGTAACCCTTATCTGGAATTTGTAAATAGCCAACCTGACTTTTAAATTATTTTCATACTTTACCACTTAAAATTTATTTACTATCTTTAGAAGTAAAACTTTTGCATGATCCTCCCTCTCTCCATCATAGGAGGAAGACTTTATTTTATTTTTTTCAGAATTCATCCTGAAATTCCTTGTTCCTCTGAGAGTGTTGTCTAGAGGCTTCATTTTTTCTCAGACTCTTCTGAGTGATTTACAGTTCTCTTTCTCTTTCTTCCCAGACCTTCACCTTCGTGACTGTCTCGAGAGGTCAATTGTCTGATTAACCTTTCTAGATCTTCACTGGCTAAAGATAGCCTTTCATTGTGGGTTTTCATTTGCATCAATAATCTTTGCATTCGATGCATCATAACCATCCATGGAGCATTTGGATCTGCTGGATTTTTCTTCACCACCCAGATCCATATACAGTTCATCCCCATCCCTCATGGTTTTCAACTGTATGTTTCTGCACTGTTTCACTATACAAAGTTAAAAATTAGTTAAAATTATATTTAATGACCACTTTACAACATCAAAAAAATTTCTCTGGTGTGAGCAAAAATTAAGGCCTAGTGTTTTAACATGGGCTCTGATACCATTTGTAACACCTCCATTTTGACACTAATTTTTTTATTTCTATTTATGACCTTTCAGCTAAATACAATCCATGTATGGACTATTTCTAATCCTCGTAGGACGTATGTGGTTCAATCAACATTCAACTTAGTAGTAATTTTACTCTTTCATGCTGTAAAGAGATACCCTTTGGGTTATTATACTTCCTCTATAACTTCCATGATACTCTAAGTATAATTTCAAATCCCTTTTTATTTATATGAATGTTAATAGAGTGATAATTAAAGTCCTCTCTAATTATTATTAATTATAACTCATCATTTTCCATGCTATATATTATTAATTTGACTTATAGCGCTATCTCTAACTTATTTTTATGGTTAGAATTTCATTCATCGTATTTCGATGTACTTTTGTCACTACTAATTTACTTCGCTACACTATCCCTAACTTACTTTTATTAGTACTAAATGTCATACTAACATACTTGTACCCATTAGGGTGACCAACAAAAACTCCTCAATTTATTGAAGATAATCTAGATAACTCTATTTGCACACCATACTTAATTCTTTTACTTTAGGTTAGGAATTACTACATGTGCATTTGAAATAAATTAAGATCCACTTGATTTAATTATTCTCACTACTTAACCCTAATTTGTAAAGGTTCTGAATTCTATATATACATATATTTTCGGCCTTTAATGATTTATTTAACTGCATATCTATTATCATTACTTTTCACCACAGACTTGGGGTACGTTTCCTTTATAAGGTTACATTTCCACATTGGTTGATACTTGGCATTTTATACATAATGCTACTTTTATTTTTCTATAATTTAAATTATATATGGTAAGAATTATCCTTATACCATTTTATAATTCGTTGGGTAAATATTTATTAACTTCCGACCACACTTAATATTACATTATAGGATTTACCAGGTTGAAGTTATATATATGTGTGTGTGCATGTGTGTGTGTGTGTGTGTGTGTGTGTGTGAGAGAGAGAGAGAGAGAGAGAGAGAGAGAGAGTAAATTGAACTCGTACAAACCATTTTAATTCCATAAGAATTCGCTGCCCATGACTCATACCCTTACAACCTTATTTTATACACCATTGGATTTTACATTTCAATACACATGTACTCAATACGTATGGCTATTAAATCTATTGTCAAATGTTATTCGAAATTGATATTTCTGAGATTTCATAACTGTCCAGCTTTAATGTGAAACAACGATTCCATATGTGGTTATGCCAAACCCTAGATTTTGGATTCCACTGGATTTTCTAACATTAAACAGTTTGTACAAAATCACGTGGCCCTCTTTACCTAGTTTTCAATACTTCAATCCGAGGGATAGTCCATGATCCATAGACGCGTGGATGACTTGGATTAATCATTCAACTTAGGGTTTTCAATTTGCATAAATAATCTCATTTTTTTTTTATGGCACTTCTCTTTTGGTCGATGGCCAGAACGTTGGCAATTGTTCTGTGTTTCACCTCTATTCTGAACGAAAATTTCTAATTCTACGAGGCTGAGAATGAAATAGCTTGTGCACGTAGAGAACACCTCCATTCTACCTATAGGTAATAGATCCCACATTCCTCAGAAATGAAACATCCCTATCTTCATGAATTTTTTTTTTTGTCTTTATTAATTATTTATTGGTTTCAGTTTATCAACTCATGGAATTTACTTATATGCAAGACTAGAACGTGTTGGATTAACTCTTCCCTTTGTGGCTCTATTTTCCTATGAATAGAAACTCCGTGTCGTTATGGATTTCAAAACCCACGTCTCTCTAATTGACTCACATATAGTGATTGTGTATTCTGGTAAGTTTTATTGTGAAAATCATGGAACTTAGGCTTTGTAACTGTGTTCCATATAATTTTATTGAGGTATTGATTGTAATGAATGTACGCAACCCTTCTACCATTTTAATTTTAGTTATTACAGTACTAGTATTTACTCCAAACTTCTAGTATCATTATTACTCCTTTATATTTTCCAATACATAGCGATTTTGGAATTTTTATTATCTGTATGCAAGAGGAAGGCCGACATTTCCCTCCAAGTTAACACTGGAATGAGAATGTCTGTCAACTCTTAATATTGGTTTCAGTATTTCCACACCATTATTGTTTGTATTTCTTTTCACTAGAAAAGTATTGTATATAACTTCTTCTCTGACAACGTTTTTGAACTTGCAGATGAATGGTGGAGAAGCCTCCTACTCCTCCTGGCCATGTAGTTTTAAAAAAATCACACGTAATGCAAGTAAGTGATATTCCCGAGTTTCCCTTTTAACATGGATTTATACTTTAGTTTGGGTTTATAGTATTGCTGGAATCCATAGTATCAGTTTATTTCATCGAATACTTCGAAACAGTTTCCCAATTTCGTTGACTCAAGGATTAACATTCCTTATTGAGTCTTCTTGTGTGGCTTTTTAACTCACACACCACAGAAATTACTACGTTTCAATTTTGGTTTCATTATCATTGTCTTCATGCCCAGATGGTTTGACTAGCACGAGGGTTTTTCGTTCAATATTTCTCAGTGTAATTTATAATATGTACTTTCATTTCCTGTGAGGACTTTAAACTAATATATAGCTTTTATATCATATATGACAATAAACTATTTCGACTTTCCTTAAGTACCTCCGTTTGAAATGTTCATGCCGAAAACTATTCTTCAACCTTTTTATGCATGATTTATTATCTTTTTATAATGACCTGTATATAGTGCGTAAAATTCAACATTGACTATTATTTTCTGTGTGACCACAAGTTCTACTTTATACACAATTCTTAAGGTAATAATGTTCACTTTAATTCCCTTACTCTAATTTTTTTAATTATCATTTAACTACCCTCCTCACTAGAACTAAATTCTGTTACTGGTCATTGCAGGTATTTTATATATAAACTTCCTTATTTTGGATTCACATGCATCCACTGCTCTTGAAATTTTCTCATACTACGAAACTATGTTTACATAGGTTGGTTCAGATACCGTGTGAAATTTCTCATATGAAAATTTGCATAAATTTGCAGAGATAAACATTTCAATGTTCATTTTAAGGGACCGAGTGTCCTCTATGTAAACTTTTATTATTAGCAGCTCTTGATTAAAACTGTGTAAATTTTTTATGAACTGAAAACGTCTACAAATATGTAACTATACAGACTTATCCTTTATACCTGTTTGGATATGGAATATATAAACTCTTTTCTTTCAATTTAAAATGTTTATTGGAAATCAAACCTAATATATTCGTTCCATATATAATTTAGCTTTCAGTTCGTATGTAGGGATACATTCTAAATATATATGTACATGTATATATTTTTTTATCCAGTAAGCTCTAATTCATGAGTTATCTTCCTCATTTTATGCTATAGTACATAACTTACTTAGCTATATAGTACACAACCTTACTTATCTATACTTTGCATTCGTTTGTCTTTCAATTATATTTATTTCTGCTTATAAATTGTTCATTATGAAATGTACAGCTTGGTAACATATCATTAAAACATAATTGTTAATGAAATAATAATTTTCTGTGGGTTACCTAACCTCAGATCTAAGCCTTATCCCAGGTTTAGACATTCTAAGGATTGGTCATCTACAGAGTTGTGCATGTACAACAATACAGGACAGACTATTTTATTATAGTTAGTGATGTTCAATGTACAGGCTGTCCAAAATAAATTCCAATTCATATTAATCCCACAGTATAGATGCATATCCAGATTCATAATTTCATATAAAACTATATTAATTTACTTTCTCAGCAATTCATGACAAAACTAGAATATAATTTAAAAATGAAATTAGTTGGTGCATACCACTTAAGGTAGACTAGGTTCCACCCAACCTTAGAGCTCTTTCTTCACAGCTCACCCCCTAGCAGAGATCCTTTTTATCCAGCAATAGACAACCTCTTGTCTATCCTGAATATGCTTACATAAGATTTCTTTCCCCTAAGCCTCTTTCCCTTAACTACGTCCAATTAAATCAGGATACTGCTTTCCTATGAGCCTAGGCTCTCCCTTTGTTTCTTCCACAAAAGTACTTTAAAGCTAGCTTTTCCTCTTTCTAGCTTTATTCCGCCTCTTCCCAGTAACTTCCTCTTTACTGGGGTAAATTTTTAGATTTTTATCTCCAATCTCAATTGCTTTAATTTTATTTCCTCCAAGGATTTTTGGAGAATTGGGAAAGTCTTATGATCCTTATCCTTCCTCAAAGATTTGGATCTCTAATCATTATCTAGTCTTTGCACCATTTATTTCTTTTTTTATTTTATTAATTTAATTTAATAAAATATATCCACAATAATTATTTTCCCTGGGTCCACTTGACCCTTATAGTCTTTCACTGCCTATTTGTAAAAGTAGGAAATTAGGGATATTTAAAACACTCAGCTTCTCTAATAAAAATGAGTCACACTGCTAATTTAATTAATTCAAAATTCAACAAACCCTAACACGCACTATACTAAAGACTGACTTCCAAAAGACAAGCTACAGGCATTCAATTTTTAAGGAAACTACCTCTACTCAATTTTAAAACTGAAGACACTAACACACTCTTACTAGAATCGAACTTGCACACAATGATCAAATCTAACTCGGATGCATCTTAACACTTTGTAGATAAGATCTCATTCCTCATCCTAATATTACTCAAAATTACATTCACAGCCTCATAGAATTTTGTAAATAATATCGAAACCAACAATGTTCAAATCAGAATGTAATAATTAAATGACAGATATGTATATGGAAATATTTTTTAGTCTTTCGAAGGCATTTCGGGATCAAACTCACTGTCACTTACAGTTCTCATTATTCCTGTTACAAACTTTCCCTATTTGAAAACAACGATGTTTAAATAAATTTGTTACATGAAACTTATTAGATATAAGAATATCGACCCTGAGTGAGGATTACACATTCAATTCAAAGTCTTCGATCCCTTATGGCAACACAGAACTTCGAAAGTGTTATCATTCAAATTTGTGAGAGATTGTAAGCCGGATTTGAAACATTGTCTCCACGTTTGTCCAAGAAATTCACCACATTCAGTGTTTGCAGATAGAACATAGGACTCACTATGTTATTCAATTAATTCAAACACCCATCCAATGGTTTTAATATGGATTCATGATAATGGGGATCTCAGTGCTCTTCTACAAATCGATTGAAATATTTAATGAATAGGAATTAGCAAGTAAGTCTTATGAAATTGCAGATCATGCAAAAATGAAAAGACAACACTCAACTATGCCAGAACGCAATCAAACATTGACAATAAAAATCGTATTAAACCATTCAGTGGTGCAAAGATGTAATTGAATCTAACATGGGACATAAAATCAAACCTGATTGAAGAATTACACAACTAAATTAAAATTCTACCTACAATGAATAAAGCTTCCCAAACCATGGTGGGCCCTTGCCACAAATGGGAAGGTTAAAATTTACAGTGATGGACATATCTTAACTCAGTAAGCTAAACAAGCATCGTAATGGCACTCCTATAGATTTAAATCAACAGTTGTTCATTATGGCGCTGAAACAAATATTCAAATTAAAATTGAAAAAGTCTGTAAGACACTTTCAATCTCTCCCCTGGCCTTCATAGGTGATACTATTACACATAAATAACAATGATTTCATGGCATGGAAAATTGAAGGATCTTAATCTTTCACAGATCCGATCTCAAGTACATATTCAGTTCATTACTAACTACTTCCAACTATGTTGCATCCTTAGGCTTATGTAGATAAGATGGTACTGATTTTAGGATGGTCTGGAAACTGGTGTTCACAGGGATCATCAATCCTTGAGATCATCTAGCTCGATGATGGAAGGAGAATAATAACGTTGACCACCTAGAGCATTGAAAGGCTACTAGGTTTTCCCAAGTTTCTTAAGTACAATTCTAGACTTGTATTTTAAGTACAGAACTTCAAAAAATAGCTTGGTGCCACAATCATGCTCCCAAATTGGTTGTATAAACCTTGTTGATGCATGCTTCACATCTAAAACCCATTGAGATTAGTTAACAAGCCAGGAATACATCTTAATCACCTAAATAAAATAGTTAAAATAATACCATTGTAATGCATTACCTCTGGGTAAGGGGTTAACAAGGTTTAAGCCAAAATGGGGACAAAATATAGGAAAAAGGGCTTATTGGTGACAAAAATAGGGTTGTTTGGGAGATTTTATAAATTTGGAATTTTCGGATTTTTATATAAATTGGCCTCAAAGAACCCTGACTATCTCCCAAACTGTAAGTAATTTTGGAAAACTAGTTTAGCTATAATAAATATGCTATACTAGACCAAAACCCATGTTCCAAAATGTATTCATTATCCTTCAGCTACATGTAAATTGAGGTGAAAGTTGGAAGTTTAAAATTTATTGCAGATTTGGACAAAATGGCTAATTTCCTTCTAGAGACTGACATGAGCGAGCTGGGTGGAATCCAAGTTATGGAGAGGTATTATAACTATTTTTGACAATAACCTCTCTCGATTTCTCCGAAAGCATGCTAGAAGTGCCAAAGCCCTAAATTAGGCATTTCTGCACTCAACTGGCTTGTGAAGGATTTCAGGGATGAAACCATGTGATAAATGTACTTAACAAAACCATCATCAGTAATAATAGCATAATCATATTTAATCATAGAGAAGTGAAGAAAATTAGTGATGATCAACCACAAGATACAAAATATGATTTGGCGGAAAATTAGAGTATGAAATGGGCTAAAAACCTAGGGTTTTAGGGAATGAATGGTGATATTGCATGACGAAAACATGGGCATATTCAAGGCTCAACATTGGCCATGGACCGTAATCATATGAAGCAACAAGCTAATCAACATCACTCCAAACACAATTTGTCTAAAGGGTGTCAATTGTGTTTTCATCTATAACCATGTAAGAAAAATTCCTTAAAAGCAGACCATCAACATAATCTTGCTCCAAAACGTTACGACCCCTATACAATTCTCAACCGCATTAGACTTGTCACCTGCAAATCAAAGCTTCCAACCACTCAAAGGTCCATCCATTTTTTCATGTTTCCTACTTAAGGAAAGTGATTGGATCTAATTGCAATGTTAAAACTAGTCTACCAAAATTTGATGAACAAGGTTCCACTTGATTGTAGCGTAAGGCAATCCTCAACCATTATGAGAGACACCTCCACTAATTTACATTTCAAGAATTTATAATATAGTGAAAAGATACACCACTCGAGGATTCCACGTGGGATCCCATCATCATTCTAAAGCAATTTTACACATCTCAAACCTTGAGGACAAGGTTGTTCTCTAAGGGGGAAGGTATGTTGGGGTCCTAGCCACCCTAACACCTAATAAATAGATTAATATATTTTTATGTAAAAAACTCATTATTAGTAAATAAGGCTAGTAATAGTGTGAATAAAACTCTTGTAAGAGGGCTTACTAGGAGGATCTGCCCACTAGAAAGCTCCTTCTCTAGAATGTTTTAGAAGAATAGAAAGTAGTATATATAGATATAGAAAAATTCTAAAATATGTCTTAGAGAATTATTGTAATTGAGTTCTACTCTATTGGAGGTTTCCCCCTCAAAGAGGCAAGTGGAAATTATGCTCTTGGTAATAAAAGTATCATCATTTTCTCCTATTACCATTTTGCTCGCTACTTTCATTATAATTTATTAAATATCTAGATGTTATTTTCATTTTGGTTCTTTGAATATTTTTATGAGGTACATTATATTTCAAGGTTTATGGAAGCCCTACTTAACTACTGAATTGAAGAGCTTGTGTATGTGAGGGATGAGGATAGATTTGCTAATTTTTAAGATTTTGACTTGGTAGGCTTAGATGTCCTTAGTATTTCGTTTTGTGAGTAGCTTAACCCCAAAATTTATTTCTATTATGGAAACACTTCATCATCTATAGAAACATTTGAAATGTTGTCCACGAGAATAAAATATTCTTAAGATATTTTGAGGTAGAATTTGAAATCCTTGAGAAATCATATGTAATATTCCCAATTAGCAAGAGCTAATTGGAAATATTAATTTTGACTATTTTTCCTTTATAAAGTTAAGTTATAAATAAAGTGAGTGAAGAGGGACACTTAACTCACACTTAGGATAAAAATTATTTCCTAAAGTCACTTAAGAGACATGACTAGGTGGTAACGTGGGGCCTAGTGGTCAAGTGGCGATGTGGGAAAAGGGGCAGCGTAGGCAGCGTGGGACCAAGCCAATGCAGAGAGAGATGGAAAACATGGCTCAAGGAGACATCGCAGTTGATGGTGGGGCCTAGGTGAGGGCAAGGCTCTCCAAGCATAAAAGGAGGGAGGGTCTCCTCATTATCATTCATTCTGATTATGCATCTTTGAGATTTTTCTTTGACATTGAGCATGCTTGATGTTTAGCAAAGTCTACATGTATTTTTTAGTACATTGGGTGTCTCCATTCAGAGATCCCAACCTCAGCCCCGGGGGACTTTGAGTGCCTGCTCAGGTGAGGAGTTTCATCCTTGTTTTTCTAGAGAGAGTTTCAACTATCACAGTCGGAGCATTCACTTAGAGAGACATCGCAATCACTGAGAGGGAGGACGCAGTATTAAGAGGAGGTGGTTCCGGATTGGTGGTTTGACGGTGGATTCAGCCTAGGATAGTGGGAAGGGGCCAACCCTTCCCTATTCTAGCATTTTGGAGGATTTAAGGGCCATTACTTGGAGCAGATCTTTCAGAGCCAGTGTCCCTCCTTGAGGAATAACGTAGTGCCTCAAGGGAGCCATTTTCAGGGGTCAACCATTTTCGGAAATATTTCTGGGATTTTCTAGGTTTTGGGAGGAGAGGCCATTCCCAAAGTTTTAGAATTTTCCGAGGTGGGGAGCATTCCCAAAGATTCAGTTCATTCCAGCAGTAGCAGCAACACAATAGCAGTACAACAGCTCTAGAGATAACACAGTCTTGAGGGAGCAACCATTCCAAGTCATTTCCTGAGAGTCTTTCTATGCTTGCCTAGTGCAAGCTGAGGTGCCATCATTCTGATCACCTTTGTACTCATTTCCCTTTCTCAGTATTAATAAAATGGCTTAGCATTATCCATATTTTTTGTTTTTCTTATGATGTGTCTCTAGTTGTTGTATGTCTTTGTTTATGTGCTTTATATTGTTGTTTATTTCCATTCAGGATATTACAGTGGTATCGAAGCTCATAGACTTGGCTCAGCTTGTGGAGCAGACTGTCTATGACACCAGCAGGAAAACCATACATCACTTACTGGTGAAGAAAGTATAAAGACCAAGAATATTGCTATTTATTTCCATTCAGGATATTACAGTGGTATCGGAGCTCATAGACTTGGCTCAGCTTGTGGAGCAGACTGTCTATGACACCAGCAGGAAAACCATACATCACTTACCGGGGAAGAAAGTATAAAGACCAAGAATGGAGGTTAGAGCTCACTTTCGGGAAAGGTGACAACGTTCCAGTGGTGGACGCAAAGGAAGAGGAACCAATGGTGGAGGAAAGAGATGCCGGGAAGGAGTTCAGGGAACTACTCCTAAAATCAGTGCAGGATTTGTCGAGGCAGATAGAAGATATGGGGCAAAGGTTCAAGGCAGAGTCTAGACAACGTGAGACCACAAGGGGTTTCCATGTTGGAGAGGGATCAGGCACATCTCATCACTTACAGGAGCACTTCACAACACAGCAGGTGGCATCACACCCCCCCCCCCACCCCCCCCCACGATGCCTACGTTTCTTGCCACAGACACTGGGGTAGGAGCACAGCAGGAGCAGGAACCGGAACACATGAGAGATTACTTTGTTGAGTACCAGTCCTATGGTTAGGAGTTTAGATATGCCCTCACTTTCCATGATTTCATTTAGCTCAAGCGAGACAGAAGACCCCGCAACCATCACTAGGTGAACAGGCTCTCACATGACGGGGATTTACAACGCATAGTAGGCAGGTTCCATTTATCGGCATTTCACAGATCATCCAAGTGTTCGGAAAAGGCCTGGGTGGATAAGTTGGATATATATTTCCAGCTTAATTAGATGGCGAGGCTAGAGGTCATCAAGGTGGCAGCGCTGCATGTAGAGGGTGAGGCCCAAGATTGGTGGTTTCATGGGATGGCTACACTGGGGCACTCGGGAGTGACAACATATGCCAAGTTTACACAGAGACTGGTAGAACGTTTTGATCGGAGGGATCTAGAGGAGAATTTTGTTGAGCTGACAAAGCTCAAGCAGACCGGGATCCCGGACACATACATCTTAGAGTTTTTGAGACTCTCCATGATGCTACCTAATTTATCTGCAACCTGGATGATCTATATGTTCATAGACGGGTTGGAAGAGCCTCTACAGGGATTAGTCAGATCGACGAGGCCAACGACACTCCATGATGCAGTTGGGAGGACTCAGGATTTGCAGGATGCGCTACCCCAGACTAGAGCTCATTTTCCTCGGAGACTGACATTCCAACCGAAGGGGAAGGACGTGAGGGTTCCACCTCCAAGGGGGAACCAGGGCAGAGGGCTTGGAGATGATGAGGCCAGGAGAGATCTGAAGAGGAGGAGGCTATGTTTCACATGCTAGGAGCCATGGGCACTAGGACACCGTTGTGCCGTGGGGAAGGCACATTACATCGAGGTATTCTCCAACAATAGTGGGGAAGAAGAGGAGTATGAGGAGGTAGAAGCAGGAGGCAATAGTACAGCGAAGAGAGGGGATCATCTGCCACCTCTACTAGGAGCGGGAGGTGCGGCTTTTGTACCTTCTGGGTGAGCCCTTGCAGCCTTGCTGGGAGTTCCCAAGTACTTGAAATTTCATGTTCGAGGCACAGTACGAGGACAACATGTTTCAGTGCTAGTGGACAGTGGGGCCACCCACAATTTCATTGATGCCCAACTGGTAGAGCGGAGAGGCATACCGACGGAGAGCTTTGATGGGTTTTTGGTACTGGTTCCAGGGGACCGGACCATGCAGTGTGCCAGGTATGTGCCAGCCTTGGCAGTGACTATGGGGACGTACACCCTGACAGATCACTTTTTCGCGGTGGACATTCCAGACACCAACGTGATACTGGGGTACAGTGGTTGATCACACTGGGAAAGGTCACCATTGATTGGGAGACCTTGGGGATGGATTGGATGGATAAAAATATTGGGAGGCATGAGAAGATTCTGGGTATGCACACCTACCCACCACAGACAGTTTCAACACACCGGATGGAGGCTTATTTTCAGAAGGGGGATATAGAGTGGGAAGTGGAGTTGCGTGTGTCAGAGGCAAGATCTACAGGGCAAGCCATACACCCAGATGTACAGTCCATCCTTGACAGGTATGCTATGGTATTTGGGGAGATACCACCAGGGTAGCTCCCAGATCAGGGGTTTGAGCACACGATTGAGCTGGAGCAGGGCATCCAGGCTGTCATTACTACACCCTATAGGAATCCTAAGGCCTATCAGGATGAGATTGAGAGAGCCATACATGAGCTCTTAGCTCTTTGACACATCCGCCCCAGCACTAGCCATTTTTCTTCTTCCATAGTACTGGTGAAGAAGAAGGACGACACATTGAGGATGTGCATTGACTACCGGGCCCTAAACAAGAAGACCATGAAGAACCAGTACCCAATCCCACGGATCGATGAGTTGATGGATGAGCTGAGAGGATCGAAGTTCTTCTCAAAGATTGATTTGAGATTCGGGTACCATCAGATTTGCGTGAGGGAGCAGGACATTCCCAAGACCGCTTTCAGGTGTCACTACGACCATTTTGAGTTCTTGGTGAAGCTCTTTGGGCTGACCAATGCTCTGACCATATTCCAATCATGCATGAATCACATCTTCTGAATTCACTTGAGGAAGTGTGTATTAGTGTTTTTTGACGACATCTTGATTTATAGCAGGACATGGTAGGAGCACCTCTAACATACAGAAGTTGTATTGCGCATCTTGGAGGAGAAGCAATTTTATGCTAAGCTCTCCAAATGCGAGTTTGGGTTGACAGAGATGTTCTATATAGGGCACATCATCAGTGTGGACAGAGTGAGGGTCCCTGAGGAGAATATCAGGGCCATCAGGGATTGGACAAAGCTGAAGAATGTGACGGAGCTTTGGGGATTTGTGGGTATTTGCACTTACTACAGGAATTTCATCAAGGGATTCTCCCAGCTTGCAGCACCCCTTACGGATCTCACCAAGAAGGGGGTATTCAACTGGATTGGTACAACGCAAAGGGATTTCGACAGGCTTAAGGAGGTGATGAGTAGCTATCCAGTTTTGGCATTGCCATATTTTACACAGCCTTTTTTCCTGGAGTGTGATGCATCAGGGGAGGGGATATGCGCAGTTTTGATGCAGGGAGGCCATCCCATAGCTTTCGAGAGCTGAAAGCTGCTTCCACATGAGAGGTTGTATGCTATATACGACAAGGATATGTTGGCCATCATGCATGCATTGGCCAAGTTTCGACAGTACTTGGTAGGGAACAGGTTCAGAGTGAGGACAAACCATGACAGCTTCTGATTCTTCCTAGAGCAGAAGTAGTTGCAGGAGAGGTAGCAGAAGTGGGTCAGCAAAATCCAGGCATATGATTTTGACATTGAGTATGTGAAGGGGAAGAACAACTTGGTGGCCGATGCACTTTCACGCAGGTCGGCATCATTGTCCTTGATTAGTTTGGATACGGACTGGAGGGCTCAACTTCTAGTGGAGTACTCCAAGGACCATTTTTCCTGTGAGATTTTGGATGGACAGGTAATAGATGATAGGTATAGAGTGATGGACGAGGTGATCTACTACAGGGACAAGATCTTCTTGACTGAGGGCTCCCAGCTCAAGAAGAAGATATTGCACGCCTCACATGACTCGCCATTATCAGGCCACCAAGGGTTCACCAAGACCTATAGGGCCATTAGGGAGAGGTTCTCTTGGAAGGGCCTCAAGGAGGACGTACTCCAACATGTCAGGGAGTGCGAAGTTTGCTAGTGTAACAAGGGGGAGATGAACCATCCTGCAAGGTTATTGCAACCTCTTCCCATACCTGAGGGGAAATGGGAGAGTATTTCGATGGATTTCATTACGGGGTTGCCCACTGTGCAGGGCAAGGATTGCATATTTGTAGTCATTGATCAGCTGACTAAATATGCTCACTTCTTCACCATATCGGCACATTACGCTGCAACACAGGTAGAAGAGTTATTCTTTAGGGATTATTTCAGATTACATGATCTCCCAAAGACCATTGTCAATGATCGGGATAGCCGCTTCATGGGCGGGTTTTTGCAGGAGCTTTTCCGTTTGGTGGGCACTGAGTTGACACCGAGTACTAGTTACCACCCCCAGACAAATGGGCAGACAGAGATAGTAAACAAGTGGCTGGAGGGCTACTTAAGTAACTATGTCAGCGGGCAGCAGAAGGCATGGTTGAGATGGCTACACTTGGGGGAGTACTACTACAACAACACTCAACATATGTCCATCGGTATGTCTCCATTTTATACATTGTATGGGTATCATGCTTTATCTTTTGCTGACATGATGTTTGGTGCTAGCAAGGCTCCTAGAGTAAAGGATTGGATCCAAGAGAGTCGGGATAACATGGCTACAACACAGAATCAGCAGAAGCTGTACGCCGATAGGGGACGTGTTGAGAGGCAGTTCGAGGTAGGTGATATGTTCTACCTATGCTTGCAGCCATATCGATGGTCCATGCTGAAGCAGAAGGGGGTTGAAAAGCTCAAGTCCTGCTTTTATGGACCATACAGGGTGACACGCAGAGTTGGAGAGGTGGCATATGAGTTGGAGCTGCCCATTGGTAAAAATATTCATAATGTTTTTCACGTGTCATGCCTGAAGAAGGCACTAGGACAACAGGTGACCACAAAAGAGGAGCTTCTGCCCACCGATGATGAGGGGCATCTGGTGCTACAGCCGAAGGCCATTATTAACACTAGGGAGAGGCAGCTGCAAAGCAGAACAGTTAGAGAATACCTGGTGAGATGGAGGAATTTACCGGATGAGGATGCCACCTCGGAGAGTGAGAAGATTTTGCAGCATCCATCATTACAGTTGCTTGAGGACAAGCAACATTTTGCTGGGGAGGATTGTAATATTCCCAATTAGCAAGAGCTAATTGGAAATATTAATTTTGACTATTTTTCATTTATAAAGTTAAGTTATAAATAAAGTGGGTGAAGAGGGACACTTAACTCACACTTAGGATAAAAAGTATTTCCTAAAGTCACTTAAGAGATATGACTAGGTGGCAACATGGGGCCTAGTGGTCAAGTGGCGGCATGGGAAAAGGGGCAGCGTAGGCAGCGTGGGACCAAGCCAGCACAGAGAGAGATGGAAAATGTGGCTCAAGGAGACAACGCAATTGATGGTGGGGCCTAGGTAAGGGCAAGGCTCACCAAGCATAAAAGGAGGGAGGGTCTCCTCATTCTCATTCATTCTGATTATGCATCTTTGAGATTTGTCTTTTGACATTGAGCACGCTTGCTGTTTAGCAATGTCTGCACGTACTGTTCAGTACATCGGGTGTCTTCGTTCAGAGATCCCAATCTCAGCCCCAGGGGACTTCGAGTGCCTGCTCGAGTGAGGAGTTTCATCCTTGTTTTGCCAGAGAGAGTTGCAACTACCATAGTTGGAGCATTCACTTAGAGAGATAGCGCAGTCAGTGAGAGGGAGGATGCAGTCTTGAGAGGAGGTGGTTCCGGATTGAGGGTTTGACAGTGGATTCGGCTCGAGATAGTGGGAAAGGGACCAGTCCTTCCCTATTCCAGCATTTTGGAGGAGTCAAGGGCCATTACTTGGAGCAAATATTTCAGAGCCAGCGTCCCTCCTTGATGAATAGCGTAGTGCCTCAAGGGAGCCATTTTCAGGGGTCAGCCATTTCCAAAAAGCTTTCTGGGCTTTTCTGGGTTTTGGGAGGAGAGGCCATTCCCGAAGTTTCAGAATTTTCCGAGGAGGGGAGCAACCCCAAAGATTCAATTCATTCCAGCAGTAGCAGCAACACAGTAGTAATACCAGTAGCTCTGGGGATAACACAGCCTTGAGGGAGTAACCATTCCGAGTCATTTCCTGAGAGTCTTTCTACGCTTGCCTAGTGCAAGCCGAGGTGCCATCATTGTGATCACCTCTGTACTCATTTCCATTTCTCAGTATTAATAAAATGGCTCAGTGTTCTCCATATTGTCTATTTTTCTTTTTCTTACAATGTGTCTCTAGTTGTTGTATGTCTTTGTTTATGTGCTTTATATTGCTGTTTATTTTCGTTCGGGATATTATATCATATTAGTTTCTTTAGTTTTATTAATTAAAATTTGCCTCCAAAATCTCTTAGGACATAGCTTAGAGAAGTGAAAAAGTTTATCTTGTTCTTTACTTATGTCTATATTGCAAGAGTCCTAGGATAAAGAGGGAATTTAGAGTTAATGATACATTTAAAATATTATTTCAAACAAACTGGAAGCCAATTAATATTATATGATATATTTTGAATATTATAATGTAATAAACTTTGCTCCATTAATATATTAAATTACATTTTTAATATTAATTGTAAATACACAAAATTAAAACTTTATTAATTTGTGCTAATAATTATATGAATATATTTGAACAATGACATTTTAATATTCATAAAGATTATATCTAAAATAAGTAATTAAATACAGATAAAAATATTTGCTTCCTCATATATATATATATATATATTTTTCACCAGAGAAAAAACGCTACTTTTTATATATATGAAAAACAATCCATCAGTCAAAACATTATCATCTGCTAGGAAGATACCCGATCCACAGGAGAATAGGGTGATCCATAACAGATAGGAGATAATAAGCCCAATTTCCCCTACAGGGACTTGTAATGAGCCCATAGCCCATAGAAGATCCAAATACAAATCCGATACAAATCTGCCGATATACCATGAAGCAGATGTGTGATACAAAACTGCTGATATATTCTCATACAACAAAATACCCAGGGAGAAAATGATAAAAATAAAAGGAGAAATAATAAGCAACAGAGAAAATATGACATACATACATCCCATAATATCTTTGAGAAAACAGGCCATCCTGTACCTGTTCATCATAAAGGGGTCCGACCATACTAAGACTGATAGTCAAACAATGTTAGCGGCGAGTTCATCTGGATACATACCAGCGAAAGCAATGTGGTACCGGTCAAGACATGATGTGCCAAATCTGTAGCAGATCTGTGGTCCAATCTTTGAATCAGCCACAAAAAGCAGTCCCCTGTTCGGCAGAAAGAGGTCATTACACCAGTGTCCAATAAAGAGCATCTGCATGATCCAATTGATACAAAATCTACCAGCCACGCAGGGTCCCATGTAGATAATCCAACTGAAGTCACCATGTAGCATCTCCAGGCATTATGAAAAACTACTATGTAGCCGATATATACAATTACAGCAGGCACGAACCTGCCTCAAAACCATATGCCTCCAGTGTTATATGCCAACTGAGGATGCCCCGGGATGGGAAAAGGAGCCATACATGAACCAGGTGAAAAACAAATAGCAAATACAAAAACCAGTGTGAGGATATACAGCCGCCGAAAGAAATGATCCTATAAATCGAAACTGAATGAAGCCCTTTCCCTGTTATCCTTGTATTGGATGACTGTAATGTGACCAAAATTTTGTTCCAGCCCCAACTTTGAAAGCCTATCTTCCCTCCTGTTTAATTCTCTGTATATATGGTGGAGGGAGGTCCTCTGAAATTGAGAAAGAATATAGAGAATTCGATCAACCCATCCACTGAGATTTGTAACCCTGAGATTTTCTCTGCTCGAAATGCCTTCAATGACAATCTGGGAGTCCCCGTATATGTCTATGTCGGGGATCATCAAGTGATGGGCCACCATGAGCCTGCTCCACAGGGCCATGATCTCGGATTTATTGTTTGAACCAGGGCCCCCATTCCAGATGATATGGTAGCACTCCCCATCTTCCAATTTAAGTCATGCTCCGCAGCCGCAAATACCATCCTGTTGTGCTCCATCGAAAAATAGAGTTGGAATGTGGATACTGTGAGGCCTAGTTCTGTTAGACAGATCCTTATCTACCTTTTCCGGAATAGGATTACTCTGAAGCCAACCCAGAATGTACATATATATCCTGTAGGTATCCCACCGCCCCCCATTGAACAACATGTTATTCCTACTGCACCAAATCTCCCAGAATGTATAATATGGAAGAGCCTTTTTCCCAGCACCCTTTGAAGCCCAAAAATCATATGCATGATCATGTGATGTCGGTCTCCATGATGGGCCATCAGTCCATTGTGAGAACATTTCCCAAAGTCCAATAGCCCCCTTGCATTCAAAGAAAATGTGACAGACAGTCTCTAGCTCCTCTTTGCATATTGTGCATCGTCCCGGGCCATGTTTCCCCCTTTTTTGCAGATTATCCCACGTAAGTATCTTTCCTTTCCTGAGAAGCCAATTGAATAGTGTAATCTTGTGGGGAATCTTCCATTTCCATACCTTTGTGAAGCCAGGGATACCAGGGGATGTGTGTCCATCCGCTTTGATGAGCAAGTATAGTTCCTTGACAGAGATGTTTGGGCCCTTGTACGCCCCGCCCCATACAAACCGATCGCCCTTTGGGTCAAAAAAGAAGCCAACCCTCTGATAAGAGCTGATGAGCCTCAGCCAACACTCTCTGTCATCCCCCTGCATACCCAGTGCCTCAAAATTCCTCCAAACTGGAGCACGAACTTCCCAATGAGTAATGACATCCGATATAAAAATGAGACCTCTATGGGTCAATCTGTGTATGAAATCCAGGTCAATATAAGGATCAGTAGAAATTAAACTTTACATAGAAACTTAGAATATATTTTGAAATAGAATTAAACTTTACATATAAACTTGGAATATATTTTGAAATAAAATTGATGTGAAATTTAATTTTTGTTTTATTTAATAATTTGAATAAAATAAAAAAAATATAATAAAATATATATCTACACTATTTGTGTAAACATATTTACATTTTAATTTAATAATATTAAAAAATAAGTTAATTTAATAATTTTTATTATAATTTCTCATGTCTTAAAAATGGAGTTTCTGGTCAATTGAGATGTTTAGTTTTCATTCTTAAGCTCTCAAAAATATGTAAATGAAATGACAAATTTAAGATACGGTAGAACACTTTTTTTAAGTAATGTTTTTTTTTAATTATAATTTTGTATATAATTACTTATTAATTCCAAAAATTTAGATTTTTTTATTTTTCATCTACACATAATAATAATAATAAAAATATGTAATTATTTAAATGTTTTAAAAAGATAAACTTTATTTTTTTTTCAAAAAATACTTAACTTTTGTGAAAAGTATATGCCTTTATATTTTTTAGTTTTTTTAAATAAAGAATGACAAGCATGTGACTAAAAGTCTATAATCCCAATTAAATTCATATTCGTTTGGAAAAACTTAAATTCCTAATTATATATAAATATATCTCCAGCACAAAATCTATAACACTATTATCACAATGATAAATATAAAATTAATGAAAAGTATATAAATTTAATATTAATTTTTAAAGTTTTTATAATTATAAATTTTGATAATTGAAATAATAATAACAAATGATTTTATAAAAAAAATAAAAAAACATTTATAATTTAATATTAATTAATTCGTAATAAAAAGTATTTTTTAAAATAATGCTCCTGACAAGTAACGTTATGGTTCAAACAAAAATCGTACTGGGCATATTTAGTTGCGCTGTTCGAAGTGGGTCCGTGGCGTTGGCATTTAATAGTTGAGGTGAAGGTGGGCGCGGGTGTCGTGCTCCCATGAAGAAGAAGGATCTGTTGTTGTTACTCACTCGAAGAAAGATCTGTTGTTGTTGTTGTTGTTATTGTTACTCAAGAGAATGGAGATCTTTCTTTTTAAGATGTTATTGTCAGGCTCGCTGCCCACGTGCACGTGTCCACAATCCAAAAGACACGGCCCGCAGGAATTCGAGGCAGAGGTTCGGGACTCGGTTTATTTTTAATTTTAAATTTTTATTTTATCTCTTCCCCGCTCTATTGTGCTGCGTGATGGGTGTTGTCTTCCCCGCGCCTGCTATATTATCTTCCCAGGTCATGGTTGTTGGGTGTTGAAAGCACACTCGAGTGTTTTGTTAGAACTGATCCTCGCCGAGGGTTGCAGATTTTAATGAGGCAGTAGGGTCATGTATGACTCGTCTCCATTCTATTTTGGATATCTTTACTTTACCCTCAAGCACCCCCGGGCCCTCGCCCCATTTTGCATATCTTTACTTTACCCTCACTGGGAAGCACCCCCGGGCCCTCGCCCCCGCACATTCACATTCAGCTCTGGCCTTTTCACCTCCAGGGCGTTTCTTGCTTTTGGACCAGTAACTCCCAGTTGGGTTGAAATACAATATTTCTGAAAGCAGGGCTCTGCCTGTTTGTTTGTTGGTTGGTTGGTTGGTTGGTTGGTTCTGTTGGGTAGTTTGCCTATCGAAATCCATCCATAATGATGGACGTGGATCGAAGATTGAATCCCGGGCACAGTCAACCCCATATTACTGCAGGCCTTAAGAGGCTCTGTGCAAGGGCCAACAAGGGACCAACGGCCCCTGCTTCTCTTCGCAAGGGATTGGTTTCTTTTACATCACTGGCAACGAAAATTATTGATCGTTTGAAAAAATGTGAGGTTTTGATTGAGAAAGGGCTCAGTGGTGAGGAGGTTGCTAGGATTGAGGCTGAGTTTGGCTTCACTTTTCCTCCAGATTTAAGGGCTGTTTTGCAAGAAGGCCTGCCTGTGGGCGTTGGGTTTCCGGACTGGAGATCCGGGGGGTCTCAGCAGCTCAGAATGAGCTTGAATCTACCCGTTGCAGGGCTATCCTATGAAGTTGTAAGGGGGAAGTTCTGGTGGAAACAGTGGGGACAACGCCCTTCTGACACAGAGACTGCTGCTAAAATCGCTAGACAGGCTCTGAAAAAAGTGCCCATTCTGGTCCCTCTCTATGGGCACTGTTATATCCCATCATCTCCAGCTCTGGCAGGAAATCCTGTCTTCTTTGTCGATCACACTGAAGTTCTCTGTTATGGGTATGATCTATCTGATTTCTTTGGTAGGCAGACATTTGACCCATGTGACCACAACTTGGATTTCATGGCTAAAAGGGTTATGGGTCGCAGTTTGAGAAGAGAGAAAACATTGAGTATTATTGGGAGACATGTGGATGTAGCCTATTGTAAGGGGAAAGTACATCATTTAAGTAGGAGCCATAACAGTTCCAAGAGAGAGAAATGCGAGGAGGTAGAGGACTGGCGGAGAACTGTGTACACTTTAGCTAAATACACCGATGTGAACTTTGGGAAAGATGGGAATTCAGATTGGTGCAGGAGAAGTCTGGATGAACGTTCTATGATGAAATCCTGCCATCCTTCTATGGGGAACACTGAAAATTCCCTTGATAACCCCATCTCTGGCAACAAATTCCTTGCTAATTTGGCAGCAAAAACCCCATCTGCTCCTAGCTCACCAAAGAATTTAAGGTGGATAGAGTTTTGGACTGAGTTAGTTGAGAAAAGACAGAGCTCGTGCATAGGATCACCTCGTTCCTCCTCCTCTTCTTCTTCTTCTAAGGTGGGGATTGACCTGGCGATGTCGGCAGCCGAAGAGAAAAGAGATGATAATCGTTTGCAGTGCAGAAGCATGCCTGAATGGATGCTCTGTTACTTGGAGGAATTAGCAACATTGCTCAGGAATGGGGGCTGGAGAGAAGAAGATATCAGTGACATAGTTCAAGTGTCCTCAACCCCTTTGGATCCAGACAACGTTTTGTTTGACAGCCAAGCTGTTTTGGAAGGCATGCTATTGAAAGCTGATTCCATGTCCGATTCTCTTAGAAGAGCAGGATGGAGTTCACAGGATGTCTCCGAGGCTTTCGATTTTGATTTTGCAATAACAGAACCCAGAAGGCCTGCCAAGAAGCTGTCTCATGAGTTTATTCAGAGAATTGGTAAACTTGCCGAATATGTTGGTCAGGCTTAGCAATATGTTGGTCAGGCAGAGCCTTATTTCCATTGTGTTGGGGTTTCAGCCAAACTCATGTCAATCCGTTTCATCATCATCATGTAAGGTCTTCCTCAACTGAGCAGACCCTCAGCTTCCTCTGTTCTTGTAACGTTGCATACTTCTCCCTTTTTTTGATAAATGGGCCTCCCATATCTGCCATTAATCAGGCAATGTGCCGTAGTGAGTTATTGTTATCTTTCATGGTCTATTTATTTGTCTGTCACTATGCACTGCCTTCTGCTACTTTGTGTTCTGATTCCGAACATTGTGGTTAGAACAGAATCCAGACCATGGTTGGAGTATTGAAAATTGGAGGCTATCTCTCAGGACTTACCCTTAGCCCGTGGCGTGGGGTGTTCTTCCTCAAAGCAGGACTTACAGTGTTCTCCCTGAAAGCAGGACTTACCCCTAGCCCGTGGGGTGTTCTCCCTCAAAGCAGGATTACCCCTAGCCTGTGGGGTGTTCTCCCTCAAAGCAGGACTCAGCCCCACAGCCTGTGGGGTGTTCTTCCTCAAGGCTATATTCCCCTTTCATGATGGTCACCCTTACTTTTACGAAATGAAGGTGTGAATTGCTACCTCCATTACAGAAGAAAGCAGTTGTGAATTTCTACCCCCATTACAGGAGAAAGTTCTACCTCCTTTACAGGAGAAAGCAGACTCTGTGAAGCTAATGTTACCTGCCTCTCGATGCCCCATGCCTACTTCCACCGCAGGACTGCACTCAAAACAGTAAAGAGTCAACTGTTATAAAATATCTGTAACTTGATAAACATATTTGTGCTTCAGTAGCTGTGTGCTTCTTTCTATATATTGTTTCAATCATCTCAGGTCTAATGTTTGGCTATACACTGAAAAGCTTGAACGACCTCAAAAACATTGCAGCAAATGTTCCATCCCAAGTTTTCCCATGTACTAATGTCATATATATTTTGCTATAATAATTCCACATTCTCATTTGTTATATATATTTTGCTTTGCTATAATAATTCTACGTTGCCATTTGTTCACCACTTTTCTGGTATACTTCATCATGTTTTTCCAAATTGAGGCGCAATGGATGTGTTTTTACAAATTGGTGATCGGCTTAAATTTATTGGATATTTAAAATAAAAATAAATTTTTTATTATTATTTAACAATTGGTTATCGGTTTAAATTTATTGAATATTTAAAAAAAAATTCAAAATTTTTATTATATTATATATACACCAAGGTTCTGGTCACTAACCTATCTCCCCATATTGATATGTAAAACATCTTACTGTTAGTACACCATTTGTGACAAGTTTGATAAAAAAAAATCCATTTGCAACCAGTTGATAAAAAGTTCGTAAGTAGATAAGACAATCTCTCCATACTGATATGTAATACACCATTTGCAACAAATTGATAAAAAGGTTTTCGGAGGGAGGGGGGGCCGGAGCGTGCGGAGGAGGGGAAGACAAGTCTCATGAGTTGATGAGAAAATTATGAAAACAATTGAGAGTAAGAAAATTATTAAAACATTAAAAGACTAGTTTGCAGAATATTAAAATTCAAATTTGCAAACTAAGTAGTGCTCATATTTTATTGTATAGTATAGAATCACCTGAATATCCTTACTTGTTTACACCATTTGTAACAAGTTGATAAAAAGGTTTGTGGGGACAACAAGTCTCATGTGCTGATGAGAAAACTATGAAAACAATTGAGAGTGAGAAAAATAAAACTATGAAAACAATTGAGAGTGAGAAAACTACTAAAACAGTAAAAGACTAGTTTTACATAATATCAAAATTCAAATTTGAAAACTCAGTAGTGCTCATATTTTATCGTATAGCATAGAATCACTTGAATATCCTTATTTTTTTTTCTGCAATAGGGGCCTCACAGCATTGAAATGGCCACTTCATGAATAAATGACAGATTGCAAATCATAATGGCATTCCTTATCACCATGTGTTTTACTTCAATGTTATGTGCTTTATTTTAATGTTTTGATACAATTTAGATGTTGTAGTTTTTAAACTCTTTTACTTTCTTATTTCTTTCTCTAGTTTTTATTGGAATAAGGATTGTTGTAGTATTTTTTATATAATAATTTCAAATATTTCAAATATATGGAAAAATGTTAACAATAATTTCAAATATTTTAAATATATGGAAAAATATTTCGAAACCAATGGGTGGAATGGAAGGAGAAAAAAATGGAAAGATTAGGATTAGTCTAAACGAGCCAAAAAAAAAAAAAATAAAAAAAAAAAAATGAAAACCATTGATTCATATTACAATTTTTCTTGGACTCTAATAACTAATCTCATAACACACACTAACCCAAATTTCAATCACAAGGATTAGATGTCTAATATTCCCCACTTAATCCAGAGGGATGTATCAAAGTCCAAGAAGTGTGGTTTTTAAGAGAAAACCACAAACAATACATAAGATGGGAGACCTCAATGTTTCGACTAGTGATTGTTTAAGGATGAATACCAACTCTGGAACTATCAACACAGTTCCTCAAACAAACCAACTTTGGAACTATTAAATCAACTCTGGGAACAATTCTTATTCTGACATTTTCTACTAGTCGTGGAGTGCTTCTTCACAAATCTCAACATGCCAAAAAAAGATGCAATCATGCTCATAGTGTATAATGTTCGTGGAGCATAAATCAAAACAACTCTATTAAATCTTCAAACCCGTAGCAGACCATCAATTCCCACCTTGTCAGATACATGGTGAGAAGTTGAAATATTTTTCACTGCAAGACCGGTCAATACTCTCGAACATATCTTGTGGTATGAATTGTAAATCTTCCTAGCTGTTTTAGACCAATCCCAATAAGAAATCCATCCAAAATTATTTTTCTCTCTTGCAATAGTCTTATACTTGAAACATAAGTTTGAATGATGATTCTTCTTTCCACATTATTCACAAGGATGAATATCATAACAATGTTCTTTCTCATGTCCAACTTTTATCACAATATTGGCATTTAACGATTTGTTGTGGAACAACATCATCCATAAATCCGACACTATGGAATTGCATAGGCTTTGGAAAATCAGGAACATGAAAAGAAACATCCTTACTATATCCCATGCCAGTTCTATTTTTGTTGCAGACGATTTCTTCCAAAGGTCTTATAAAGGTTTTAGGAACGACAAGTTTTATATCTGTATGCAAATGACCCTTACATACACTTGCCTTGTTGGTGCATTGCATTGCTCCATTGTCATTTTCTAACTATTGATCAATTTCTAATTCATGCTCAAACAAGTTGTTTTGAACAAAAATGAGTTCATAATTACAAATCATCTTTAGTTCACGTAATTCATCCTTTTGCAATTGTGACTCTATTTGGAGAAATTCAACCATCTCGTGCATTTTGCAAACAATTTCTAATGTCAGACAGGGTATTCTTGTTAACTTGGATTGTATTATGAACATTAGGGATCATTTGAGATCATTAGAGTATTTAATAACTCTATCAAATCATTAATTCTCTCCATTTTCTCCAACTCACTATGAGAAAACAATCAACTTTGAAAAAAGTGTCGGCCCCCACTTATAGTACAATAAAAGAAATCTTTCAACCAAAAATATATAGTCAAAGGTGTCGGCCCCCACTTACAGTACAATATAAAAGAAATATTTCAACTAAAAATATATAGTCAAATCTGACAGATAAAATGACCAGTAGTACAAAATGGCTAATTAGTTACTAAAAAAACGACTAAAATTTACATATGAATGATTATTTTCCAGTTGGTGACAAATAGTAGCTAATTTACAATATCTTATAACGTGACCAACTTTTAGTCGTTTTTAGCTTAGTACTTAATTGATTTTCTAATAGTATATTTAGTCATTAATTTAATCATTGATTTAGTAATTAATTGCTACAATTAATGATCAAATATACAACAAAATATATTACTAAATAATTACCTGAGAAAACGAATTAATGACCAAAGTAATATGACTAAAATGTTGGTTGTTTAATAAAATATTGTAAATTAGTTACTAATAGTCATATATATGCAAATTTTAGTCATCGTTTGAAACTAATTAATGACCAAAGAAATATGACTAAATTTTGGTCATATTATAAGACATTGTAAATTAGCTACTAATAGTCGTATATATGCAAAATTTAGTCGTTATTTGTAATCACAAATTTATCAGTTGTAGTAATCATTTATCTTTTTTTGGTAGTTTCATATGTTGAAGTTCAACAGGAAATTTCAACACCCACACTATTGTGGGACCAGGAGGTCCAAGTAGCACCTACACTAGTGTGGGACCACAGGTCTTAACAACACCTACATTGGTGTGGGCTAAATTTGGTGCATGTATATTTCAGTTATCCCTTAATGAAGGTGGAAAATAAATGTAATCTAATCTTAACATAATTTGTAATAGTTAACTGAGAGTGATAAACCCAGTTAGCTCATGAATTTCGAGTTGAGGGTCGTTGGTGAGGCATGCATAATAATTCTAGTACTTGTGACAAAGTTCGAAGTGCAGTGGTGCATTAGTTAATGCAGGTTGTAATCAGTTTAACTCAGTTAAGTGAGTTAAAATGTTAGGTCCCCATATTACTAGTGTAGTTCCTTATTGTTATTAGGGTAGCCCCCTTATTGTTATTGTTGTACCCCTGTAACCCCCATATTGTTATTATTGTTCCCTTAAATTATTATTGTTAGGTCGGCTAGAATTATATTGTGACCCCATGGACCCCTATATATAGAAGGAGGTTTTGTCATTTGTAGAATCCAAGAATTGTTCATTTATGTAATGTATTGGAGGTTTCCCCCTTGAAGTCGCTGATTTCCAAGGCATTCATCTGTCTTTTCTTCTATTTTTGGAGCTGGTTTCATAACATTTGGTATCAGAGCTTTGGATTCAAGGGTTTCGCTGCTCCAAACAGGTCATTGTGGCATTTTCACTATAATTTTTTTTCTACAAAGGGTAAGAAGTTGAAATTTTTACAGTGCAAATCCGAAATCCTGAGAAACGTCGTGTAAATATTTCAGATCTTTGTTCACAATATTTTCGGAGATATGATCTGTGGAAGTTAGGAATTTTTCAGGCTCCAGAATTTCACCTAAACAAGTCATCGTAGAATTTTTGCTATAACTTTTTTTTCTACGAAGTTTCAGAGGCTGAAATTTTTACAAAGCGAAGCCGAAATCCTGAAGCACTTCCTGTAAAAATTTCAGATCTTGGTTCACAATATTTGCGGAGATATGATTTGTGGAAGTTAGGGTTTGTTCAGGATCCTCAATTTCATCTCAAAGAGGTGACCTTAGGAAAAACGTCATAACTCTCTCTCTGAGCATCAGATTGGAATTCTGTAAAAAGTGGCTGCAAGTACACGGACTGTAGTTTCCTGTATATTAATTTCAGAGCCGAAGGAGGAAACATAGACACGTGGCACGTCGTACAAGTTTTCTCTACTGAACCAATCCAAAATTAGGTCATTGTGGGAAATTGGGCATAACTTTGACTTTAAGAATCCAAATCAGGTCAGACCTGTGGCATTCGAAAGAAGATTCAGAGGGCCACTGTAGGGCCGAATTTCAGATATTGAAGATCCAAAATCACAGAGATAATTCATTTTCAATATCGAGCTCCTTAAAAGCAAGAAAAAGGTGTGTATTTTTTTCGAATTACATAAGTCTTGTTTGAAAAATTAGTTTGAATTTATTCCAAGGGCATATTGAAGAATATATATCAGTATTGGATTCTAAAATTCCCACTAAAAAGAATTTAAAACCCATTAAGCCTTCAGAAGGCTCTACTATGACTCATGAAGACAAAGAAATGCAACATGAGATATCAAAATTACAAGAGCAAGTGAACCAAATTTCGCTATCGCAAAGAGCAACAAAAAATGAAATGGAAGTTTTGAAGAAAGGTGTGGAAACTAAGATGGATGGTTTGAAAAAAGGCGTGGAAGCTAAGATGGATGGCATGGATCGGTGAAAAAATGAAAGACAACATGGAAAACATGAAGAATGATCTAAAAGTAGACATCAAAGGTTTGACAAAGTTGATACAAGAAATGTTTCCTAATGGCGAAAAGATAGTAGAGGAAACTCATGATGAAAACAAATTAAACGTTAATTGTGATTTCATAAAATCTAATGTTGGATGGAAGAACCACCATATTCCAAAGATGGATATGAGGAAGCTTGATGGAAAGGATCCCGTAACATAGATACTACAAATGGAGCAATATTTTGAGCTCAATAATGTGCAAAACACACAAAAGGTATGCATTGCAACTTTACATTTAGAATAAAATAAATTTGTATGGTATCAATGGCCTTTATCCCATAAAAAAATGTCACTTGGTCAATTTTTATGGAGGAAATGATAGCACATTATGAGGATACAAAAAACAACACCTTCTTTAGCTAATTGATAAATCTCAAACAAGAGGGTTAAGAGGTGGAGCACATTGAGGACTTCCAAAAATTGAATATAAGGGTAACTGATATTCCAGAGGAACACATGATTGATGTCTTCATAGGGAATTTAAAGGATACATCCAACATGAAGTTCGCTTTTGGGAATTTGATTAATTGGAAAAGGCATCCAGGTTGGCAAGAAAAATTGAATGTAAAATTATGGAAACAAGGAAGCCTACCACTCATATCTATAAAGATGGAAGTGTTGCTCCTTCTAGACTTCCACAACCTACAAGGTTGACACCACAAAAATTGGAAGAAAAAAGAGAAAAAGGGTTTTGCTACAGTTGTGATAGTAAATACACTAAAGGTCATAAGTGTTCTAAGAAGAAATTATTTTACATAGATTGTGAAGAGGAGGAAGAAAATGAACAAGAAACTTCAAAAGAAGAGGATATACACTAGGAACTAACCCTAGAAGAAGAAAAAATTAGTCCGACCATATCGTGTAATGCATTGGCAGGAATTACCACTCCTCAAACTCTCAAGATAGAAGGACATATCAAGTAGAAAAAGGTAATAGTGTTGATTGATTCAGATAGTACCCATAATTTTATTCATTGTAAGTTAGCCAAGGAATTGAATTGTTTCCTATACCCAGCACCAGAATGTCAAGTGATGGTTGCAAATGGAGGAACTATAAATTGCTCTGGAAAATGCCATAATATCGAGCTAACCATGGGGGAATATGTATTGAATAGTCCAATGCTTTCCATTCCAATGGGAGGTGCCGATGTTGTACTAGGAGTACAATGGTTACAATCTTTAGGGATGTAGATTTTAATTTTCAAGAACTTTTCTTGAATTTTTTTTCAGAAGGAAAAGAAATTGAATTACGGGGTATCACAGGGAAGCCGGAAAAGATAATAAGCTCTAATGCCATGACAAAGCTTCTGAAGAAATAACAATGAGACGTAATTGCACAATTATGCTCGCTAGAAGTTCCAACATCAAAATCATCTATTTCTCCAAATCTCCAAAAAGTCTTGGACAATCATTCCAAGGTGTTTGAAACTCCCACCTATTTGTCATCATGATCATGTTATTCATTTGATTCTAGGAGGTGTCTTTCAAACATTAGACCTTACAGATATCCTTATTTCCAAAAGAGCGAAATTGAACATATGATTGCAGAAATGTTAGAGGCTAGTATAATTCAACCTAGTCAAAGTTCTTTCTCTGCTCTTGTAGTATTGGTGCACAAGAAGGATGGATCATGGCGCATGTGTCCGGATTATAGGGAGCTCAATAAGCACACTATTAAAGATAAATTTCCCATTCCTGTGATTGATGAATTACATGGCGCAATTTATTTTACCAAGTTGGATATTTTTTGAGGATATCATCAAATTAGAATGAAGGCTGAAGATATTCCAAAAACAACATTTCGAACTCATGAGGGTCATTATGAATTTTTGGTCATGTCTTTTAGCATTACCAATGCACCTTCTACATTTCAAGAGTTGATGAATTCCATTTTCAAACCCTTAGAAAATTTGTGCTAGTATTTTTTGATGACATACTAATCTACAACAGGGCTTGGAAGGATCACGTTCAACATGTTGAAAAGGTGCTCAAACTATTGGAGGAGAAACAATTATATGCAAAAACATCCAAATGTTTCTTTGGAGTACATGAGGTGGAATATCTGGGTCATATTGTATCTCACGAGGGTTTTAAGGTAGACCCTAACAAAATTAAAGCCATTAAGGAATGGAAAGTCCCCACAACTTTAAAGCAATTGCAAGGATTTCTCGGGTTAACAAGGTATTATCGCAAGTTTGTTAAGAATTATGGGAGAATAGCAGCACCTATAACAATATTATTAAAGAAAGATGCATTTTCATGGACTCCTGAAGCAACTAAGGCCTTTGAACATCTTAAAGAGGCAATGTGCCTAGCACTGGTCTTAGCTACGCTAGACTTCACAAAAACCTTTATTGTGGAATGTGATGCCTTAGGAAATGGAATTTGTATTGTTTTAATGCAAGAAAGAAGACCTATTGCTTTTGAAAGTCGTCCAATCAAAGGAAAGTATTTATAGAAATATATTTATGAGAAGGAAATGTTGGCAATGCTACATGCACTAAAGAAATGGAAACCTTACCTAATGGGAAGGCACTTCAAGGTAAAAAATAATCATGATAGTCTTAAACACTTTTTGGAACAAAGACCATCTTCAGAAGAGCAGCAAAAATGGGTCACAAAGATTTTGGGTTATGACTTTGAAATCATCTACAAAAAAGGGAAGCTAAATGTTGTTGCAAATGCACTCTCAAGAAAGGATGAAAAGGTGGAAACATTGCTTTGTGCAATTTCTATTATCCAACCAAATTGGATAACCAAAGTAAGGGATGAATGGAAGAAGGATGAAGAAGTGTGGACACTCATTCAAAAGTTGAAGCAAGATCCTAGTACATCTGATACATTTAGTTGGAAAAATGATTCCTTATGGTACAAATATCGTTTATATCTTTGTAAGAATTCACAACTAAAACAAAAGATTCTTTTGGAATTGCACACTTCTCCTTTAGGATGACACTCGGGATTTTTAAAAACTTACCACAGGGTGAAGAAAGAATTTTTTTCGGATGGCCTTAAATCTGATATTCAAAAGGTTGTGGCAGAATTTTTGGTTTGCCAACAAAATAAAGTTGAGAAAATTAAGACCCCAGGTCTTCTACAACCTTTATCCATTCCAAGTCAACGTTGGGAGGAGATTTCAATGGATTTTATCACAGGTTTACCTAAGTCCGAAGAAAAGAGTGTCATAATGGTGGTAGTTGATAGACCTACCAAGTATGCACACCTTTGTGCATTATCTCATCCATTTAAAGCAAGTACAGTTGCTACTGCATTTATGGAACAATTCAAAAGCGACATGGAAACCAAAAGATTATGGTAAGCGATAGAGATCCCATTTTTACTGGAAATTTTTGGACATAATTATTTTCTTGTTTGGGTACTCAACTAGCTCATAGCTCATCTTATCATCCTCAATCTGATAGTCAAACTGAGATAGTGAAGAAATATTTGGAAGGATATCTTTGTTGTTTTGTATCTGATAAACAAACACAATGGGTCAAGTGGTTACCTCTGGCTGAATGGTGGTATAACACTACCTTCCATACTGCAGCAAAAATGACCCCATTTATGGAACTTTGTGGATATCATCCACCATCCATCACATCATCCTTAAGATAAAATTCTAAGGTGCAAGAAGTGGAAGATCACATCGAGCATCAACGAGAAGTTATCCAACTCTTAAAGGATAACTTCAATTTGGCACAAAATTGAATGAAACAACAAGCATATCAACATCGCAGCGAGAGACGTTTTGATGTAGGAGACTGGGTATTTTTACGGCTACAACCGTACAAACAAATGTCCCTCAAGCAAGCTAAGAAGGATAATAAATTATCGCCAAAATACTATGGTCCTTACAAGGTGTTGCAAAATATTGGTACTATGGCATATAAATTGGAGCTTCCTGCTTCTTCGTGAGTGCATCCAGTTTCCATGTTTCATGCTTAAAGAAGGTTATAGGTGACAAACTTCCAGTTCAAACAATATTTCCAGAACTTGATGAGGAAGGAAAAATCATATTTGAACCTGAAACAGTCACGGAAACAAGAACTCGACAACTACGAAATCGATCAATTTCAAAGTATCTCATCAAGTGGAAGAACTTACCCACTGAAGATTCTACATGGGAGGATAAGAATTTTATACAAAAGCATCCAGAGCTACTCAAGCGTTGAGGACAACACTTTTTTTGAAGGAGAGGGGCATGTTAGGTCCCCATATTACTAGTGTTGTCCCTTATTGTTATTAGTGTAGCCCCCTTATTGTTATTGTTGTACCCCTGTAACCCCTATATTGTTATTATTTTTCCCTTACATTATTATTGTTAGGTCAGCTAGGATTATATTGTGACCCCATGGACCCCTATATATAGAAGGAGGTTTTGTCATTTGTAGAATCCAAGAATTTTTCATTTATGTAATGTATTGGAGGTTTCCCCCTCGAAGTGGCTGATTTCCAAGGCATTGATCTCTCTTTTCTTCTAGTTTTGGAGCTGGTTTCATAACATAAACTTAGTTGTACTAGTTGTAACTGTTAGATACACTAGTGAGAGATCAAGTGAATTAAATATTCATTAATTCACAGTCAGTGATCTCACATGAAATTGAGGATTTACTATTATTATCTGCATGCATGTCAGTTCCAATGGAGACCTAGTTGAGACAAAGATTAAAGGAAAGTGTGACTATCGGTTGTGATATTAGTAGGCTACCCAGATGTAGTTAAAAGACCATAGGATTCCCATGATACTCAGCACAATTTAGGAAGGCTGAAATTCCTAAATAATAGGGATTGCATTCATCAGGAATTGCGTGAGCAAGGCAGGCTGATACTTGGCTAAGTGTTGGCCCAATTTTGTCTGGATCATCAGTGTGAGACGATAGGCTGATTGTGGAGAATCTTATGGGAAAAGTGCATTGCAATTGTTTCATGATTCCTTGTGGAATATACAATATATGATAGAGGGGTTTTGAGAAGTAAGCTTTCCCTGGGAAATTATCTGTGTTGTGGCTTGATTGATTCTTCTTTTCTTCATGTGATTGATGATTGTGTTTTTAATTCCACAATTGATTTGTAGAAGTGATTCAATATTTAACTTTAGTACATTGTTAGATAAGATTGAATCCATAATATACATGCCTATTGTATAATTTCTACATGGTATCAAAGCACAGGAAATCACAATAGTGAAGGAGGAGCTGAGTTTGTGACTGAATAAAATTTGAATTTGTAGAAAGACTTTCTTGGTGCTACAACTGATTGATCGAAATGGATTTCAATGGCTTGAGGTTGGAGTATGCACTTGAGGGCAACTCAAACTATATTTCTTGGAAGGACAGGATGGAGCAGTACTCGAAGACAATGACTTGAAGGAATTAATTGACAATGATGTTCCTAAACCCCCTGTGATAGATGTTGCATATCTTGATGCATGGAAAAAGAAAGTGGCAAAGGTGAGGAGGATCCTATTGGAGGGAGTACGAGACCACATTGTTTGGAGCCTCCATGGGAAAGCCACACCATATGCAATGTGGAAGGCTTTGACAGATCCATTTCAGAGCAGTAGTGACCATAGGAAATTGGCACTGAAAGATAAAATCAGGAAGATCAAGATGGAGGAAGGCGACTCTGTGCCAAAATATTTAACAAAGTTTGTCCAATGTCGTGATGAAATGGGGAGAGTTGGAATAACTGTCGCTGATGATGATTTTGTGAGTTTATCTCTCCCAAGACTTCCCAAGGGTTGGCACATCTATCAAGACTCTGTCGATGGAAGGGAAAAGATGCCAGATTGGGAACGACTATGGTCGGATTTGGTGTAGGAGGAGTTCAGATGAAACACCAGAGATGGATCTTCATCTAAGAATGAAGATGAAGAATATTGTGCTTTAGCTGCCAAGGAGAAGAAAGGGAAGGGGAAGAAATTCCATTCCAAATTCGAGTCCAAAGATGGTAAGAAGCGAGATATGTCCAGGGTGAAGTGTTTTCACTGTCACAAGCATGAGAATTATGCTACTAACTGTCCACAAAAGAAGAAGAACAAGACGGATGGAGGATCTACAACTGGTGAGGCTTTGGCCTCACAATATGAAATTGACTTCTCATTGATCGCATGCATGGTGTCAAGTGCATTGGGATCTGTGTGGTATTTGGATAGTGGTGCTTCCTTTCACATGGCGAGAGACAAGGAACTTTTCAGTAGCTTGGAGGAGAAGGATATTCATATGCATATTGAAATGGGTGATAACAGGCGGTACAGTTCTATCGAGATTGGTACCATTACCTTCCAGAGACAGACAGGTAAACCCTTTCAATTAAAATATGTAATGCATGTACCAGGTTTGAAGAAAAATTTAGTCTCAGTTGCAATGTTGGAAGATAGAGGCTATGATGTTGTTTTTAGGAAAAGCCAAGAAGATATGGATTCGAGTTAAGAATCTTTCCAAGATAGATGTAGATGACTGTGTAGAATTGATGAGCAAGGCAGCCAAAATGGTGAGCCGGGATGAGGGCGAATTATGGCACAGGAGATTGGGCCATCTTCACCACGGAGCCTTGAAAGTCATGCATCAGATTTCTTCTAGTCTTTCAAAGGGTACACTTACGCAGTCAGACACATGCAAGGGATTTACTATGGGAAAATATTTAAAGGCAACCCTTCATGAGAAGGAGAACTGAGCCTCGAGGATCCTTGAGAGAGTTCACACAGACGTGTGTGGACCATTCTCTGTTGCTTCGACAGAAAAACATAATTACTATGCGATATTTGTTGATGATGTTTCTCGTAAGCATTGGATCTACTTCATGTAGAAGAAATATCAGACATTCTCAAAGTTTCTTGAGTTTAAAGCATTGGTGGAGAAAGACACGGGGAAGAAAGTGAAGTTTTTTAGGAGCGATAATGGTGGTGAGTAAATCTCTAACGAATTCAATAACTTCTGCAGCAAAGAAGGAATTCGAAGAGAACTGATAGCACCTTATAACCCACATCAGAATGGGGTCGCTGAAAGAAAGATCAGAATGATTGTGGGTGCAGCAAGAGCGATGTTGCATGATCAAGGCCTACCGATGCATCTGTGGGTGGAAGAATGCAAAACTGTGGTATTTATGCAGAACCGTTTTCCTCATAGGATACTTGATATGAGTACACCAAAAGAGGATTTCACTGGTAAGAAACTTGATGTTTCACATTTTAATATTTTTGGCTCATATGTTTATGTGCATGTGACCAAAGACACCAGGAAGAAGCTAGAACTGAAAACTGAGACGGATTTTTGTGGGGTACACTGAAACACCCCACAACTATCGGGTGTATTTTCCAAACAATAGAATGAATTTTGTACCATGGGATATAAAATTTGATGAGGAGAAAGCCATTCGGTTGCCCCTTGAGAGGGATCTGGACTTACATGCAGAGGAGGAACTCTTGGTTCCCAAGGATGTGCCTCAAGATGTGGAGCAGCCACATGAGGAAGATCATGGAGTGGCGAAAAACAGTCATGCAGAGCCATCCATCGAAAATGTTAGAAGGTGCACAACATAAGCTGATAGATTGAGACTTGATGATGCTGCAGAGAATGTAGGAGCCCCTACTTCACAATGCAGACAAAGACAATATCTAGACAATTTTACTAGATACATGGATCTTATGAGAAAATGTATTGTGACTGAACCATCTTCCTTTCAGGAGGCAATAAAACAACCAATTTGGGTTGATGAAATGGTGGAGGAGTATGACTCCATTGTCAATAACAGTGCATGGGATATTGTCCCAAGACCGGTTGGTAAATCAGTGGTTGGATCTAGATGGATCTACAAGGTAAATCAAGCTACTGATGGGAGTGTGGAGAAATACAAGGCTAGATTTTTGGCCCGGGGATTCTCACAGATTAAGGGGATTGATTATGATGAGACTTTTGCACCTGTTGCAAGCTACTCTTCCATTAGATCCATCCTTGCACTCTCAACGTAGATGGGCTAGTGCATTCATCAGATGGATGTGAAAACTGCGTTTCTCAATGGAGTGATTGAGGAAGAAGTGTACATAGAGCAGCCAGAAGGTTTCGAGATCTTTAATAGTGAGTTGCATGTGTGTCGACTCAAGAGAGCACTGTATGGGCTGAAGAAATCACCTCGTGCTTGGTACACTCAAATAGGCATATATTCACCGGACTAAGCTTCACCAAAAGTGAAGCTGATGCAAATCTGTACCAGATTTTGGTTGAGGGTAAGCTATTGATTATTATTCTTTATGTTGATGATCTGATTTTGACTGGTGATGAGCAGCTGATACACTCATGCAAGGAGGATCTTGCAAGGGAGTTCAAAATGAAGGACATGGGACTCCTTCATTATTTACTTGGTTTGGAAATATGGCAGCAGGATGTTGACATTTTTTTTTTCTCAAGGAAAGTATGCCAAAGAGATACTGGGTAAGTTTCACATGGAGAGGTGCAAACCCATGGACACTCCTCTTCCAAGAAATTGGAGGAAAGAGGATGCTACTTCTGGAGAGGTAGTGGATGCTATTGTCTACAGGCAGTTAGTTGGTTCACTGATGTATCTAGTGAACACCAGACTAGACATTTTATATGTAGTTAACCAACTAAGTCAAGCTATGGTTAAACCTACCAAGCTCTTTTGGAAGGCGGGGAAACATGTCTTGAGATACCTGAGGGGCACATCAGAGTATGGTCTATGGTATAGACGGACAGAGGGAGTGGAGCGTCAAGGCTTCACTGATGCAGATTGGCTAGGCAATCCATCAGATAGAAATAACACATTAGGAGGGATCTTCAACATAGAATCGACAACAGTTTCTTGGTACAGTAGGAAGCAGCAATCTGTGGCACTTAGTTCAGTGGAAGCAGAGTACATGGTAGCAAGTCAAGCTGTATGTGAGGCTATTTGGATGAGAAAGATTTTGGTTGGTTTGTTTGGTTCTAAGATGGATCCGACAATGATACACTGTGATAATCAGAGTTGCATTAAACTCTCGATTAATCATGTGTTTCATGATAGGTACAAGCACATATATCTGGTACCACCATCTCAGAGATTGTGTGCAGAGGCGAATAATGTTACTTCAGTACATTCCCACAGAAGATCAAGATGCATATATTCTGACGAAGGTGCTCACCAGGAGAAAATTTGAATACCATAGAGGCAGAATCAGGGTGAAGGATAATCCATTTCTTGTTGAGAGGGAGCATTGAAGTTCAACAAGAAATTTCAGCACCCACGCTAGTGTGGGACCAGGAGGTCCAAGCAGCACCTACACTACTGTGGGACAACAGGTCTTAACAACACCTACACTGGTGTGGGCTAAATTTGGTGCATGTCTATTTTAGTTATCCATTAATTAAGATGAACAATAAAATGTAATATAATCTCAAAATAACTTGTAATAGTTAACTGAGTGTGATCAACTCAATTAGCTCATGAATTTCGAGTTGAGGGTAGTTGGTGAGGAATGCAGAGTAATTCTAGTTCTAACAGAGTTCGAAGTGTAGTGGTACATTAGTTAATGCAGGTTGTAATCATTGTAACTCAGTTAAGTGAGTTAAATTCAATTGTGCTAGTTGTAACTGTTAGATACACTAGTGAGAGATCAAGTGAATTAAATATTAATTAATTCACAATTAGTGACCTCACATGAAACTGAGGATTTACTATTATTAGCTGCATGCATGTCAGTTCTAGTGGAGACCCAGTTGAGGCAAAGGTTAAAGGGAAGTGTGACTATTAGTTGTGATATAAGTAGGCTACCCAGACGCAGTTAAAACACAACAGGATGAACATGACACTCAGGGCAGTTGAGGAAGGCTGGAATTCCTAAATAATAGGGATTTCATTCATCAGGAATTGCGTGAGCAAGGCAGATTGAAGACAGGCTGAGAATTGGATAAGTGTTTGCCCGATTTTGTTTGGATCAGTGTGAGACGATAGGTAGATTATAGGAGACTCTTGTGATAAGAGTGCATTGCAATTGTTTCATGATTCCTTATGGAATATACAATATATGATAAAGTGATTTTGAGTAGCAAGCTTTCCCCGGGAAATTATCTGTGTTGTGGCTTGATTGATTCTTCTTTGCTTCAAGTGATTGGCGATTGTGTTTTTAATTTTGCAATTGATCTATCGAAGCGATTCAATTTTTAACTTTAGTACATTGTTAGATCAAATTGAATCCATGATATACATGCATGTTGTATAATTTCTACATCATATTCCTTATATTAATGACTACTTTATTAGTTTATGTTAATTTCATTTACTTCCATTAACAACCATTGTAAACAACTGATTTAATTGTATCTTCATTTTATTTGTGTTCATCATTAATCAACATAAAATACCAATTTAGTAGTTTTAGATCGATATTTTGTGTTCATTATTAATCAAAATAAATTAATTAGTATGATTTTTCAACTAAATAAATAAAAAAAATGTCACACAATGTACATGTTCATCTAATATGAAAACACAAAGTTACAAATGTTAATTACAATACTAAATAATATCAAGTACAACTATAAATAATTTCAACCACATAGATTATATTATATAAAATGTCAATTATTACAATATGAGTTTCCAACTTAATATTGGTTAGAGTACAATTTACACATACAATATTGTTTCATCATTTCAAAACATTATCATTGTGTTGCCAAGGCATTGCAGGTGAATTCACCGGCTTTGAAGACTTGACCATTGTTACACAATAATTTATCAGTATGCTCACTTCTCGTGCTTGATCCTGAAGTTCCCTGTAACAGATCCTGTGCAGTATTTCCACTTGGAAAAAATACATAAAGAAATCCTCTAAAGACTCAAAGAAAGTTTCCTTGAAATATCACTGGAGAAATTTAGTCAAAACCCTAATTTTCCAGGGCAGTGCTCTTCTCTAGTGGTCTGGTCATGCTGATGGCAGGTTGACAGTTCTGGCCTAGCGATGCCAGCGCCCTTTTTTCCTGGAAAACCGCATTGAACCTTTTCTGGCAGTGCTTCCTTAAATGGAGGAGAAGCTTTGACCTCTAGAAGTTCTAGGGCGACAAGTTGGTTGTTCGTTGATGGTGATAGGGTAAAGCTCTCTGATTTTAGAGCTTTGATCTTATCAATGGGGGGTTTATCCATTAGAAAGTGGGTCTTCCTCCTTCTTTCATGGGCTCCCAACCTCTTCTCCCTTCCTATAAATTGATCCCCATCCTTCCACTACTGGTTGGTCATTGTTGGGATGGTATGATTATTCATTCCCTTTACACTCCTGTATTGTGATACCGCCTAAGATATTCGAGAGAATGAATGCTTTAGAGCTTCGGTGAATGAATCAAAAATCACCAAAGGGAGGCCTCCAACATCAATTCATGGGTTGTAAACTCTCTCTTTAATATTCATTAATAAAACATATGATGTTTGATTTCTCTATTTTCCTAGCCATTTGCGCAAATAGTCTAATGATCCTTGATCTGTTAGATAGATGATGCTCATGAATATTATGTATGGGATTATGTTTGGTTTTGCCTCTTGATCTCCTACAGGTAATCATATGCCACTAGTAGAGAGGAACGAGCTTGAGGGATCATGGATCAAGCCCAACATCAAAGTGTTCAAGCATAGAATCATAAAAAGGTTACCTTGTCTCCTTTCTTGTCTCATTTTGAATATTAGCTAAGAAATCTTGCATTATAAAGTCTCACAAGTTGCTAGACCCACTCTAAGGCCATAGAGATCGTCTCTGTTTTCAGAGGGGATTTATCTTCACAATAGAATTAGCGACTCCACCGGGGAGCTTTAGCCTCTTACCCTTCTTTTTCAGGGTTGATCTTTGATCAATTTGACTTATCATCGAGATGTAAGCCTCCTTAGGTCTCTATAGGTTTCCATAAGGTTTGATAGTTAATCCAGTGTGTCAGGTCTGGTTTTGGTGTGAAATTATTTTTTCTTTTTCCTTGTTTTTAGCGCTGAACAGGTTTTCTATTCTCACAGTGGCGCTGACAGCACTGTTTTATACAAAAAAACGCACTGATATTCCTTTCAACACCCTTCTTCTCACCACAGAAACGTTGATCTCAGAGCTATTAAAAGTTATGGTTCCCATTACCTTTCCAGTGTGTCCTGACCCCTCAAGAAAATCTGTCAAGTCTGAATGACCTCCTGCCTTTGTGATTATCTTGTTTGTGTTGTTTGAATGGTTGGTTTTTCTTCTTTGACTTGCTTGTGAATTAGAGTGAATTTTAAGTGTTTTCTTGGTCTTCTAGGTCAATTAGCCTTCACTGGTCCCTTGTGATTGTTGTCAAAGAATTGATAGGATCTGCTTTATAATTCTATTCCAGTCAGTTCAAACTCCTTTGCACATTGCTTCTGGCTTGTTTTTGAAGTTACTTTCTATTGCACTGGTTATCGCTGCACTGAGAAATCATCTTCAATTTAATGTCAAACATAAGATCACAATTTGTTTGATTTGCAAGTTTAGGAGAAAATGTCTTCTTTAGTTCCCGAATTCAAAAGAGTAAATTGAAAGTGATTTTCATTTTGATGTTTGGATTTGCGTTGTTCGTTTTGAAAAAGAGTGAAAGTGATTTTTATTTGTGCATTTTTTAAAACGATCTTGTTTTCCATTCAATAGAAATAAAAGTGAAAAGGATTATTTTGCATTTATTTGTTCATTTGGTTGATTTTACTTTAGTTCACTGATTGCATTTTCATTTTGAGCTTTCAAAATAAAAGGAAAACAAAAAAATGTTATGCATATTAGTCAAAATTAATCAATTTCATTTTTCAATAAGTTTGCATTTTGGGGAATTGTTGGCTTGAAGGGTCTTGACCTAGGTTCGGAGGTGAATGTTTGCCAAAAAACCCCTATACTACTATCCCTTTTGGCAATGACCTGCTTGCGCAGGCCAAGGTCTCACTGAAGTAGTATGGGAGGGTGCTGGAACTAGATTTCCGCACCCAGAGAGAGAGAAGGTAATTTGAGGCAGATCTAGGTTGCATCTTATTAGGTTTGCACAGAATGAGTCTATTTGCAGCTCTTTTGACAGTGTAACCAACATATAACCATAACAAAGCTATGAAATCTAATAAGTACATTCGCATCCATGTGTGCTTTACCAAATACCATCACAGAGCATTAGAATCACAACTAATTTCAGATCACAGATATACCAATGCTAATTCCAGAACACAAATACATTCCCAGCTTAAATAAACATAATATATGCGCTTCGGCAGTAAACACAACTGATTCAGATAACACACAGATACTTCAATGATAATTCACATTCATTAATATCAAAGATCCACTTACAACCCAACACAACCTGTGCACACAACCTAGCGGGGTCCACACATAGCAGGACTGAGGATCTTTGCGCACACAGCCAATAGGAGTCCTTACCCAAAACAACCCAAACAGATCTTAACAGTTTGCACCTAGCATCAATCTATTGACTTTATTACTTACTAGACCCAATTATCTATCTATTTATAATATCATAGCCTTCGATATCCTATGGTTTGAAAACCATGGTTTGCGGACCCTAGAGCTACCCTTTAACCCATTACAAAACATTAAGGGCGTTGACCCACCCCAAAACCCCTATGCAGGACTGACTATTACAAAATTATACAAAACGCAGTTCAAGGAACCTTGTTCCAACAGGCCCCCAAAACAATCTTGTGACTCGTCCCGAGTCACTACGGCCGTGGGGTTTGCATCTTCGCCTGAAGCTTCCTGATCGCATCAAGCAGAGGGGTAGAAGTCCTTCGCTCTACATAGAAGAATTTTGAGAAATCTCCACGAACCTCTGCGAAGTTGGGCCTTCTGTAGCAGCAACGACGCTCTCCAAAGTTCGGTTTAGTTTCTTAACTGCAATATTGATGTCCTGAGAGAGCTTGAGGTCTAAATCGGCCCAAGGCTTAAGGTGGTCGCTGAGAAACTTCTTCTTATGGTGGAGCTCTTCAATGTCATATCTAATTTGGTGGCTGGTACACAGTCATGCCAGGCACTTAGCGGGGATCAAGGATGACATAGTAGCCTCGAGCTTTTCGAAATCTTCCTCCTTCTGGTGCAATTATTGAGTAAAATCTCATAAGAGGGGGTCACGCTGCACCTTAGACCATAGCTGCATAACTATCTCCAACAGATCTGCACCTTGATCAATCTGATTTGTGATAGTATTGGTGGCCTCGGTTACGAGCGCGGCTCACTGGGCTCTTACCTCAAGTGGAGTTTCTAGCTGCAACTTGGCCTGTAAAGCTGCAATATGTTGTTCCATCTCTGTCTTGACAACCTGAATCTCGATCCTCGAAGCCTTTAGTGCTACAAAAAGGCCCTCAATATTGGCCTGGGGGTGGCAGAAGCCGAGATATCCTCAGTGACATTTGCGCAGAGCCTACTAATTAGGCATTCCAACTCTGTCTGTTGCGTGGTGGCGAGGGTGTATGTAGCCTGTGCCTGGGACACTTCAGCGGTCTTCTCCACAATCGTCTGCTCAGCTGTACTAAGCTGCTGGTGCACTCGGCGGTCTCTGTGTTGAATTTATTCAGAAAGGGATGCGTGGAGGACCTGCAATGGTTCATGTGGGAGTTAGGCTAGATCCAATTATACCTCTGCACAGGCTTGGACCTACGCTCCTAAGTCGGGTGGGCTCAGAATGAGGGCTACGCCTAACAGAGGGCAGAGGCGGTTTTCCGTTGTAATGATCAATGCGTTGCTTTTTGCTGGGTTTGGCCTTGCCTGAATCATACTCATTTGCAGCGTGTCAGTCTTGAGCTCCAGAGCTCGGAGTTCATACTGGAGTGTAGCAACCGTGGCCTTCTGTTTCTCTTCCAGAGCCAACCATTTATCTTCTGCGGTGAGGGTGACTACATTTGTGATCTACTCCAGGTCCTCTTCTATTAGAGTAACTCCTGTGTCTCGTTCTGGTCGTTGAGCTCATTGCTTCTTCCGTGGTCCTTTAACATAGTCACCAGTCCATTTCATACCTCGAGGGGAGTTAGCACCTCCCACATCCAGACCCTCTACGCCCGGATCCTGCTGCGAATCCTTCTGCGATTCTGGGTCCACTCCCTTCCCAGTATTCTTACCCTATCCTCTGGTCTCTTTTGTGGTGTTGGGCGGGGTGACCTTTGTGGTGCTTGTACCTGTAGTGTCTTATGTACATGATTTGAAGCCTAAGTTCCAATGTAGATGCCAAGTAGTAATAAGGCAATCAACCTCCTCGTCAGAAACCGTATATGGGAGTAATACCCATGCTAGATCCTTGCGGCCCCTGATTTGTACATTGTTCATTGTTACTTGAAATTCTCCGATGCTCTTGTACTTGTCGTAAATTTCTAGTGACAAGCGCAGTTGGGAGTGAATGGTAGTTGCGAGCTCGCTCTAAAATAGGACCCAGAAGATCTTATTATCTTCAATTTTCTTTTCATCCTTCGAATCCCACAGATTCGCATACCGTGCCCCTTCACACATATCCGGATTTAGCTCGGGGATGACTGAATATTTTGGGGCTTCCCATGCGACCAACGTGATGAGGAGTAGAAACCAGGAGTAACAAAAGGCCCTTCCATGATCTTGGGCTTCGTGCACGTTCTCCAGAAATTCACTACACAGAAACTGCGACCAACAGAAGAAGACCCCCTTTTCGTAGCGGCTGGCCAACTGGATGACATATGCAGGGACTGTGGAAACTTGGAATTTTCACTTCATATTGTGCACTAACAACAAGGTGCCCATGCGTGCCCCAGGGTTGCTGATAGTGCTGATCATGAACCCCCTAGTGTTCCATTCAACGTGATAATCTTCACGCACCTTATCAGTGATATATTGTTCATATTTCTTCCTAAAACGCTCCATGGGATTCAGCCCTTTCATGGGCAGACCAGTGATGTGGTGAATGAGCAGTGTGTCTATGGGAATGCGGTCCTGAATCCATAAGCAGTCGTCATGGACCAGAGCGAGCAACTGTCGCACAATCCTGTCTGTGATATTGTAGTGGTCAAAATGAGGCATCCACAACAAGTTTAATAACCCGAACCCAGCCAATCCACTTTCCCATGGCATAGGGACTACCTTCAATACATCATCCTCTAATACCCTCTCCAGATACAATTCTAGTGCTAGTTCGGGGAAGGTCTCCAGGTATGGTAGGTCATGATCGTCGAACTTGATCGTGTGGAGCTTGCCAAAAGAGTCTCCAATGATGGGAACCTCGCCTGGAATCAGAGGCATTTGCAGATAGGTGTGCATCCCATCGAGATTCTTGGGTGTGCGCACCAAGGGCCTGCGAGGCCGCACATAGGGTGGAAACCCGCTTATTGGTTCAGTGATCCGGGCCTCTTCTTGAGAAGATAGAGGTCTCTTTAATGGGTTTGAAAAATGTGCCTGTGGCACCATTTTCGGGGATTTCACGTTTCGAGGGGAAGTACACGGCTTCACCCCAGCCCACTTCGCAGGTTTCCCTAGCCCTTGCTCCTGGCCTTTTCCCTTCCCCTACTGATTTTCCTTGCTCGGTGTGGACATAAACTCCTCAAATTCAAGGGTGACTTCCAGTACATCCTAAAATTCTTTCTCCATCGAGGCCATGGTCTGGGATGATTCGGCGGGATTAGTTACAGTCATTCTTGCATGAAAAATGAACTTAGGGTTGCTACTATCAGAGGGGGAAGCACGCTCAGATATGAACAACGCGTAATAGTCACAGAATTTTGCAAAACACAAACTGTTCAATATACACGGAACCCTTTTCTAAGCTATCCTTCTGATTTTATAGCCTTAGAGATAAACCAATGGTTGGGTGAGGCTTATCAGAAACTTAACATCAAGTAAACAGTAAAAAATCTTCGGAAATTGCCTCATTAATTGCCGGCCGCCCGATTCTTTCAACGGTAAAATTTTCTTTTTACCTAGTTTTACTATTCCCACGGCTAGTTTTCGCAGCTATAGATTACCCCTGCGCTTCTAGCGCACCTCTTGTGCTCTTAGCGCACCCCTACTCTCCCAGTGTACCTCTCCGTGCTTCTAGACCTGCGATTGATACTTACGTGTACCACGGTCCTGTCTGTGTTTGTCCTCTTTACTGCGCGTATTTCACCCCATACAACTACTTTGGCCATATATTCATTTGACCTGGTATGGTTTGAGCTGGCTTGCATTGACATATCCTCGTACCATATCACTGCATAGGGTGGCTAACTGGACCGCCCCTTCTTTAGTAATTTCCTTACCATATAGGGACCTAGCCAGTGTTGACAGAACTTCCCTGGGTGTTTCGCAAACTGGATATCGTATAGAAGGACAAATTCTGCCTCCACAAATGTCATTTGCAGAATATGTCAATCATGCCACACCTTATCCCGGGCCTTTTGAACTTGCTGATGGAAGTTAGCAATGAAACGATCTTCCTCCAAGGCCACAAGCTGTGCTGAGCGCTCCTCCATGATATCAGGCTCCTCCATGTTGGTAAAGGCTGCGATGCACAGGCTAGGAATAATATACTCCATGGGAATAATGGCCTCCTTTCCATAAATCATCCGAAACTGTGTTTTCCCAGTTAGCTTCTTGTAGGTGGTTTGATAGGCCCAAAGGACTGATGGGATGTGCATGTCCCAGCCGCTGCGATCGACGTTAGAGACCTTGGTCAGTGCCTTCTCCAAGATTTTATTAAAATATTCTATAGCTCGATTTGCCTGTGGATTATACGGGGTGCTTTTCGCGTGGTGGATCTGAAATTCTCCAGTCAAGGCCTGTATTTTTTCATTAACAAAATGTGTACCTATATTACTCATTAAGATCTTCAGGTATCCAAACCTAGTTATAATATGTTCAAAAATGAAGTGTGCAGCAGTATCTGTAGTGAAATCCTTCATAGCTTGTCCTTCGACCCATCTACTTACATAATCAGTCTTGGTGATGATGTAGCGCGCACCTGTCTTCTTTCCTGGCGGGTTGATGGGCCCCACGAAGTCTATGGCCTATTCGTCAAATGCTTGAAGGGCTACTTGCGGTTGCAGGGGAATTTCATCTCTACGCGACGGTCTTCCTATCCTTTGGCATGTGTCATAGACTTTGCAATAATCGTGAGAGTTGCTATGCAGTGTGGGCCACCATAGTCCAGCTCTTAAAATCTTTTACGCCATTGCTTTCCCGGCGTAGTGACCTATCCTGCTATGCCCCCGTGAGGTTCTGCTAAGATGGCGTGCCTTTCATGCTCCAAAACATATCTTCGATGCACCTCATCAGCTCCCAATTTATACAGATGGCCCACTATGATGGTAAAATCTATTGCACAGGTGACCAGTTCTTTCTTCTGTTGTACCGAATATTCTGCAGGCACCATCCCAATAGTTAAGAAGTGAATGATGTCAGCAAAGTGCGCATCAAATATCTTAATAGCAAGAAACTGCGCATTAGGTAGTCCTTCTTCTAGGTTGGTTGGCTCTTCACCACTTTCTATTCGGGATAAGTGGTCTGACCCGTCATTCAATTTCCCTGGCTTCACGATAATCTCAAATTCATATTCTTGAAATAGTAGCAGCCATCGACAAATATCCCCCCCCAACATAGGCTTATTCACTAGGTACTTCACAGCCGAGTGATCTGTAAACATCTTGAAGTGCCCTCCTAATAGATAATGCCGGTATTTTTGCAAGGCGTATACCATGGCGAACCCCTCGCACTCAGTTGTGGAGCAGTTTCGCTCCGCACTAGAGAGTTTCCTACTAGCAAATGAAACTGGATGGTCAATGTCTCTGTATCCACGTTGCATAAGGACAACTCCCAGGGCGATCCCTGATGCATCTACATGAAGATGGAAAACCTTCACCCAGTCAGGAAATATGAGGATAAGCACATAGGCCATCTTCTCCTTGAGTAGTTTGAAGCTCTTCTGACACTCCTCGTCCCAAAAAAAATGAAACATCCTTCTTTAGCAACTTTTCCGTAGGTGTTGTGATCAACGCATACCCTTGAATGAACTTCCTATTGTAGCTTGTATGTCCGAGGATAGAGCACAACTATTTCTTAGTTGTAGGTACCACCAGGTTGATGATAACTGCTATGTTGGCAGGGTTAACCATCAATCCTTGTTGACAAACTATGTGACCTAGAAAGATCCCAAAGGGTACGCAAAATATGCACTTCTTGATATTCAGGGAAATATGGTGCTTTCTACAGGCGTCCAACATCATGTGCAAGTTTGAGACGTGTTTCTTTACCAACCTGAAGACAGTCCAGTCATCAAAATATACCTCCAAAAACTTGTGGATGAACTCCTTGAATACTGCGACCACTACCTACGAAAATATGGTAGGGGCATTCTTGAGCCCAAAAAGCATGACAGTGTACTGGAAATATCCCCATTCAGTGGTGAACATAGTTTTGCTGCGATCTTCAGGTGCGATCATGATCTGATGGTAACCTGAGAACTCGTCCATGAACGAGTATGCTTCCTGCCCCCCACGTTATTAAGGATTTCATCTGAGAATGGTGTAGGAAAGGGATCATGTATGCATGCATCATTCAATTTGCACAGGTCAACACAAATTTGTATCTCTCCCTTAGTATTTTTCTCCTAAACCACCATAGGACTTACCCAATCTGATTGTTCGACTAGTTCGATGATACTTGCGGCTATCATTTTGTCAAGTTGTTCCCTGACTTTCTGCTTATAATTGGGGTTCAACCGATAAGGGCGCTATTTCATAGGGCACACATCTGGTTTTAAAGTGATGCGCATGACCGTTAGGTCCCTTGTAATCCCTTTGAGTTTCGAGAATTTCATCAGGAATAGGTCTTGGTATTCGGTGAGGAGTTCCGCGACTCTTCCCACAGTATCATCATCCCAGTAGTCCCCTATTTTAGCTAGCTTAGGTTGCTCCTCCATCCCAATGTTTAATTCTCGCAACTTCAGAGGCTTAGTGACATCGACGGTTTGTAGTGGGGGTCCAACAAATGCGCGCTCTTCCTCTGACTCCGAGATAGAGATATTTCGCGGGTCTTCATCACATTCCTCCATTGACAGATCGTGATAGTTGACAATATCCTACATCTGGATCTCCCAAGTTGGTGACCCATGTGGTGTACAAGGGCGTGATTCATCAAATAATAAGGCATATATATCCTATAGAGCTTCGTCGAGTGCCTCCATTCCACCTGTTGTAGCTCCTAGAGACATCCTAGAGTTGTGATAGACCAGTGCCTAGGACATCTTAACATAGCAAGGAGCATATAATATGATGTGTAAAGTTGTCAGCTTCAGCTCACATGTTGTCTCCTGTAAACAGAGAAATGAAATAGAATGGGACCAAACTCTCAAAAACTGACATAGGAAAAGGGATACTGCAGAGGCAAGATGCAGAACTCCTAATACAAAAGCAACAGACAGTTTACTGTAAAGCGGGCCGATTCAGAGATACCTCACAGACATAAATTATGAGAAGGTATATGTAGTGAAAGAAATAATGAGAGGATATTAGTAAGCCTTGAACTGATACCCAGATATACAATACCACCATGCATGGGCTTACCAAATTAAGAATCCATACATGATAATAGCATTTTAAAATCACCCTCCCAAAGAAACTAATATAGCAGAAGTATGGTTAGTTAAATAATGGAATAGAATATCATGCATGAGCCATATTTAAAGCGCTTGACTGATTCGAGTATGGGCATCAACTAGGATGAATCCTTACCAGAAATCAGTGAGCCACTCACATTCCAAAACATGATACAGGAAAGATGGATGAGATGAAACGATATATTAAATCACATATAAAAGAGAGTTACAGACTGTGAAATACCAAAGACCAGAATCCTCTTTGACAAATAGAACTCCTCCTCACTGAGACCCTATGGGCTCTGAGCCTTCATACAAGAGTTTTACCAAATGGATGCAAAAAGCCTTTCACTGCATAATTTTCTGATAAAAATTTCGAACCCCTACAAAGTGTTTCTTCTGGGGTTATATAGCTGAAAAAGGAGCAGAGGTGGTAGGTGGACAACTAAATGCAGAATTAAAACTCATAAGAGAAAAGGGCCGAAGCCCATTCTGTTTAAACTCAGCGCATTGATCTCTGGTACTCTCTGGAGGAAATAATGGTCTTCGTCAGGCTTCCATTTACTTCAGGTATGTCTCTGCTGTACCTGGTTGCAGTACTCTGTAGTATTTTTTGGTGAATGAACAAGAAAGTGAGATAATGATACAAAGGTCGACCATACTTCAAAAAAAATTCTCTTGGCTGCTTCAGACTGTGATCAGTGCAGAACTTTCTTTAGGAACATGGTAAAATATGGAAGTAATATGGGTGCTTTGTCCTTTAGAAAAAAGCTGCTGATATGAGAACCCTAATAGCTTTGATTTTTGTGCGCTGAGCCTTCCAAGTGATCCCGGGGTCCTTAGTATGGTACTTTGCCTTCGAAATTACTGAAACAAGGCTTAACTTCTTCAATTGCACACCTTTAACTCTCTGCTGCCCCATTGATATTCCTTTGCCGCTTCCATGCTTGCCTCTGACTATGAAATCCGTGCTTTAATAGCTCTGGGGAGGATTTTATAGAGTTTAAACTCTGTTCCTTTAATGAAAGTCTTGTCGGCATACCATTATGGACCTTTCTCCATGATTTCACTTCTGAACATGGCCCTTTCCTGTGCTCTCAAGCTCTGCGTCGCTGTAACAATGACCGTGAATCATGGTGACGTTTAACGCCTACACCCTGCAAAAAACACAACTGTATTAAGAAATCCATGCACAAAGGAGGTGGATGGTTACGGAGGACGGGCAGAATGGCTACGCAGCAGTGGTGAAACGGCGGCTCTACACGAAATGACGATGGGAAATGCTTTTGATATGGTGTAAATAGTGAACTAATAGGGTTTGACCAAAACATGCTTATGGACCATTCGATCATGGTTTTGGGATGAAAATCAACAGTGGAGATCGAACAACAGTTTGATATATGAGCAGTGGGTGGAATAATTATGAAACAAAGGATTTTAATGTAAAACACAAAAATTTGGTTATGACGGAAATACAAAGGAATGCGGTGAAGATGCAATGAATCACGATCATATGTGGTGGGACCCAACGTGGTGGAGAGTGATTAAATCTGAGCCATCAGATCGTTAGATCCAATGGACGGTCAAGATTAATTCGGGAAATCGCAATTGGAGGGAAACGATTGTGACACATTACAAAGGTTCTGATTGTGATGAGGCGGGAAGTGCGATGGTCATCGGATCATGGATCAAACAGACGGTTGAGATTGGATTGGGACAATTACAATCGGGGGGCGCGGAAGAGGGGATGCGATTGAACGCCGCGATTGCGATGGAGCGATTAGAGTCAGACCGTTGGATCAACAGGGGGAATCAACGGCGGAGATTGTATCAGGGGATCACAATTGCAAAGGGCAGAAGGTGTTAGTGATTGGAGAGTGCGATTGCGATCGGGGGTGAGGGAGCGATTGAGCGCTGGCCGTTAGATTATATCATAGATCGACGACGGAGACTGTAATCGGGAAATCGAAATCGCAGTGGAACAAAGGGGTAACGCAACGAAAGTTACGATTGCAATTGGGAGCGGGAGTGCGATTTGCGCTCAACCGTCGGATCGGGATAACGGATCTACGGTGAAGAATTCATCGCGGGACTTATTATTAAGAACCAATTGCATCGGAATTCTCCAGTGTTACAAAGGGAAATGCCCGCACGACGGCTCCGATTGCGATATAGCGCCTGAGGCTTAAACGCTTGGTCTCGGGTGCGGGTCACGTGGAGGAAAAGGTGCAGGGGCTTGGCCAAAAGGGGCTAGGGCCTGATCATATGGTAATCATGGAATTTGCGGCCTTTTATAATGAAGTTTAGAGGCAAGAGACGACAACGATAGGTAGAAAAAGGATTTTTGAGGCTGACAGAGGGGATTTGAGAGGTTTAAGCCAGATTGCATATGAGAATTTTAATAGGGAGATGATTATGATCAACATTGGCTCCACCTGGGGATGGCACGTTCATCCCTGAGTGTGACGAGAACTTCGCAGACCTTTTGATCATCACGTGTGCAGATTCTGCTCTTCAACACCTTCATTTTTTACTTTATAATTCATCACAACACCCACCTTATTCAAACTAAAAAAAAAGGAAACTATCATACAATATAATACATCAGGCTGCCTGGCCTAAATCAGAACTGAAAGTAGGGCTTGAGGAATTGACCATTTACAGGGGCATCCAGCAAGTCGCCCTGTAAATTTTCCAACTTGAAAGTATTATTGCCCCCCTGTTCCACAATTTTGAAATGACCAAACCAGAGGGGGTCGAATTTGCCATGTTTACCTTTCTCAGCTCTCCGGATATCCCACCTGAGCACCAAATCACCAATCTGCAGCTTCCTGTCTTTTGCGTGCTGATCAAAAATGTGTTTCATTTTCTCTTGATATTCTATCAATCTCTGATTCACCTGGCCCCGTGTTTCTTCTAATTCCACCAATTGATTGATTCTACTGATCATACCATCAGGTTCTTCCTGACTTCTTTGCACGAAGCAGGCCACTGGTAAAGCCAGTTGTATAGGAAAAACTGCTGCTCGTCCATATACCAATTCATAGGGAGATCTCCCTGTTGCTCTCTTGCTGGTGATTCTATTAGCCCATAGAGAAAATTTCAATTGGGAATCCCAATTCTTCTGATTCTCATTGATAGTCTTCTTCAAGGCCCTCACCAAAGTTTTATTTGAGGACTCTGCCAAGCCATTTCCTTGTGGATAATAATCTGTAGAGTGACTTAGTGTGATATTATAATGCTGGCATAAATTCATAAACTTTGCAGATTTGAAGGCCTAGGCGTTATTAGTCACTATTCTAGCAGGACAGCCAAACCTGGATATGATATTTTCTTCCATGAATTTTATTATCACTGTATCTGTAGCATTCCTTGCAGGTATGGCTTCCACCCATTTGGTGAAATAATCCGTGGCTGTTAATATCCATTTATGTTTTCCACTAGATGGAGGATGTATTTCACCTATAAAATCAATACCCCATTGTTTGAATGGTTCATCCTCATGCACTGGAATAAGGGGAAACGGTGCAGATTTCTGTCTCTCAGCAAAATTTTGACATTTATCACATGCTCTTACCCTGGCAAAAACATCTCCAAAAAGCTTTGGCCAATAGAAGCCAACTTTCATAATTTTATGAGCTGTGGCCCTCCAGCTGTAATGACCTCCACATATCCCTTCATGGAATTCTGCAATAATGCTCTCTACTTCATTCTCTGTGAGGCACAAGAGTAAGATACCCGAGGGATCTCGCCAGTATAGTCGGCCATTGGCAACTATGTATTTCTGTGATTTCAATCGTAATGCTCTGTATTTTGCTTTATCACAACTTGGAGGGCAGCTAAGTGTAAGGAGATATTCTACTATCTCTTTGTACCACAGACTGGTGAGGTACTTTACATGTATCTCTAGATTAGCTACCCCAATTCCATGTCTTTCTTATTTTTCCTCAGATTCCTCACCTACTATAATGGACAAATTTATGCCCAGGGCTTGATAGTCTGATTTAGATAACATTCTGGCAAGCCCCTGTCCTTTGATGAGCTTAGTAGGGCGTATGTCTAAGTCATACTCCTGTATTTTGGAAATCCACCTTCCCCTTTTTCCTTCACTATTCCCCTGAATAAGGATGTCTTTTACAGCAGCTGCAGACACGAATGCAGTGATGTGGGACTGTAAAATATATACACGGAATTCTTTGAGGGATTTCACTAGAGTGTATGCTTGCTTTTCCAATATGTTGTATTTTAATTCTGCATCGTGGAGCACCTGACTGAAAAAGGCAATAGGCTGCTCATAACCTTCCTCATTTTTCTGCAATAATACTCCTGCTATTGTATGGGGTGATGCAAAAGAGAAAATCATAAAAGGTTTATCATAGTCTGGTCCAGCCAGTACAGGGGCTTCTGCAAAAGCATTCTTTATCCTGGTAAATGCCTCCCGTGATTCTTGTGACCACTTTACGTCATTTTCCTTTTTCAGCATATCTGTTATATGCCTAACTATCTTTGCATAGTTAGGGATAAACCTTCTCAAGAAATTTATGCGCCCAAGGAATACTTGGACCTCCTTCTTATTTCTGGGAAAAGCAATACTCTTTATAACTTCTACCCTCTTAGGGTCTATCTTCACCCCATCCTTAGTCACGAGATGGCCCAAAATTTTTCCCTCTTCTAATGAAAATAAAGAATTTTGAGGATTAAGGGAGAGACCGTACCTTCTGCATTTCTCAAAAGTTCTCTACAAATGTTCAACGTGCTCATCATCATTCTTTGAAAATACAGTGATATCATCGAGGTAGACCACTAAGAATTTATCTTTCTCCCCAATGAAAGCAATATCCATTGCCCTCTAAAAAGTAGCCCCTGCATTAATCAATCCAAAAGGCATCCTGGCATACATGAATGTATCCCATGGTGTGGTTAAGGCAGTCTTCTTTTGATCCTCTGGAAGCACAACCACCTGGTTATAACCAGAGAATCCATCCATCACTGACATTCTGGTAGATCCAACCACCTTCTGCAGGATGTAATCCATTTTGGGAAGTGGATAATTATCTTTTAAGGATGCTCTGCTTAGGTTTCTGAAATCCACACACAGCCTTATTTCTCCATTCTTCTTTCGTACATGGACAAGGTTTGCCACCCATTCAGAGTACCTTAATGGCACAATTATTTTGGCCTTTAGCAGCTTCTTGATTTCTTTCTCGATATAAGGCACCAACAGGGGATTGATTTGTCTGAGCTTCTACTTATGGGGCTTTGCATCTGCCTTCAATGGAATTTTGTGCTGCATGATATTGATATCAAAAGTTTTCAAGTCCTGATAGGACCATGCAAACACATCTCTGTAAGACTGGAATAATTTCTGATATAGCTTTTTATATTCTTCAGGGATTTTCTTGGACAGTTTAACAACTTTGGGTTCAGCTTCAGTACCCAAATTTAGGTCTTCAACCTGATTTTCTTCTACCACTTTGTTTAGCTACAATGAGACATCATTCTTGTCAAATAATCTCTCTAGAGGCACCAACCCTCTAGGTATTATGTTTCCCTTCAACTACAACACTTTGTTACCAGCCACTTTGTTCTCCCATTTTCTCTCTGAAGTATCCTCAGATTCTACCTCTTTTTCATCATCAATCTCCATATTGGAGAATTCTCCCACTGTTTCCAGGAATATCTTCATCTGTTCTTCATCTTCAAACACCTGCCAGTGTTTGATGTTGTCTGGAATTGAAGGCCGATAACGCACCTCAAATTCATATCTTAAAAGAGGGTTCTAAGGTGGTCGAAATGTACTAGCAGCCACAACAAGGGAATCAACCATCCTATTCTGTTCTCGGGGCATGAATTGGATATTGAATGCCAAGAAGAAATTCTCTACGATGTCCCAAACTTCGTTCCTGTAGGCCCTTAGCTTAGGATGTTTGGTCTGACACTGATTCCTAACCTATCTTACTACTAGTTCTGAATCTCCCAGAACTTTTAAACTTTGTATATTCATATCCCTGGATGTCTGCAATCCCAAAAAAAGTGCTTCATATTTAGCCACATTATTGGTGGCTTCGTATTCTAATTTGAAAGATAGTGGGACCCATCTCCCTGTAGGAGAAATTAATAGCACTCCAGCTCCATTTCCTTCTCTTGAATTTTCTCCATCAAAGTGGAGTGTCCATATCCCTGCTTCATGATTCTCTGAGGGCTGCTCAGCCTTGATCTAGCAGAAGGATGATTCATGAGCATAATATTGATCTTCTTCCAGCATCAAGCATGAAAAATATCCTTCTTTACTGTAAACTGGTGAATTTACAGAATTGTCAGTCTTAGTCACCATCTTGACAAATCTAGTCTCCCTGTATAGTCTCCTCTCTTGGCCGCCAAAAACTGGGATAGTGGAATATGTTAAATCCATCTTAATTGATCCACCAATTTTTGTTCCCCAGGACCTTGATAGCAACATACCAAAATGAGCTGGAATGTCAGCCACCACGATGTCCATTACTACACTTTTTGCTGGGATTTGGGCTAAATTGACTACCAAATCTTTGATCATCCCCAAGCATTTAACTCTTTTGGAATCAAATGAATAGAGGTCTTTATATGGACATGTGATTTGTAAACCTAGTTGTTCCATGACTGACAGAGGCATAAGATTATGGGAAGATCCAGAATCCAACATACAGTTATGCAATAGCAGGTCATGGATTACTAGAGACACATAGAAGGGAGGAGTAGAGGGGTCTATCTCCTCAAAATGTGGGCCAAAAACTACCATGGGTCTCTCTTCTTGGAGGTTGAGACAATTTGGGATGGTTGGCACTTCTGGAGGGATCATGAAAGATGTGACTTGAGATTGATATGCTGGCTATTTCAACAGTTCAGTCAAGGGAACTGGGATTTTGACTTTTTCAAGTTCTTTTTGCAGACTGAAAGCAGGAGGGGAATTTTCTATCACAACCTACTTAGACTCTTTATTATCAACTGGGGGGTGGGCTTCTTTTGACACAGACTCGGGATTAGGAGGAATAACTACCTTTTAAGAGGAAGGATTTTGATCTTTAGACTGTGAAGGTTTGTTTAGAGGCTGCTTACCTCTGTCTGTAGCTTTCTGCATTGCAGCCTACTTCTGAGCAGGTACTTCCTCCTGGGGCAACTCTTCTTCTTTCTCTTGGGTATGAGTCCTCTTTCTGGAAGATCTGAGATCATATCTTCTATTAAAACGGGCTTGCATGAAATCATCGAATTGTTTACAATAATGATCAAAATCTGCTTGATATTCGTCTCTGATCTTTTCTTCTTCTTGCAATGAGCGCCTAGCTTCGTCATTCCCTTGCAAAGGGAATTCTTACCCATCACTATTTGAAAAGGAAAGATTTGCATCCTCTAGTTTATAGGGAGCATCTTCAGTAGAGTCATCCACTGGACCTTCCAGGTACAATGGGTGTGGCACTTGATCCTGTTGTTCATTTGCTTCCCTTGGCAATATTTGCAAGGGTGGTTTCCTATATTGAGGATTGTATCCTTTGTTTGGAGCATTCTGGAAATTTCTAAAGGCTGAATTCTTGGCCTCCAATTCAAGCTTGACCATTTTCTTAATTAATTTTCTCATTTCTTCCATTTTGTCTGAGTCTCTATCTTGATTAGAATTAGACACCTCTTCTTTGCTCCTTCTCCTGGCATCTTGCTCGGCTTTTCCTTTCGATTTACCAGTGTAAGCAAAGTTTTCTTCTAACTCTAGCGCATCTGCCTATGCATCATCCAGGGTAGTAGCCTTTCTTTCTCTGAGAGAGAAACCAAATTCTGAGTCAAAGGCTGCTACAAAAACAACTTTAGCAGCAGTTTGGTGGGGTTTCATATTAGCAGGGAGACTCGAATACAATTTATTAAATCTCTTGATAAATTCTAACTCTCCTTCATTGTGTATTTTCTTTAGTGTATTGAATTCAATGAGATAGTTTCCATGATCTTTCTTCTCTCCCCATTTCCTGAGAAAGGTGTCTTCCATGTTATCCAAAGTGGTAATAGAACGATATGCCAACATCTTGAACCATTTTCGAGCTTCACTATCAAGAGACTGCACAAATAGCCTTAAGACCACATCTAAATGTTCAACATAAAAATTCTCTACAAAGGAGCAGAAAGTCTCGAGGTGTTTTTGAGCATCGATTTCATTTTCTCCATTGAATCTGGGAAAGACCTTCAGATAATCCTGGGGCATATCATTTAGCACTTGGGGTAATTCCAGGGGTGCATATTTATTCATCAAGAAGGCTGGGACATTAGCCATTGGAGGAGGTGGAGGTGGTACGATAGTCTGATGAGTCAGAGGAGGAAGAGTAGGAAGTGGAGTATGAACAATAATAGGAATATACTCAGCTGCAACTTGAGGGATTGAGGGAAACAAAGGTCTATCAACAGCAGATACTTCAGTTACTTCCTTGACCTCTTCAACCTCAGGAGAAGGATGAAGACTATTTTTATTTCTGATACCCTCTCTGGGTGGAATTTCTGAGTAATAATAATCAGTATCTCCTACAGTGGAGTCTGGAATTTTCAACTGAGAATCTTGAGAGGAGGAGGAAGGAAAATATTCTATAGACACTTCAGGAATTTGGGAACGAGCTGATTTCCTTTCCCTCCAATTTCTTCTATGTATAATATGTTCAGGGTCAGATACTGAAGGTGACTTTGGTTTAGACGAATCTAACCTCAGGTGTGGCTTACGGGGAGCCAGGACTGCAAATAGATATATCAAATAACAAATGTGGAGTCGCCAAGGTGAGGGATATAAAACTCTCAACTCTCTGTGCTCACCTACTTAGAGAGTGAATATGATTTTGTCGAGGCCTAGGGATTCTAATTTTCTTAAATTCGTCCCCGGAAACGGCGCTAGAAAGATGTTGTAGCTCCTAGAGACAACCTAGAGTTGTGATAGACCAGTGCCTAGGACATATTAACATAGCAAGGAGCATATAATATGATGTGTGAAGTTGTCAGCTTCAGCTCACATGCTATCTCCTGTAAACAGGGAAATGAAATAGAATGGGACCAAACTCTCAGAAAATGACACAGGAAAAGGGATACTGCAAAGGCAAGATGTATAACTCCTAATACAAAAGCAACAGACAATTCAGAGACAATTTACTATAAAGCGGGCCGATTCAGAGATACCTCACAGACATAAATTATGAGAAGGCATATGTAGTGAAAGAAATAATGAGAGGATATTAGTATGCCTTGAACTGATACCCAGATATACAATACCACCATGCATGGGATTACCAATCTAAGAATCCATACATGATAATAGCATTTTAAAAGCACCCTCCCAAAGAAAATAATATAGCAGAAGTATGGTTAGCTGAATAATGGAACATAATATCATGCATGAGCCATATTTAAAGCGCTTGACTGATCCGAGTATGGGCATCAACTAGGATGAATCCTTACCAGAAATCAGTGAGCCACTCGCATTCCAAAACATGATATAGGAAATATGGATGAGATGAAACGATATATTAAATCACATATAAACTAGAGTTACAGACTGTGAAATACCAAAGACTAGAATCCTCTTTGACAGATATAACTCCTCCTCAATGAGACCCTATGGGCTCTGAGCCTTCATACAAGAGTTTTACAAAATGGATGAAAAAAGCCTTTCACTGCATAATTTTCTGATAAAAATATGGAACCCCTACAAAGTGTTTCTTCTGGGTTTATATAGCTGAAAAAGGAGCAGAGGTGGTAGGTGGACAACTAAATGCAGAATTAAAACTCAGAAGAGAAAAGGGCCAAAGCCCATTCTGTTTAAACTCAGAACATTGATCTCTGGTACTCTCTGGAGGAAAGAATGGTCTTTGTCAGGCTTCCATTTACTTCAGGTATGTCTCTGCTGTACCTGGATGCAGTACTCTGTAGTAATTTTTGGTGAATGAACAAGAAAGTGAGATAATGATACAAAGGTCGACCATACTTAAAAAAAAATGCTCTTGGCTGCTTCAGACTGTGATCAGTGCAGAAATTTCTTTAGGAACATGGTAAAATATGGAAGTAATATGGGTGCTTTGTCCTTTAGAAAAAATCTGCTGATATGAGAACCTTGATAGCTTTGATTTCTGTGTGCTGAGCCTTCCAAGTGATCCCGGGGTCCTTAGTACGGTACTTTGCCTTCGAAATTTCTAAAATAAGGCTTAACTTCTTCAATTTCACGCCTTTAAATCTCTGCTGCTCCATTGATATTCCTTTGCCGCTTCCATGCTTGCCTCTGACTGTGAAATCCGTGCTTTAATAGCTCTGGGGAGGATTGTACAAATTTTAAACTATGTTCCTTTAATGAAAGTCTTGTCGGCATACCATTCTGGACCTTTCTCCATGATTTCACTTCTGAACATGGCCCTTTCCTGTGCTCTTGGGCTCTGCGTCGCTGTAACAACGACTGTGAATCATGGTGGCGTTTAACGCCTGCACCCTGCAAAACATGAAACTGTATTAAGAAATCCATGCATAGAGGAGGTGGATGGTTACGGAGGATGGGAAGAATGGCTACGCAGCGGTGGTGAAACGGTGGCTCTACACGAAATGACAATGGGAAATGCTTTTGATATGGTGTAAACAATGAACTAATAGGGTTTGACCAAAACATGCTTATGGACCGTTCGATCATGGTTTGGGGATGAAAATCATCAACGGAGATCGAACAACGGTTTGATATATGAGCAGCGAGTGGTGTTAGCCACCCATGTTTTTATGTCATATCAGCTGGTGGCTAAATATTCTTTGCAGCCTTCAAGAAACAAATTCAGTCATGAAATTGTTGGTGCTTGAAGTCTTTTTGATGAAACTCATGTTTTTGGTTAATCTTCACAACTGTTTCCTTCTTCAAACCTCTGATATCCTACAAAAATCCAAGTCAAATACTGCTGCATTCCCCCTTTTCCCCCTCCCTTTCTTCCAACTTACATCATTCTCCATTTTCCTTTTTCCATAAAAACCCCACAAAAACATATGTTTTCCCTTTATCCCTTCATAAAATCCATTCCCTAAGGTTAAAAACTCACTTTTTGACCTTGTCCGAACCTTGATTTCCCTTTGACAACATGGAAAATCCTATAAAATGCACATTTTATATGAGGTTAGGGCTTTTAGCCCGCTCGGGTTAAGCCCCTGGATTTTTCCCTCATATATTCGAGCGCCAGGGCCAACTGCTCAGTCCTTAGGCGCTAAACCGAAAATACAACCTTTCTCCATCCATTTTCCTTTGAAAATTCGAAAAAACCCATTTTATAAAGTTTTAACGTGAAATATTAAAGTCACGTGGTTTACTGTGCGATTCAACCTGGGCCGTCGATCTGCTCCACAGATCCGACGGAGCGAAATGCAGCTTGCCTGGTGGACCCCCCTTTTTTCCGCGCTGATTCCAAAAAGCCGCCGGTCTCATTCCGCACCACCCTTCGCCGGTTGGTGGTTTTTTCTCGTCGGCCAGCGATTCCATACGCTGGCCAACACGTGTCCCCGACACTGTTCCAAAACCGCCACGCCACCAAATCATTTCGCGTGTTAATCTTCGTACCATAACCACGCAGCGGAATCAACGACAGCCATCCGATCTGACCCCTCGCATCTAACGGCTGGCATTCATTGAAGTTGTCCAACCGTTAACCAACCTGCTTGCCGTTTAGCCAGGCCCCCGTGCATTAAAGTTTTCCCCCGCGCATTAACGTCTGGACCAGGGATGCCCAGCGAAATGGATCTCCGCCGTCTGATCTGGGCCCGATGATCCAACGGTCAGCGCTAACAAGAGTTGCGTGATGGGTAACGAAGGTGCGCGGGCGCTAAACAGGCCATCGCCGTGCGGAAATCACATCTCCATCGTCGATCTGATCTGATCGACGGTCCAAAACTCATCCTCCAGATTCCCTCCGTTTGACTTTCAATGCCCCCTGATTTCATCTTGACCGTCCAAACTAAATCAGATCAACGGTGCATTTTCACTACGGGGGTATGCCCCCAAGATTTTTTCTCCGTACATCCGAACCCCCCGTAGTCATCCCCGACCATCGATCTCGACGTGAATCGAAGGCTCTGATTTAATCCTCCTCCCCCCATGCTTTTTTTACCATTCTGAGATTAAATCCCAGCCGTTGGATGATGCCATCCAACGACCCTCCTTCCTCCACACATCCTCCGATGCAGATTGCCCTATAAACGCAGGATTGTTGTAACATTCGTTTTTTTTTTTACAGATTCTAAGGTTTTTTCGCTTAAAATGAAGAAATTTTCGCAGGTCGAGGATGATGATCCTCCGGCCTTCGAATGCATAAGGAAGTCGATCACCGGGTATAGATACACGTGTTCCAGCAAGGTTTCATGAGCCTTGGTGTCGAATGCCCCGGTTAAACTGGAAAACAACAAAGAAATCGCAGAGAAAGAGTATCAGATTGCAGAAGGCCAAACATGAACCAGGTTAAAGAGTTAATGATCAGATGAGTGGGGATTACGGCTAAGACAGTTATCAAAAGCCTAATCCCCAATCTAAAACACCTTTTAAAAAGAGAACACCTAAAGGTGTTGATCAGACACATTGCCTCCACCGCCATATCTGAGGCAACTTGATTCCTCAACCACCACAGCGCCACCTATTGCCTCAAAGTATTCAATCAAGAACTGAATTTATTTATCAAAGTCAGGTATTTTGCCTCGACACAGCCAAAGGAGTTATTTCTGCCAGGAAATTAATGACAGAATGTCGGCAAAGCAACCCTAGTGATACACAGAGCCTCAAAAGTCAAATGAAGCTCTCACCGAGCTAAATTCATGAGTGTAAATAATTTAATACAGTGGAACACCTGTATAGTTCTTCGTTGAGCCCCTCGAAGGCTAAGAAGACATTAATATCTGTATTAATTGGTTTTTGAGATCTTTTCATCAGATCTCACCTCCTCATCTTTCTATAAATACTTCAGTAGAAAATGAGTGAGGGGTTGGTTGTTAATTTAATTGCTGAAGCATTGTAATTGTAACTGAGCTGAAGACTCTTGACTGTAGATAGGATTTCACTAGCTCTTGGAGCTCTGTTTGTAATAGATAAGCTAGGTTTTGAAAGAAATATGAATTGACACACTGGATTTGAAGATTGTAACTGATTTGGAGCATCAATACAAGTTGATTTATGGGATCCTGGTCTATGCTGACGGTGATGTTGCTCTCACTGTAACTTGTGTTTTATTTCTGTTTCCATTTTGTTTCACTTTCTGTTGTAAAGAAAAATTTAAACAGAGTTAGGACCTATTGTATACCAGTAACCTTCTCTGGCTGAGAATTCTTTATTTAGATGTTTTCTTCTATTTGTGTTATTTGGAAATGATTAATTCATTTTAGGCATAGGTATGTTGGCGTTCCCTCATCTTATTGCCTTGACTGAATGTTATTTTTAAATGTTACTTTCAATATATGTTGTGTGAAGATGAACTGAGGAAATTAAGGTTATCCCTGAGTCCCTTTCTTAGTTGCTCAACTATTTGATTGTTTCCCTTAAAGATGTGTTAAAAGCTGACTAGTTTCAAAGTACTTATCAGATCTTAGGCCATTCTATGTTATCTTTGTGATTGTCCTGAAAGCAACCAAGTAAAGAAGAGCTAGGAGAGGATTTGTGGTGAGCCCGGCCCGTTAGTCTCTTCTCCAAAGGTTGCCTTCAAGTTTCCCTTTTTTTTTTATATGTTTTCTATTGGAAGTGTATCAAAGGCTGGATAGTTTCAAAGTACTTACCAGATCCTAGTTTACTTCTATGTTTTTCTTAAGTGTATGTCAAAAGCTGACTAGTTTCAAAGTACTTATCAGATCTTAGGCTGATCTTGTTTCTGCATCTGTTTATCTCCCTTTCTTGATGTATCACTCCATTCCATAAATCAAAACATCAAAGAGATCCTTAGGCATAGATGACTTGCCCCATAGACCACTCTTGAACCTGATTGTTTCAATTAAATCCCTTTATGACTCCATAGCCCAATGGACTGAAAACCTGCCATCATCTTTCATCTTAGCTAAAGCTTGCTCTTTTTTCTTGCAACTTCTCACTTTTGAACCTATTTGCATATAGATCTTTCCGCTTCAGACAGCAACTATGTTCAACCATCCAAAAAACCAAACAAATCATTGATCCTCATAACTAGCCTAATATCATCACTTTAAGCTTTTCAAAGACAAATCCATCTTTGTACATATTGGAGAGATCCCTCTCCGGATTCAGGAGGGCTAGATCCTAGAATCCCAAAGTTGATTGAAATGATGTTAACTCTGTGATCGGACTTTTGCCAATCTTGCTTATTACAGAGGCCTAACATTTCTGGCGACTCCGCTGGGGATACCTTTCCCCTAATCTTATAAAATATGGTGATTAAAAAGCAGCCTTTTCAAGTATATATGGGGAGACACCACTAGGTTGCAAGCCTGCCATAGGTAGCTGATTTAGCCACCTTGTAGACGTGATACACCGAACACAACATTCAGGGAGATTTGATTTAGTGCATTAAGTCCTTGGTAAATTTTTATATCATTTATCACCAAGGTGTATATTGTAGTTCATGCATACCTGGTAATACTTTATGCCTAATTCACCCTTTTTGTTTTTTGTTTTTTAAATTTCTAAAATCAACTCCACACGATAACATCTTGCCTGTGTAGTTCTCTGACCCCATATTTGCCTACTTAATTGTAAATTTCAAATTACTCAAAATTGATTCACCTTTTATCTCTTTTATCTTTCCTTAAAGGTTATTGTGGCTGAATCTTCAGATTCACCTCCTTCCTCTTCTGAAGGATCTCAAGACCCTCCTCTTGAGGTCCCCCAATTTCTAGTTGGACCCCATGAAGCTCAAGGCGGTGAACTTGGAATCATCATAAGTGTACAACCTATTTCATCGCGTCCACCACCTAACTATTTTATTTCATTGTCATATGAGGATCCTAATCCTAAAAGTCCCGAACCATCTGCACATTTAAGGTCTTTCCTCCAAATTGGCTCTTCAATCTAATAGTGGTCTCACCTCAACAAGCTTATAGTCCTTTTGACAGACCCAACGTTTCCCTTTCTACTTCTCCAGTAGCATCTCACACTACTACTTGTCACTTGTATCCTACTGAGTCCTAAAATGGCATCTAACGCTGATGATATTCCATTCGCGAATTACCCTCAAAGTACATTACAGGAAACCGCTGCAACTCACATTCCAGAAGACATCTCATCCGTGTTTCGTCTTCAAGGCTATCCTTACGTCACCACTCCTCAAGATACAAGAGTGAGATGAGAATAACCTCTAGTCAAGTCATATCTTCACTTCCGCATGGGTATACATCTCTTGAAAGCCTTGTTTTAGGAGCTTTTGGAGCCACATATTTATTTCCGGATCCCGTTTGGTCAACCGGCGTTCCCTCATCTTCTGGCCTATTCGTTTCGAATATGGCTGCCATATCTCAACCTGTTACTTGATCTACGGTGACTATTGGTCGATTGAACTTTTCAATAGGATTTACTAACCCTCTATCATTATCTACGATTACAGCGGTTCCACCATTGAGTGGACAATCTACGGTTTCATCCATTCCTGAGTGGGAATCCAATCCTCTTCATGCACTTCCCCTTTCGAGTGGGGGGCATTTGAATTCTGGACCTGTTTCATGGGTGGGACAACCTAATGCTAGTCTAGGTGGAAAATTTCTTTCATAGCCAAAAAACACTGTTGTAGAAAATGCTCCACTGAGTGGTCAACCTACTTCAATTGCATTTTTCTATTAGCAACCCCACGTTCAGTATTCTCAGGTTCAAAAAACCCATCTTGAGCAACCAAACATACAATATCTGTATGTTCAACAACCCAACATACCTCATCAATATGTTCAGTAGCTGAATACACAGTATCAATATGTTCCTCGACCAAATGGCTTGCAACAATATGCCCAATAACCCCAATATCTAGTGGGTACCATTGTGACTAACCCTCAGCTTGGTTTCCAAAATCATCAAGTCCTCCCGGGTTAGCAACAAAAACCCTAGCTAGGGCCTCAACTTGGTACTCAATATAAACTGATCCCCCAGTACCGGCAACCCCAGCCGGGACTTCAACCTGGTAGTTAGTATCAAAAAATCCCTCAGTACCAGTAGGCCCAACCGGTACCTCAAGTTGGACCTCATGTTTAGCAAGGACCTTAGACTAGACCATAGGTCCAGCAAGGACTACAATTTCACACCCAACAGGGGCCTCATCAATAGCCCCAACAGTGTCCCTACAGTCAGCAGCAACTACAACAAGGTCCTTACCAACCATGGGGGAAGTATGGGTATCTAGGTCAAAATCCACCCTATTGGGGGCAGAATATATATCAACTAGGTTGTAACTCTCATATGAGTAACTTCCAACGACCGTTTTCTCCTCACCATCCTAACTTGACATTTTTGGCTACACTGGAACTGTCAGATGTGTCTAATCTCACAAATGACCCCATCCAACATATGTTGCATTAGCCACTAGTTCCAAACAATATTCTAGGAGAACGCCCAAAGTTTGAAGGTAGGTCTAGGGAAGACCCCCAAGCCCATGTCATGGCGTACCACCTCTGATGGTCTTCTAATTCTTGGGCTTAAGATTCAATTCATCTACGTATTTTCCAGCGCACTCTCACAGGTGCCATGACTAAATGGTATATTGAACTCCCTTGAGGTGTCTTCTTCAATTTTAAAACCTTGGCCATGGCCTTCCTCACTCACTTCCAGTTACCTATCTGGTATGAAACCGACACCCACCTTCTAACATCATTGAAATTGTGAACTACAACCCATATTTCAGTTCATATCCATGAATGGAGGTGCAGACATCATCTCATCAAATTTGAGATCCCTAATTAGTTTTTGACTGAATGGTTCACGAAATATTTTGTTACATAAATTGGAAAAGGTCTCGCCATGGGTGGTTGCGCGACAGAAGAGGAAGTCAATGCCCATGCTCAATATCTAGATTTGTTTTATTACCAATCTAGAACTCTGTATGAGATCCTACCTAATACACCATGAAATTCAATTGATCCGTCATCATCTCAACCTCCTGCTATGACTCATGTTGATGGTGTTATTGGGTCAGTGGCCCATGCTGATAGTGGTGCACCTAAGGCTTCTTCAAATTATAAGTCCACCACTACCACTACACCCTCCAAACCTTCGAATATCCAGAAGAATCCTGGTAAAACCTCTGAGGTAAATGTTGTCCAATATACCTCAACAAAAAAATCCTCAAAAGATAAGAAAAATGGCAAAGACAAATCCAAATTTTATAACCCTAAATAGGATTCAAATAATTCATCTGCCGACAATGCTTCCAAACACAAGCCTAAATATCCTTGTTTGATATGTGATAATGACCATTACACCAAGGATTTTCCTCGGTGTGTTGAAGTTACTCGTCTCTTGAAGGGCACACCCAGGATTCCGACTGTCTTGAAATTACCATTCCCATCCTAGCAGACGCAAATGTTAGATCAACCCCAGTCATCATAAGCTTCCAAGTTTTTATGTTTGGCACAAAAGCTATTTCTATTGCCACACAATAAAAAGATTAACCGAATCCATAGAAATATCCTATGGAACAAGATGCCACAGATAATCCTTCCTCTTCCATACCTCATAGTTATGGTCCTCACCAGATTGAGAGTCCCAATAGTGATTCCATAATCCTACCACCTCCAAAATGTGTTCTTTGGAAATCGTCTTACAATCCGAACACACAAGTTGCTAAACAATATAACATTGTAGGGGATTTAACTCAGGTGCCTTCGTCGATGTCAGCATTGGAAGTCCTTTAGTCATTCCCATCACAAGGGAAGGTACTTTTATTTTCCATTGGAGGAATTGATTCGGTGGATTCCAACCTTATTACTTTTGATCTTGAGAAAATTTTTCCTTGTCTCCCATCTCAGGTAGCTTTCCTGATTCAAGTTACCATGATATGGAAAACCATTCATAGGAATGTTGTTGATGAAGGCGCTTCGACTTGAATCATGCCTATCACTTTTTGGAAAGCCATTAGCTCTCCTCCATTGAGTCAGTCCCCAAAAACTTTGGAAGCTTTCGGCAGTAGAGGTTCTTGACCGTACGGTATTCTCAAATATTTTCCCATCCTCTTGGAGGGAAAGACAGTGAACTTGGAAGTGGAGGTGGTGGATGCCAATCTGAATTATAGCCTCCTTCTTGGAAACAATTGGATTGTTACACAACATTTTTTCACTGTCCCTGCAATCCCCATCCCGAACATTGGAGGACCATTTTAGTGACTTCTGTGTATTGTCATACCGTGCAAAAAGTGTCATTGCATCCCTTTCCATGAGAAGAACATTTCCTATGTTGACTATTCCTAGAGTAGGCTCTCAAAAACATATGATTTTGGGTCGGCGCTGACAGGCAGTTATGGCCCTGCGCCCATAGAGAAATTAGCACTGGGCCTCGCACCCATTTGCGCTCTGTCTTAGTGGACTGCCTGCATCGAGCTGTTTTTGAATTTTTTTTTAAATAGAAGTGAAGTTTCCATTCCCAACCACTTCGTGAGTAGAGTCAACATAGTTTTTTGGACTGAATAACGTTGAAGACCTTCCTTTGGCTTCTTGTTTCCTACATTTGAGCAACCTACCAAAGGATAAGGCCCCCCTTCCACCTATGAGGGATTCCAAACCACCTCCTTCTCTCCTATAAATACATCCTTCTCACATAGTTACAGCTAGCTGAAATGGTTGAATAGTTGAACAATCCTTACTATAGATGGTGTGAGAGTAAAGTAGAGAGGAATCCATTATCGAAAGAGAGTCTAGACCCATTTCTTTGCCAAGTCTAATCCCCGACGAATGCTTGAGACACGTTCGACTAGACCCGTCAAAGGAGGCTGTATCGTCAAGGCTATTTTGGTTGTAAACTTCTTCTCTCTACTTATTAATACATGACTGGTTTTTTGGTTCTCGTTTTGCATTTGATGTGTTTAATATTTTAAAATACGTTTGATTCTCATTGACCAATTAAATAGTTATGAATGCAAGCATTTTTTCGTATGTTGTCACTGTTCTCTGAGACTTGTGTAGGTACACGGATATTGCTACTGAAGAATCGTGACATGTGAAGACGAAGATCAGGAGATCGCTACCACAAGCTATGAAAAGAGCGTTGGAACGAAGGTAGGTCACCTATCCCAACTCAGTTTCATTCATAAACTAGGAATCCAAAGGATTAGCATGTTCCCTTGTTGCTAGACCCACTCCAAGGCTAGAGGGATTTCCTTTGTCCGCTGAGGGGATTTACCTAGACAACATGGACCCATGCAATGGTTTTCTTGGTATCCACCCTCTTCCATGTTCTCCGCTTTCCTCATCTAGGGAATATTGTGGCCATAAATAAACTCACTTTCTTCTCCCCTGATTCTTCAATAGGAAGCATTCCATATGTCGGGAATACCTCGAATCATATGATAATGTTGGGTTGGGCCTGTTCAAAGACTCGTCCCTAATGGAAAATTTTCCACTCCTACCTCCTATTGTCACTACTATCAACATGATATCATATGGTCATGATCCATGGATTGTTCCTAGTCCTAACCAGCTTGAAAGCTTTGGTGACGTTATGTCTTCGAGCCCTGCAGAATAGATGAATCAGAGCATTATTGTAGCCTCTGAGGCTGTTTCTAAAACCAACGATAAATTGGTTTCATCCCTAGACACTTATGCACTTTCTCCCTAGTTTGGTTCTTGGGATTCAGATGATCCCTTGAAAGATACGTTCGCCACCGTCGAGAGTACTGTGGAGGTTATGTCTCTTGAAGAAACTCCGTGGGACAATGGTCATCATCGTTCCTCATTCTCCCAAGCCTTTGTGAGATCTCCACTTGTCTTGAATCCCATGTTTCTTCTAAATCGACTAGCTCACTTCATAATCCCATTTTGGTTCATGAAGTGTTATTTGAAGGAAACATGGGAAATATTTCCGCTACCATTCATATTGGCATCTTTGTTAAATTAGGGCTTTTCTAGAATGTCTATTTCTGGGTTTCTTGTTCTCTCGTTGAGCTCAAGATTTACATTGATTTCTTCAAAAAGTGTGACCCACCCACTCCTTTCGACCCTGTTCTTACCGGGGGCATTATTTCCATGCTTCGTAACCCTTATTCGGCCAGGGGGCATGGCCATTTTATTTTTGCTGTGAATTTGATCACAAAATTAGCCGAGGTAATGCTCACAAACAATATCAACAGTAGAACCATGGGTTTATTTCTATTAATCATGATAGAAATCAGTCACCTGAGTTCATTATTGAACTCTATATGAAGAAATATTATGCTTGACCATAAGCATGGTACTTTGTACATTAGTGTGATTTTTAGTTTTTTTGGTGTGATTGTTTGCTTTGCAAACATGTTTCCTCTGCTTACCTCGTGTTCCATTTGGTTTGTAGATGTCATCAAACCATTATGTTGGTTTTCTTGATGGTGCCATCTGTAGCACACATAATATATCTTCTGCAGTATGGCCACTTTTTTCCCCTAATGACGAGTTGGTAAATTTGAAAGGTATTTGTCTGGGCCGAACAACTAATAATATTTCTCAATATAGTGCAGTTATCAAGCTATTATCTGTTGTGATTTATTTCGGTATTAGAGAATTATTTGTCAATAAGGACTCACAAATCATTGTGTTAAAATTTAATGGTCATTATTCAGTTAGAAACCCACAGATTTTGTGCATGTATTTGCGTGTTCGATTACTGGATTTTTTTTTGACTACACACATTCTATGCAATTTGAATACATTAACATATACATTAGCAAATTATGTTCTAGATAGACATCTGTAAACACCAATACATCATCATGATACATGAACACTTAGTCGCCATAGAAACATGCACACACACACACACACACACACACACACACACATCAAGTCTGTCAGAGTGTGTTACATCAAAATCTCAAAAATATTTTGTTCTGTGACACAATGAATCTGTGAACCTACATCAGTGCTAGAAACATAAAACTAAAGGATGCTATCCACCCACATGATTCTCGTGATAGCATGTGACTGCTCGGATCACTCCCCAGAGTAAGTGACTCATTCGGCCTGGGACCCCCATGGTATGCCTCTGATAGCGGAGTGGGATCTCGTCAAAGTTCACGTATTCTGGTATGCCCTTGGTCAGGCCCGTCAGATTACACTCCATATCTTCTACTAGATCTGCCCCTTCTTGATAGGGAGCATCCTCAACTTGGCGTACCACTCTCCTAGAAATTAGAGACATATTGGATGGTATTTTTAATCCCACATCTGCAAAAAACATAATTTTGGATCTCTAAATATGTACCAAAAACATTAAAAAGTAAAAAATCCAATTTTTTTTTTTACCTGCATTAGACCACTATTCACCTGGCGAAAGAGGTAGATCCGGGTCTCCTCTGAAGTCAATGTCTGCATATGCGTATTCCTCAACTACAATCTTCTGATGACGCAACCAGCTGAAGAACGCGGTCAAAAAATGCATTTGTTGGCCCCCTCCCTGATGGGGAATGATTTCACACCATCTCAACAGTCTCAAGTCCCTCAGGGCTAGATCATGGATCTCCAACCACTAATAAGTAAATATAGGAACCCTCTCTAGAAAGGAGCAAACCAATATGGACCCATACCCAAACTGTTTCAGTCGATATTTTTTTCACTTGGTCAATTGGCTCTTCATATTAGCCAATAATCCCTCACACAAGTTAAACATAGTAGGATCCAGATAGTCCACCACATACTGGAATTGAGAATTCGTTGCCTCATGAAATGCCTGAGATCTGGCCACTTGAGCCATGCAATGTAATATTATGTGCATGGGAAGATTTGCGATAGGATATCTCTACCTTCCTTCTCTGAGTCTTTTTAGCCCTGAGATAGTGTCTCTGGATGAGCATACTAATACTCTCACCTCCAGCAAGAGCTCCGAAGAATTGGATTCTCTCCCCTCTCTTGGATAACCCTGTAATGAAGTACATTTCCATGAAATCCAACTCAAGTTCTTGGTCTCCAATTATGAATATTTGGCGATCCACATTCCATAGCCCAATAAAATACTCAAGTAGCTCCAACTGAGCTCTTAACCCTAATATTTTAAATAATTTTAGTAGTCCACAATTCTGCAATGAATTTACACAATTTGGGTTCCGAAGTGCTTGGTGGTCTTCCAACTCATGGCCTCTCTCTTTCTATTCAATGACCATCTTCATTGAAATCACCTGCAAAGCATGTTTAATTGACATTTTAGGAGCTTTCATTGAAGCATTTTTTGAAATGAACCATTAAAAGTGGGTCGATTTTTTGTTTCAAATTTTTTCCCGCAGTCAGCGTGTTTGTCCGAATTAAATCAGTGTTGATGGTGCACTTCCCTAAAGGGCTAAGAGTGACTAGTTTCCCTAAAGGGCTAAGAGTGACTAGTGTGGGTCTGATGGTTGAAACCACGCTGATCACAAGCGAAATTGAAAATTGAAAATCATTCGCCCAATCTATATATTTCTAAGCTAAGCTACTTAAGAATGAAATTAAAATGAAGAGTAGAGTTTGAGCTCTCATATGTAGCCGAAGGATTGCTGAACGATGTCCTAGATCAGACGCACCACTAATCTGAAGTTTGAAGGGAAAAAGGGGTAAAATACACTTTCTGAATTTAATCAAAATATAATGGTGAAAATGAATTTACTTTTTGTCTATTTATAGATTTTTGAATATATTTTTGACATTATTTTATTATTTTTCCTCGATATCAGTGATGTTTGTCGTTTTTTGTATAGTAACGAGATCATTACACTAATGATGATTATTTCTTATGCAAACAAGTTTTTTTTTATCTCTTTTTCTGACTCAGTAAAAAATAAACGAAAAAGGAACCCCCTGGAAGTCACCTTTCAACACTTTTCTGACTCTCAAAAAATGAAAAGGTTGTTGAGTACTTGTAATTTTGAAATCGTTAAGGTAAATGAATTGACGTGGTCTTAGTATACATTTACCCCTTTTTCAGGCTGAGATTTACTATTTACGAAAAAGGAATACCTTGATCAAACATGGTCGAGAGGTTTACTCAGATATTATTTTCTACCTTTTCGGATTCAAGAGACGATTTACGAAAAAGGACACGATGGAGTTTTCTTTTCTGTTTCTTTTCAAACTCACTAAACATGAAAAATACACCAAGTTCCCCTTCCGTCGGACTCGTTAAAAATTAAAAAGCGAAAGACTTGTCACCATGACGAGATCGAGTTACTCTTTTCTAGGGCTCGTTAAAAATACTAGGATGGATTCATTCGAAGAATGAACTTATATGCTCAGCATATGCTATCCTCTTCATGTTAGCTATCAAAAATAAAGAGGTACTTGTTAGCGATAATGGGGGAAAATTGAAAGTGAACATATTATGTGTATTTTGGTTAGCTTGTCGCTCTTGAACATGAAACTTGTCTGCAATTCGTGTCGGGTTAGGGATATCCTTCATTCATCACTCTGAATTCGTGGTGTGACTTTGAATTTGATCCCATCTGAGTCAAATGCTGCCACAAACCTGTAATGATCCTTTTTCGGGATTCTCAAGATTCTATTTCAGAGATGGAATACAGAGGAATTTACTGGATATTTCACCCTTCAAAGAAAGGGTGAGATCCAAAGGATACCTGGCCAACCGTAGACTCTTCCTATAGAACTTGGAATAACCCCTTTTTAGGATTCTCAACAAGGTCTTCAAGGAAAACGCTGTATAAGCAAATTTGAGCAAGAATAACATAGATCAGGGCTGGGATCCCATAATTTATGTTGTATGTGACTTATATATGGAATTTAACCAGAAAAAAATTAGTTCAAGCACCTTAAACAGATCTCCCACAGTCAAGACTAGCTAGAAATCAGCCAAAGAGAAGGGCTGTTGCAACATGAAAAATCTCCCATCATATTTGCATAGTTTTGACTGAAACTCAGAGGAGGAAAGCCAAGGATCTGATATTTCAGATTTATAACAGTAAATAAGATTTATATTTGAGCTTATTTCCTCTACAACATATTACAAAAAGAACTAGGGAAAAATCCCTTCAGAAATTAGAGCTGCAACTAGAAATAAACTGCAGAAATACATAGACAACGTTATTTCTCAGATGGTTCAGCTACTGTAAATTAAATTTCAGACCTTTGAAATATGTATGGATAAAACTTCAGATCTAATACAGATCTGGAAACTATAGGACTTTAAGAACAAGATCCACTTGGAATTACATCAAAATATTGCATAGTAAGCTGTAGATCTGAATTACAAATTGCAGTGCTGCAAAAAACCCAGAAATTTCTGAAGATAAATTTACTACTGAAAATATCAGATCTATGGAGACATGGATCAGCAACCCAATCCATGGATCACCAAGGGAAGGCAAGCCTAACACTAAGAGATCTTCCTCCAATCTGATAGCAAACTGAAACAAGGAAACCCTCTCACAAAATAACGCAGTATTGAGTAGAAACTGTGCTGAGGGTGAAGGAGACTGAATAAACTAAATGAAATTGCAGATCAGATGAAAAATATGGATAGAATTTCTCTTTGGAGGCCGAAAAACACACTCCAACAGAAAAATCCTCTCAAAACAAGCTATATCTAAGCAGATCTAGAATACCACTTCCTGCAAATGACAACAGCTACAAAACCCTCAATGGGCCAGCACTGCTCATGAAAATGAAGCTTGGTCTCCAACCAGATAGTGTCTCACTTCAGCAAAGAACTCCTCCAATGATCCTCAAGGGAAGAGATGAAATCCATGAACATGAATTCCAATCACAATTCTCCACTAAACAGTAGAGAATGGTATTTGTCTAAGCAGACAAATACTTCAGAAATATAATCTATCAACAACCTTCTCTTGCTTCCCTGCTTCTCCTTTTATAAGATGAGAAAGCTCTTGCAAACCATAAACCACTTTGATGAGTTGGACCTTTTCACATTAGAGGCTCCCTTCCAGAACTGCGCAGTCCCTTTTGGGGATGCAATGAACCTAGACAGCGCAGTTGATTTGGTCAAGGTGGACTTAGTCTTTGGCTCAAGCCTCTTTCACACCTACAAGTGATTATTTACATAGCCCTGATTTGTCTTGGTTCACATGGGCATTGATTTATTCAGAATTTTTAGGAGTTTTACATGTCCTCCTTTATTCTTTTATTCATAACACATAAATTAAATAAAAAATAAATGTTTCCTCTTAGCTAAGGCTAAGTAGGAACGTTACAGTCCTCCCCTCCAAAATATTGCTTGTCCTCAAGCAACTGACAAGGTAAGAGCTGTAGATATTCTCTTTCTCCATTGATGGTACCATCAAGAATCAAGCTTTCATCATGGATTAAGTGCTCACCAAGCCAATACATCAGAAACGGATCCTCCAGTGCTAACATGATAGGGGCATATTCTACCCCTTCAGGAGTGTAGAACTCAACATAAATAAACATGGGTGAAGCAATGTCACATCTAAAACATGTATCACGAAGTACAGGATAAAGTTCCATCCCATGTGGTACATATACACTGCCTACTATTTGTCCATACAACCCCATAAAAAATACCAATATGTCATCTATGTATGGAAGCAAAATCACATATAGGAAAACTGAAATTTGCACTTAAGGAGGTGGGTCACAATCCCACATAAGGTACCAGCGCAGTGCACTCCTTGTTTTGAGTATATCTGAGTGTGATAGGTGGTACCCCCACCACATCTTTGCTGCGTGGGTCACTTTGACATGGCTGAAAGTGAAGCCCTCATTAGGTGCCTTTAGGAAGCACCCATCATGATAGATAATCTCCCTTTGCAACTCAAGGGAGTGGCTAGCTTTGGAATTTTTATTGGCCTCATCAATGCCATGATATCTACATGTAATATCACTCCTTGAAGGAGCCATGGCCTGCATACATATGGTAAGAGAATGTGTCAATTAAAAAAAATAAACATACTCCATAAGATCAGATTTTTTACCATTCAAGTCTCCCACACACATAGAGTTAGGCATGGGATTTTATCCTCTTTTAAGAGAAGAGAGAGATGGCTGAAATGTCTCCTGCATAGGATCCCTTGGCTGCCCCATCTCCTCATAAATATTGAACTCTTGTAATTGTTGATATAGTTCCTCCCAATCATAGTGCTGATGTAGTTCTTTCTCCATACCCTCCCAATCAAAACTCTTCAAGATTAGGGAGTAGATTTTTGTTGACTGCATATAGCTGGAAAGGAAATCTTTGTGTGCTCTTTGTAGTATCTATTGCTTAAGCTTGGAGGCTTGAGACAAGAATACTTTACCAAGATGATAGATGACCCCTTCATGGACCAAATAGCCTCCTCCTTTCTTCATGCCATCTAATATCATTTGGTGTGCATATCTTTGGAGTACTCCACAAGGAGTTGAGACCTCCAATATGGATCTACACTTCTCAACAAAGACAGTGTTGCTGATGCATCTATGGTGGTGCTTGCCTTGTTGCTACTTGTTTCTTTGGAATTATGCATGCCAAAATTGTTTTTGGGAAGGCTGATCCTCCCCCTTACTTCCTCCCACAACGCTGTGACTCTCTCTTCCATTTTTTCAGCACTTGGTGAGGCTTCCCCCACAGAATCTAATGGCACCCCAAGTGGCTTGCCATGATGTAGGAATGTTCCTTGCAAGATTCTCATAAACATGAGAGAAGGAACTGTGAGGTCCCTATCCCCACTGCGCAATTCCATCTTTGTTGTGTGGGTAGAAACATCAAGTGAAGGGTAGGTGTGCATGCCTTGAATGATTTGTTGTTTCCCACTCTTCAAATCCACCCATTCCATCTGCAAGGCCTTCCAATCAGTGGTGAATTTTCCCAAAGTAATCAAACACTGGACACCCAAGATGATTTTGGTTTCTGGTATGTCCACTACAAAGAAATGGTCCTCCAAGGTGTAGGTTCCCATAGTCACAGAAAGTGATGGAACATACTGCATGCACTGCATAGTTCTATCTCCCGGAACCAAAACAGAGAACCCATCAAAAGTATCAGTAGGGATCCCTCTCCTATGCACAAGGTGAGCATATATAAAGTTTTGGGTTGCCCCACTGTCAATCAGAATAGACACTCTTTGGTTCATAACTGAACCTTGCACTCTAAGGGTCAAATACTTGGGCACTCCTCTCAAAGAAGCAAGAGTACCACTGGTTGGAACAAAGGCTCCTTATTCTTCTCTGGATGATGATTGATCCTCCTCCTCATCATCACCAGTGCTGTGACCTCTCCTAGGTCTATCATTTCCCTCTTCCTCCTCACAATCAGAGAAGACTTCAATATAGTGTGATCTTCTAGTAGCACATCTATGTCCCGTTACCCATGGTTCTTGACAAGTGAAACATAATTTATTTTTCCTCAACTTCCTCTGGAGATCACTGTCAAGAGGTTTCTTCAGTGAGGTCTCCTTGGGTGGAGCAACTTTCCCCTCCTTCCCCTTAGAAGAGTGAGTGGCTTTGCTTGGGAAGGTTGCCTTTTCCCTTGGAAAGGCATCTTGGAGATCTCTAGTTCTCTCAATGGCATCATGCAGAGTGATGGGCTTGGTAGAATTAACCAACCCATGCAAAGGTTCTTCCAAATCATAAATGAACATGTAGACTCTCCTTTCTACTGATATATCAGGGACCATTACAGACAACCTCAGGAATTCAGAGATATAGACCTCAACATCTCCTGTCTGTTTAGGCTTTTCCAAGCTTATGAAAGGGGCCTCTGGATCTTTTCGATAAAATCTCTTCAATAGTCTCCTAGTGAACTCAACATAAGTGGACACATTGCTGTGCCCTAATGTAGAAAGTCCATGAAACCACTAGTTGTGGGCTTCTCCCTCAAAATGCAGTGCATCAATCTTGATGGATTCTTCTTCAGGCACTTTATTCAACTGGAAATAGATGTCCAAATTCTCCACCCATGATTTGGCAGAAAAAGAGGGTGATCCATCGAACTTAGGCAAGAAGAACCTGCCCATAGTGTGGTGTCTCCCATGAAGGAAACCTTCATCTCTGTACTGCTGCCATGGCCTCCTCCGGTCCTTGCGATGGCAGAAGTCTTGAAAGCTCAAGTTATGCTTGAACCTTTGACTTTGTGAGTCATATTATACAAAGTACCCTTCCAAAGTGGTTGGCTCTTGCAACCCTTCAATCTATACAGCCAAGAAGGTAGGCATTGTAGAGCATTGTGAGGTCTGTGGAACTGGTGGCAAGCTCACAGGTTGACCAGTCCCAAACTGAGACATATCAGAACTTTCTCCTTGATGGAATCTCCCAAGGGAATCCATCATTCTATCAATCCTCATCTCCTTTATCTCCTTGGATAGATCTTTCATAGCTTCCAAAAGTGTTTTTGCAAACTCCTCTGCCTCCTTATCTTTATCATTCACCAATTCAGGGGCTTTCCCCTTGTCTTGACCCTTGTCAAGGTCAACAGTAGTATAGTCATAATTTATATGACTTCTATTTTGGTATCTCCTCTTCCTCTTAGAAATATGATCTTGATCTTTGGAATGCAGCATGATTGATGCTCTAATGCTAGCACAGGCTGTGCCAAGAGTGGAGCTCTGATACCACTGTAATGATCCTTTTTCGGGATTTTCAAGATTCTATTTCAAATATGGACTATAGAGGAATTTATTGGATATGTCACCCTTCAGAGAAATGGTGAGATCCAGAGGCTACCTCGCCAACTGTAGACTCTGCCTATAGAACTTGGAATAACCCCTTTTTAGGATTCTCAACAAGGTCTTCAAGGAAAACGATATATAAGAAAATCTGAGCAATAATAACATAGATCAAGGCTGGGATCCCCTCATTTATGCTGTATGTGACTTATATATGGAATTTCATCAGAAAAAAATTAGTTTAAGCACATTAAACAAATCTCCCACAGTCAAGACTAGCTAGAAATCAACCAAAGAGAAGGGCTGTTGCAACATGAAAAATCTCCCATCAGATTTGTGCAGTTTTGACTGAAACTCAGAGGAGGACATCCAAGGATATGATATTTTAGAGTTATAACAATAAATAAGATTTATATTTTAGCTTATTGCCTCTACAGCATATTACAAAAAGAACTAGCACTAGTACATTTGGCGGAAATTATGACACTTGGTTCCGACACTTTTAAAAAAATGTTGGAAATTTCCCCAAATTTTTTCAAAATTTTCAAATCCTGCCCGAAACCATCACTATACCGACGTTTATAGAAAAGTTTCGCAATACTGACACTTAGATAACGTGTTGCAATTGCGACGTTTGGAGGAATCCATTGCAATACCGACACTATGCCCCAAAGTGTCGCTATTGTGACGGCTTCCTCTAAACGTCGCAATTGTGACACTTAGACTAAGTGTCGCAATTGCGAAGTTTGGAGGAAGTCGTCGCAATAGCGATGCTTTGGGGCATAGTTTATATAACTGATGTAAAGAGTTTGAATGTTGTCAACAACATCAAGGGATTTAAAAATCAAATGTAAATAAAAATGATTTGAAATGCAAAAATCAAATGTAAAAATGAAATGCGCGCTCATTTGAAATGAAAAAATCAAATGTAAATAAAAATGATTTTATTAAAAACTACATGCGCATTCGCCCTCAGCATTTGCCCTCAGCTCTTGCAGAACATCATTCACCCTCATCATTTGCCCTCAGCTCTTGCAGAACAACATTCGCCCTCAGCATTCGCCCTCAGCTCTTGCAAAACAACATTCGCCCTCAACTCTTGCAAAATGGTAAGTTCTTACTACAAGCCATTCCTCCTATAGTAGGGTTGACCCTATTTGGGTTTTTTTGGTCAATTCTATTGGATTGTGTTAGGCTATAGGGTTCTGTCTAGATTTCTTCCAGTGTTCTTTCGGATGAGTTTCAAAGAAGATGTGTAAGATGTGTTTGCGCTTGCATGAATTTGACTCCACCAGTTTCATGAATTTTAAGCTATGGATTTTAGTTCGACAAACTCATGCAAGTGCACAAGTTTGGAGTATCAAGAAATTTGAGGCTGAGGTACTGAGTAAAATAAGAAACACATTGATATGAGTTCATCCAATTGAAGATGGGATAGATCAACTGTTTCACACTGTGAAATGTACTACAGATGCAGATCCAAAAAAATCTACAACTTTATAATTCGTATTATAGGTGCAGATCCAAAAAAATTGAAATTTTATAACTCGAGAATTTCCAGATCTACAAAGATTTGGGCAATTTTAAAATAGAATCAGTAACTAGTCAATTAGATGGCTCGATCACTACCAGCAAAGAACAAAGATTCAAAACTAGATCCATAATGGTTGAAAGAAACTATATGCGCACTTATATGGCTCAAATTAAACTCCAAATTTATATGGTTATCTGGGAAATTTTACATTGAAGAGCCCTTTTAAATCCAAAATTGAAAACTCATTTTGTTTAAGATCTACAAACATCTGTAGAATTTACAACAAATATTTCATAGATCTACAAAATTTTCAATGAATTTTAGATCTAGAGTATATTAAAACAGATCTAGGGTTCTTTCAGGTATCTTCCAGTGTTGAATTTTTTTCCCACAAAACAGAGTCTAGGTCTAAGGGATAACAAGGCAACTTATGAAACAATCTACGTCCATAAATGTGTCTTATCTCCTTCACCAGTCATGCATGCTTTATTTACCACGAACACCTCTGATTTGATATTCATTCGCTGCTTCATCCATTTCACTTAGAAAGAGGATAAAGCTATCCCATGAAGTGCACCCTTTTGGTGTCTAAAACTAACCCAAAGTCCACCCTTATAACATACCAATAGGTGCTCTATATGATGCTTTCCAGCAACTACAGACACATTAGATGAAGAATTTCAGGATGGGTCAATAGAAGAGTCACAAAAGAGCATAAAGGAGAGCCATGTGCTGGGCATAATTAAAAGCAATAAAAATATATAAAGCTACACTCCTCAGAGGAACCATGGACTGAAAAGTCAAAGAGAAGAGAACCATTAGCTAAGGTTGTTGTATACTGATTTCATTTGGTTGTTGTATATTGTTGTACTATATATGTTCACACCTGTAATACTCACAAAGGCAACTCAGACAAACCATCATCTCTCCAAAACAGTGACTAAGATTTTCACAGTTGGTTTCTTCAGATTTATTGATGCCACAATACCATGTCTCTTTCAGATTACTTCAAACTCACCGAATGCTTTCAAGCGATTGTCATTATGAATTAGTCAAAACAGGTTTCAGCATGCGACAAGGATTTATATGCACTGGATTTGGATAGTTTAACTACCACTTCGCACATTTCCAGAAGTTTATATGCCAAGAACTACTGCACTTTTAATCAGGCTATTGGAAAATTTTGTTTCATATTTTGACCTTATTAATGCCAACCCTGACTTGCGACTCTTCGAAATGAAGATTCAAATAGTTGAGTAATGTGGTTATTAAGGGACAAGAGTCAGATTATACATGTATCAAGGTAGGCTTGATCCAGATGAACTCCACCTGCAGATTATAGATGTCTATCAACACTTGTATCCTTCAATAGTGTAGTTTGCAATACCATCTCATTCAGTCTTTTGGTGTTTAAGAGTCAATGTCAATAAAAATGCATGAATCTTTCTCGGATTGCTTATATTGTCAAATCATCAACTCTAAAGCTTTGAACACCATGCAAACAAAATTGAGCACCTGGTCACTGGATTTAAATTTCTCGCATGGCTACATTGTGTATAAGCTTCTCTTACCCCAAACATCTCCCACAATCCCCCATAAATAGAAAACAATGGAAATGGTTTGCATCCCTCTTATTTGACAATTTCTAAGCTAACTTTATGGAACTGTTCTAGTTACCATAAACATATCTTGGTTCATTGGGGATCTTGGTTATAAAGAATTTGATGTCTTTGCAGCCTTCAACTTTCTTAGAGCACATGGACTTGTGGTAAGTGTGTTTTTCATTTTCTAAGTTGTTTTTTTAGAGGGGAAAAAACAAATATTATATCATATAAAACTAGAATAAATGTGTAAAAGAAGCCCAAATTTATAGAGAGATTGAAAAGCAGTGAGAGTAACATCTATCTTGCATCTCATTTTTTATCTAGAAAAAAGATTCTTTGAATCAATTGATTTAGTCAAGCTATGGATAGGAGTGGCATTTTAGTCTACGTTTATTTGCAAAGATGTATGGTGTTTTCTACAATCATATTGTTCTCTATGGCTCCTTTTTTCTTTTTTTTTTTGTAACTTGTTTCAATATTCTAAACTGAGAAATCAATGCAGTTGGTTATAATATTACTTGTTAAATGAAATTTTAAAGCATTATATTGGCAGAAGTTTATTTATATGAACAAGTCTGAATGTTTTTTTTGTCTCTCCTGTTCAACATATAGGTGAATAAGTTAACGCGATTTGTGAGGTTATATTACTTACCTTTCCGAGGTTTTTGACTGGTCCTTCGTCTGTTATCCATTGCATAAGATCTTGTATTTTCTTTAGCTTCACAGAATTGGATTTTATCTTAGCCATTAATTTAGTCGGACAAATCATGGTTAAGTGGTAACAACTTGTGCTAGGCTGGATCTCTATACATTTGACATTTCCATAACAGAATTTTGACATTGAGGAATGTTAAGACCCCTCCACTTTCAAGTTTCACTATGCCTCTTTTCATGAATTTGTAAGACCCACAAATGCAAATTCTTTTACCAACTTAAAAACTTATCAAATACCTTGAACAAACATTGTTTTAAGAGTCTTTCCCCTTCATAGGCTATTAGTTTCTCATTGAGATTGAATAAGAAAATGTATGATAAACATATCATACCTTCAAGCTGATTACTTAAATGCTTGTAGATTCCTCTTCAAGATTGTGATCATGGAACGCCGATAAACTAAACTTTGCTCCTCGACCATCATTGCTTTAGCTTTGTTGTCATACTTTATGAGATATTGAAAGTCTTCATTACTCTATTTTCCTTCTATTTTGAACGGAGATGACATCCTTCATACTCTCATCTAGTACTTAATATGGTATTCTTGGTCTTCAAGCTCCATACCTGCACAGTCCAGACTCCATCCTAGAACTCCATTTTCTTTTTCCAAGTTTTCTTCATACTTGGGTCAATGTTCTTCTCCCTTATGGTTTTTCAAAGGTCCTTCAAGCTGAAACATAGGTTTTAGATGGATCAAGAATTCTATTTCTTGGCATATGACAGAATACTAGCTACTCTTGCATGTATTATTACTCTTACGATATGGCAGACTGGAGAGTCACAAGTACAAAAAGGTGTGTACATCAATCAAGGCCCTTATGTAATTTTTGTATTAATTGAAATATATATGTGTGTGGTGGGGGAAAGGGGATTGAATTAATTTTTGTATTAACTGAAATATATATGTGTGTGGTGGGGGAAATGGGATTGAAGTAGAAATATGTTGATATCTGGATTTCCCTTTCCATATGTTCACACAGTGACAAAATTATGGTATATTCTTTCCTGTGAAGAGTTTTTAACTTGTACATATTTCAGGGATTGAATTTTTCAAGACATAAGCTAGAAAAATAGAGGAGGAGGCTGATAGCCACAGGCCAAGTGGATTTGAAATAGAATTCCCTGCAATGCTAAAAGAAGCTAAAGCCTTAGGTCTGGATCTGCCTTATGAATTGCCTTTCATCAAGCAAATCATTGAAAAGCGGGAGGCTAAGCTTCAAAATTTAGAATCTGATCACCATTCTCCTCTGTCATTGATAAATTTTCCATCTCTCAAAGTGATAATTGACTAACTTTACCTTTTACCTTGGTGGTGTTTGGATCAGGCTTCCTTCTGATCTTCTCTATGCTTACCAACAACGTTACTCTATTCTTTGGAAGGCCTGGAAGAAATAGCAGATAGGGAGAAAATAATGAAAATTAAATCCAAGGATGGATCATTCCTCAGCTATTGCAATACTGAAGCCTAAATAATGCTTTTTTGTTTTGTTATATATATTGAATTTGCAAGAGTAACATTTGCTGAGGAGCTCTCCTAATCTGGGGCACCCTTCTGCAGCTCTATCGGAAAAAGTTTCTTATAAGACAGTTTCTATGTCTTATCCAAGCAATTAAAGATTATGCTATGGACCCACCATGTCAACTGTCTTGGTTGAGATCTTTTCTTTAGCTGGGTAGGCTGTTTCAATTGTCTTATATGTGCCTAGTGCATAGTTTACCTATGGTCTGTATGTTAGATGATTGTAAATAATAGTAAATTGTGATCTATAGAAATCTGGAGACAAAATTTTGTAATCCTACTAAATCACAAGGGGTTTATATGGTGAAACCTCTGGTAGAAAATAATAACGACAAGCTTTGCAGACCTACGAGGATAATGTCTGCAGGTGATTTGAGAAAGGCTCTCAGGTAATTAAGTCCTTCTACATAATTTAAGTAGCCTGTTAAAGTTTTTATTTTATTTCTTGATATAATGCATTCACGTGATTCTGGAGTCTTATATTTGTAATGCTTTTTTGGTGAGTAGTAATGTAGACAAGGTGACAAATAAGCACCAATCACAGGGAATTAGGTTCCTTGCAAAAGTTGCAAATGCAGGTATTTTTTATATTTTTCTTCTTTGCAAGTTTCATAAAAATCCAGGAATTTTAATGTTTATGAATAAAGATGGCTAAAGTAGAGCTATATGGTTATTTTCTTTAAATGCAGAGAATATTGACCCAAAGTGTATTGATGGAAAATTTGATATCCAAACAAAGAAAGCGAGGCAGCATGAGGAGTATCTCAAGAAAAGGTTCATATTCAGATCCATATGGTTTTTGACTTTTGTCATACTCATATATGGTAACATGGTACTACAATGTCATTGTTGCAAATGATATTTATAACTCAGTGTAATACTCTCTTGCTCTTTATTCCAGGGCTTTCTCTACTACCAAGGTGAAAGAAGTTCCAGGAAAGCAAGACCCTGAAGCTAAAAGGAAGAAGAACATACAAAACCCTGATGATCTGATTGAGTTAGATATTGATGATTGAGAAGATGCAATGGTATGTTGGAGAAAGAATGATTAGAAACCTTTTCAGTAGAAAATTGTTTCCTGCTTGTCTTAAATATATTAGCTGATGTTCTATACCAGCCTGTAGACCTAGAGATGTTTGTTGATGCTTAATTTACTTTTATGTTTATGAATTTTTCAGGCACAAGTTCTGTTGTTCTAGCCAGGACAAATTTGAGTAGTTTGCTTATGCCATGGGAAAAAAAATCTCGTCCCAAGAATATCTTGCATGGTTAGGTTTACAACATAGATCACCCAAACTGCAAATTATTTTGGTTAAGGTGCTTAATGAATTTGGCCTTAGGCCTCATGTCTGTAATGTGGCTATAAGGATTTTCAGTTTCAGCCCTCAAATGAAATACACTGAAAGATGTTATACATGGATGTGGACATTTTTTTGTTTTCCTGATTAGAATTACAGTGTACACATGATCAAGGGAAAGGAATATTTGGCAGTCAAATTTTATGTAAATGGGTCTAGACACCTGAAAGTTTCTGGGAGGTCCAATCACAACTGTAGTTATTCGATAGTTGTGATGTGTGTCTAAGTACTGTGTATATTTCTCAGTACGTAGTGGTGATCTTCAATAGAGAACTTGGCTATTTTTGTTCAAATTGAGATCTAATGATTCAACTATAAATATCTTCCTAAAAAATTTGGTGCTACTTAGTGATAGATAATTATTAATTTCATAGTAGTGTGGCCTCGTGATATATGACATTAACTTGTCATATGGATGTTATAGTTGAAGTCATATGGATGCTCATGCAGCTAGTATCCGTGATTAATCTTGCATGATTTTAAAATGATTGCTCTTGGACATTGTCAAAGTCATCAATGTATTAGAGTGAATTACTATTGTTAGTGATACATTTATAGTTTTCTGATGTTTTTGACATGTTTTCTTGCCTTGGTGCGAGGAAAAAAAATGAACCAAATCATATTTCTTGAATAAAGAATGCAACATAACTATCTATTTTTATGCTATTCTACTGTAAGGAAAAGGAACCTTAAATGTTACACTCTTTTGTTTTACAATGCTTTGCCGTTTCGTTTGATGTGAAGGTATTCAAAGTTTGAATTGTGTGAACCATAAATTGAGTGGTTAGATATTTGTGAATTCATCATTGACTATCAGAGGAGAACGATCAGCATCAACAAATTTTTTCCCATACTAATATCTATAAATGGCTTTTGCACCAATTAATATTCATTAAATTTTGAAGGTTGGGAACATCCTCGTTGACTCTGGTGGTGCAGTTAAACTGGGTGACTTTGGCGTGTCAGCTTGTATGTTTGACATGGGTGACAGGCAGTGATCAAGAAACACTTTTGTGGGAACTCCATGTTGGTTTATATTTCTGTTTCTGTAATTTGTTCTGACTTGATAAAATTTGCCAACATATTTATTTAATTTCTTGTTATATCTTGAGATTTCTTGTTAGTATTGTTTATAAAGATACATTTGCTCATTTATGCTGTTAATATACTGTTTGACTATATTGGAAGCTAAATAATGTGGACTGCAAGCTAGAGTTCCTTACTGCTGTAGCAGTAAAGTCAGGATTAACGGAGGCAATACTTTTACTGTGTAGGGTGGCACTAGAGGTCTTACAGCCATATATCCCCTTTATCATACCGACACAAAAAATTTCATTTTTTTTTTTTTAAATATAACCCACTGCAGTGTCTCCACATGGAAATCACTAGCAATCAATGCAACACGAAGCTGACTTGAAGGGTCAAGACGTGGATCTTGATGCCTCTGATGCTAAGAGATTGAAGGTAATTGGCTCTAGCGTGAGATCATGTTGGACATTCAAGCTAGTGACGGAGAATATTTTGCGTGTGAACGAGGGATGTGAACTACGCAGTGAGATCTAAAAAAGGAAGTTCGTGGAGCCGTCATGGTACATGGAAGGTTCTTATTTTGGTGACTCTGATTTGTAGTTGGAGTGAAAATTTCAGCCCGTGTACATGGAAGGTTCGTATTTTGGTGACTCTGATTTCAGCCTGTGTATATCACGATGAATTCAAGCTTCTGTTGAGTCCAGACTGAAATTTTGATTTTTTTTTTTTTAAATTTAACTTGCCGTCGGTATACAGATGCTTTGGAAGCATCGGTCTTGGGACGCCTTGCGAAAAAACGTCGGTCTTGCGACGTCCTAGAAACGTCGGTATTGCGATGCCTTTAAAAACATGGTTAGCCATAGTGTATTGCGACGCTTTGGAAGCGTCAGTATTGCGACGCTATCCAGAGGCGTCGGTATTGTGACACTTTGAAGGCGTCGTAATTGCGACACTTGCAAAGTGTCGCAATACCGATGCCTCTGGATAATTTCACAATACCGACGATTTATGGAAGTGTCGGAAGACCGACGTTATGGCTAGCCATGATTTGAAGTGCCTCAAACTGTCACTCTTGCGATGAATAGGTGTCGGAAAACCGACAAATTGGCCGTCGGAAATTGGGCCAAATTTACTAGTTAGGGCAAAATCCCTTCAGAAATTAGAGTTGCAACTAGAAATAAACTGTAGAAATACATAGACAGCGTTATTTCTCAGATGGTTCAGCTGCTATACATTACATTTCAGATCTCTAAAATATGTATGGATAAAACATCAGATCTAATACAGATATGGAAACTATAGGACTTTAAGAACAATATCCATTTGGAATTACATCAAAATATTGCATAGTAAGCTGTAGATCTGAATTAAAAATTGCAATGCTGCAGAAAACCCAAAAATTTCTGAAGATAAATTTACTACTGAAAATATCATATCTATGGAGACATGGATCAACAACCCAATCCATAGATCACCAAGGGAAGGCAAGCCTAACACCAAGAGATCTTCCTCCAATATGATAGCAAACTGAAACAAGGAAACCCTCTCACAAAATAATGCGGTATTGAGCAGAAACTGCGCTGAGGGTGAAGGAGACTGAATAAACTAAATGAAATTTCAGATCAGAGACAAAATATGGATAGAATGTCTCTTTGGAGGCTGAAAAACACACTCCAATATAAAAATCCTCTCAAAACAAGCTAGATCTAAGCAGATCTAGAACACCACTTGCTGCAAATGACAACAACTGCAAAACCCTCAATGGGCCAGCGCTGCTCATGAAAATGAAGCTTGGTCTCCAACCAGATAGTGGCTCACTTCAGCAAAGAACTCCTCCAATGATACTCAATGGAAGAGATGAAATCCCTAAATAGGAATTCCAATCATAATCCTCCACTAAACAACAGAGAATGGTATTTGTCTAAGCACACAAATAATTCAGAAATATAATATATCAAAAACCTTCTCTTGTTGCCCTCCTTCTCCTTTTATAAGATGAGAAAGCTCTTGCAAACCCTAAACCACTTTGCTGAGTTGGCCCTTTTCACATTAGAGGCTCCCTTCTAGAACTGCACATTCCCTTTTGGAGATGCAATGAACCTAGACAACACAGTTGATCTGGTCAAGGTGGACCTAGTCTTTGGCTCAAACCTCTTTCACACCTATAAGTGATTATTTACATAGCCCTGATTTGTCTTGGTTCACATGGGCATTGATTTATTCAAAATTTTTAGGAGTTTTACATGTCCTCCTTTATTCATTTATTCATAAAACATAAATTAAATCAAAATTGAATGTTTACTCTTAGCTAAGGCTAAGTAGGAACATTACAAAACCGAAGTCGTGTCACCAATATGTTCAAGAGAAGTCGTTTTTGTCAAAGTCAAACATCCTCTGCTTGTCTGACCTTCTCTGTTACAGTCATGAATCACTACTATCATATTTAGATATCATTTGTTTCATGTCGATGATGTGGGAATAATTATGGTCCTCCTTCCTTAGATCACTTCTTGTCGACCTCAACTCATTATTCGTGAAGATGATTTAGAAACTCATTTTCAGTACCTTGGAGCTCTCATGTATCAATGGAAAGTTATTCATGTTTGATGACAGGTTCACATCACTGGCCTTCGATCGAATGATTCTGCAAGTGTTCGGCTTCAACACTTTTAGTTGCACTTGTGGATTATGCTGTTGTACCTTGAGGGCCATCTTCATTATTGGTGGTTTCTCTCGTGCCTGTTAACGATTTTCATCATTTAATGGTAATAAGGTGGTTTCTACCATGTTTGAAGTCAGCTCATATATTCACGTGGCTAGATTCATACGTTCGGTAGATAGAGATTGTGGTGAAGACCTTGGTTCACACTTGTCATAATCTAGGTTGCGTGGAGTTATTGAGTATTCATGACTATACATATGAGTCCATCTATACATATGGTTGCGACCATACCGTGGATTCGTTTCCATGATCTCTTTCAGATGGATGGATGCAACAATGCCATGTGTTCATATGTTATTTGATTCCTAGTCTAGAGATATGTTGTTAGGCATACTTATATTATATATTTCATATATTGTATTGTGTTTGATTTGGTAGGTTTCCTAGCAGTGTTTTGAGTTATTTTCCTTGGTTTGAACAGCATTTCAGCCATCACTCCCCATTTTTCCTTCATTCTTTACGGGGCATATGTTACACAATAATTTTTCACTTTTCTCACTTCTCATCCATGATCCTGAAGTTCCCTGTGACAGATCCTGTGTATTATTTCCACTTGGAAAACATAAATAAATACATCCTCTAAAGACTTAAAGAATGTTGCCTTGAAATATCACTGGAGAAACTTAGTCAAAACCCTAATTTTATGGGTCAATGCTCTTCTCTAGTTGCATGCCCATGCTTATGGTAGGTTAAAAATTATGTCCTACTGCTGTTAGAGCCCTTTTTTCCTGGAAAACTGTGTTGAATCCTTCTTGTCTGTGTTTCCTCAAATGAGGAGAAGCTTCGAATTATAGAAGTTCCAAGGCAATGAGATGGTTGTTCTTCGATGGTGATAGGGTCAAGCTCTCTGATTTTAGAGCTTTGATATTATTAATGGGGGGTTTATCCCTTAGAAATTGGGCCTTCCTCCTTTTTTCAAGGGATCCCAACCTCTTTTCCCTTCCTATAAATTGATCACCATCCTTCCACTACTGGTTGGTGATTGTTGGGATGGTATGATCATTCATTCCCTTTACACTCATGTATTGTGATAACGCCTAAGCTATTAGGGAGAAGGAATGATTTAGAGCTTCGGTGAAGGACTCAAACATCACCAAAGGTAGGCCTCCAAAATCAAGGCCAGGGTTGTAAGCTCTCTCTTGTATATTCATTAATAAAACATCTTATGTTTTCTTTCTATATTTTCCTAACCATTTGAGAAAATAGTCTAATGTTTCTTAATATTTTAGATAGATGATGCTCATGAATATTATGTATTGTATTAAATTTTATGTTTCCTTTTGATCTCCTACAAGTAATATTACACCACTATTAGCGAGGAATGAGCTTGAGGGATCGTGGATCAAGGCCACCATCAACGTGTTCAAGCATAGCATGAGGAAAAGGTAACCCTATCTCCTTTCTTGTCTCATTTTGAATATTATCTAAGGAAGCTTGCATTAGAAAGCCTCACAAGTTTCTAGACCCACTCTAGGGTTAAAGAGATCACCTCTGTCCACAGAGGGGGTTTATATTCACAAAAACCATCAATCTATGTGTGTGTTTGATGCGAGATATTGGCTCTATGGGTACCACTAGACCAATTATCTTCTCTCTCTCTCTCTCTCTTTAATTTTAATTTTGTTGATATAGTGTTATTGTTCTCCTCTTTCTCAATATTCAAAATTCAAGGAAATCTTAGGCACAATCATGCCAACTAAGTTACATGTTAAAAATATCAAGCTGTAGATTACTTATACAATGTGGGAGTGCAAACAAAACTCCTAGAAAATGCCAAAACTAAGTCTAGAATAAAATGAAATGAAGTAAATAGGATACAATAGTAGGATATACTTGTATACATATATATAATTGGATAACGTAGAAGGCTAAGTGACTAAGTCCAAGGCTGGAGGTCGATGATGTCAAGAATTCCCAAGTCTTATGAGCATTTCTTTAGATAAGAACTACTATTTGGCTCCATTATCACATATGAATAAGTCAACTAGTCTATATCAAATTATTAATTTTTTTTTTAGATTTATGGACCACTGCATTATAAGTGGATAAATTGCAAATAAAATTCCCTTCCCATTGTGTTCTTGACCTATGGTACAATATATTAGTTGTGATTTGGAGAAAATTTCCAACATTGGAAATATGTAGCAATCACCACTAGTAATCCCCAAAATAGGATTATTTTGGAATGTAACTTTAAAATTATATTTGCTATGTGATTCTTGAATGGAAAATCCACTTTGAATTCCAACACCAAACTTCCAATTTGAGGGAACACCCGTGGCCATCCTTAATCACTCAAACTCAAAACATAAGTGATCATTATAATGAAAAGATAAAACACGAGTAGTTTTGATTTGTTTTGTATATTTACATGCAAAGCACCAATAATTTTCCCATATTTACCATAATTGTAATATCCAACATATAACACATTGATTTATATTTCACAACAAATAATTTATTCAATACAAACAAGAATTTAACATATTACAACGATACCGCCAATGTTTGATCCTCAATTAGTTCAAACTAGTTAGCACAAAAAATTCAAGAAAGAGAAAAAAGTAGAAATAACAAATCCATCAATTAATTATCAATCAAAAGAGGATCAACTTTTGCTAAATCTTGATAAACAACTATAAATAATGACAACCCACTACAATTTTTCAATACATTTCAAATACATTTTTCACCCTAGAAATTTTCAGATATCTATTTTCTAAACACAACAAAATCAAGTAGTAAGGAATATATTTGAAAAAATGTTAATGAAATTGCATATAAATGTAGTTCATTTTCTAGTACCTTCCATGGCTATGAAAATGTGATTCTTATGCATTGCGAAGCACACCACCCAAGGAGTCGATGCCATAGCCATCCAAATAATCAAGTGAAGGAGAAGAGGAATATGTCACTAGGAAGAGCCTTTAAATTAGACATGTCTTCTAAATGCTTCAAGTCATAAATATCCCTAATTGTATAGATTGTTGAGTTATAGATATCAATTTTCTATTATATGATTGACATGCTTCAAGTTTGAGAAAAGTATTTGTAAGAGTAGAACTTGATCTATTCTCAGTGCTACTTGACATGTTGCATCCTGCTCCTCTCTTAGTAGATGGTTTGATAACCTTTTTCTCTTCTTCTTCCAACCTCACATTTATGAAAGCTAAGCCCTATTCCTCTACTGATTTTTGTAAGATCTCAACTAGTTCTTGTGGATACAGTGGACCTTCAATCTAGTTCAAAGAATAAATAATTCCTTCGAGAAGGAACACAGATGACTTGATGACTAATAATGGTAGTGATATCACTTCTAGTGCTATAAATTCTATCCACCTATGAATTTAAGGTAGCTAATATATAGAGAAATTTAAGTAGATGAGATATATATTCACAATTAGGGGTGTTGTGTAGCATAGTTATCGAGGTTATACATTTGGAAAATTTGAACTTGGTACTCCTCATATAAAGGTAATCTGATATTTGCATCGGTGACCTGAAGGAACATAAAGAGGACATTATATGAGATATATATATGGGTTTGATGCATATTTCATCTCACATACATATGGGCTTGATGCATATTGAATGATATATCATATTTTAGTGAGAACCTAATTACAAACATAACAACTATGGTGTTTCTAATCTTACTTCTAAGCCCCGAGATGAAAAATTATCCTTTCGTGAGGCCCTAGTAGCAAATTTGATTGGAGAAAAGTTTTATACCCTTCTTTGGGAATGACTAGATGTGCCATTCAAAAGGGAGGATGTCAGATCATAATAGATCATTAAGAATCTGTAGAGTTATTCCTTAAATGAGAAAATGTGCTTAAATCTGGTAGCAAAAATGGCTAAATTTGGAAGCAAACATTGTGATTTTACTGATAAATTTTTTGAGAAAGCCATATCTAAAGAGGGTTGTTGTAACAACCATTAAAATATAGTGTGCATTTATAATTTATTTTTTTCTCTTGTTCTACTTGAAATATACTAATTCTTTACAAATTCACAGACTAATAATAAAAGCCCCAGGATTCACCTTTTAACCATTGGTTCATTGGAATGTATTAATAATTGAGGTGAATGACCCTAAGGGAGGCAAAAGGCGGATTTTTCTCACCCCCTCCTTCAATCAGGCCGAAGTGGGGTAATAATAAGATTGCACATGTTCATACTACCTAGAATGAAATTTTTCAATATCACACACTATCGATGAAATATATGACTTTGAAGAGGAATGTAGGACATGGACTATTAAATAGAGAAAAAGTACAAAAATAATCATACTTGAAGGACTGAAAAGACTGCATACATTTACACATAATAATTCACCAACACTGGCTAGTAATTTACCATTAGAAGAGAAGTGGAAACATATAACTTTACTCGTACTAGCTCGAAAGCAACCAAACTCACTAAAGGAAAAACCTGTAAGTTAAAAAAAATGTGTTATGTGTTGACATGATTGGTATTTATAACATTTAATTTAAGCAAAAGGATGCCAAAAAATATCAGTAGAACATCAAATAATGATAGAATATTTAAAATAGTCACTTTATTTCTTGCTTGATGCAACATATATAGTGATGTAGTAATCTCCCTACTCGTATAGCTCTAGCTTGGACCTTTTTCTCATACCTTTAGTGACATCCATGCATCTCCCAACTGGATCTCCTAGATCTTTATCATCACGTAAAAATTAATCCACAATGTCATCCAATGATACAACCTCCCCAAAGCAATCCATATCGACCCGCGGTTAAATCTCTTTATCATCATATTTCCAAAATGGAGTGCTCATGAGACTGCACACAACAATTTATAGAATAAATTTATAGGAAACATGAAAAAGAAGTTTCAATTTAAGCTTAGTAAAATTATTTATAGAACTATAAATAAATTTTAGTATTCTTACTAATTGGTTCAATGGGGAAGAAATCTCCCCATCTAATCCATACATAATTGTAGGCTTTCATGAGTTAGCATTGTGCTGCAATGCACATGCCATAGAAAACACATCACCATGTGTATGAGACTCTAAGTAGATGGTACTTAGGGTGCGGAGCTTGGGGAAGGGCCAACATTATTCATTGTTCTAGAACTAATTTCATGACCAGAAGATGAATTTTATAACACTTCATGTAGTCGATGTATGGACTTATTATTAGACCCAAGTATACCTGGAAGCACTAAATGTAGAAACTTGAGATTCCTTTAGGCTATTGTAAATTTTGTTTGGGTCAACACTATGTTGAGATAGAGACTTTCATTTTGAGCCCTAAGATGATCCTCTTTGGATTCATTGAACATAATCGTCACACTTTAGTTTGGTTCCTTGTTTGTCATTAATGGTGACAAGGGTGCCACTTCTCCTTCGTTGTAATATACTTGTGCCCTCATTTATAATGTTGATATTGATCTAGGTCCTTTGTGTTATTTCTAATGTTACTTGATCATGCTCTTTCATGTATTTGTTAGTTTATCTTATGTTATAATTTCAAAGTAATCTTAACTCTTAAGTACTTTTGTACATGCTTATCTTTGATTGTATTATTTCCGTGAGTCCAATTGAACTATATTTTTAGCATTTTGTTAGACATGAATACACTTACCTATGTTTCATGCTACTTGTGTCTAACTTGGAATTTCTGATTGCATTTTTCATTTGAGTATACATTTAGCTTATTGTTTCAAATATAGAGTGCCTTTGGGTAGAGGAAATTTTTAGGAAAAATTTGGGTATAAAAATTGAGATTTAGTCACCCAAAAAGTAACAACAATAATCCCCTCAATATGATCATATTTCAAATCATGAATTTCATTCCCTAGGCACTCGTGCGTCCGTTTACTCTCCATGAGTTTCTAAAACCATGATTGAATTGTTATTTCCCCAAAAAATTCCCATTCCACCACACCACTTGTGGGTTAACTCTTGAAATTCAGGTTGGGTGCTTGCCCATACTTCCATTGAAGTTTGAAAGACCTCTTAAACCACCACCCAACTTCCATAATTGTGGGAGGTGGGTACTTCAGCTACCAAGTCATTCTTTTAATGAATCTTGGGGTGGAGGAAAAATATAAGGACACATTTCAAATTTAAAGTTTGGCTCAAATATTTGGAAAGTTTTTCTAGCACTATAGAAAAGGTTAATCCATGCACCCCTTCAATAGTTCCCACTCATGGGATCATGATCAATGTAGGTGCGCCACCCTTGAGTCAGTTGTTCAACACTTTTCATTAATAAACATGATACATTTACATAGTTTATAATTTATCTGCTTCAGTTTAAGATTTGACAATGTGTCCATGATGTGACTCACAACAACTCTTTAGACATATTTACATGTACATACTGGGAAATCAAAACGAGGTGTTACAGAAAATTGTGAGCATGGATTTGAAACAATTTCAGTTTCTTATTCAAAGGCATAGATTTATGCTAGCTATCATTAAGATCACATTTGCATTAAGTGCATGCTTTATTGATATCAATAGACATGTAGTGTGGGTTGAACACATATATCATTTTTTTTCTTCATTTTGAATAAAACCATGTGTAGTTCACTATTAGTCCATATTATCTAACTATTGGAATTTTCAATAATTTTATAGTTGTATAGATTTCAACCTAAGCAGTTTCATGTTCATCCTTTCAGCAAAGGAATTTAACTTGACAATAATTTCCTACCTACGCCTTACTGGAGGTTGTTTCATTAATTGATCAGTTGGTGGTTCAGTTTCCAATGCAAGAGCTCCAAGAGTATCCATGATAAGGTTTCCCAGAGAAGCCGTGGAAAAGTTAAGTAGGCCAAATCCATGAGAATAAAAGGAACAATCTAGGTAAGAGATGACCCATAGTTTTATTTATTTTGACACTAACCTGAACAAAAATTAGAGGAACATCTTCAAGTGAAATAGAAAAAACAAAATTAATTACAAGTGCTATGAAATTTATTGTGAGTTGTAACTGAATCAATTTCTAAATGTTTGCATAAACTGAACAACCCCACCAAACTACTTGAAAACCATGGGACAACAATTGTAAGGAATATGTAACTTTGAAAATATCTACACACCTTTCAAGGATAAAAAAATATCCATATTTGTAACAAACCTTCACAACATAAGAAAATATATCATCTAGAATAATGATATCTGGGATTTCCTTGGAAAATTTCATTCCCTGGATACCCATGGAGAGGCCTATGTCTGCCTAGATGCCAAATAATATATAAAATAAGTTCCATAAATATAAATTTATACTATATAGAGATGGAAATATTCTTGCAAAGGCAAGACTGGCTTAAATAATCAAAATTCACAACAATATGAAACAAGAAAACCTACTTCTTTAAGTGCAAGAACATCATTTGTTCCATCTCGAGTTACTGCCACAACATAACCTTTCTTTTTCAGTGCTTGCACAAAGTCATTAGGGGAATTTTGAGGTCTAAATTGGGCCTCCTAAGAAAAATGTACAACTAAAATAAACTTTATAAGAACCAATAGGATTCAAGATGATGATTTCAACCATGGGGGATGATTCACTATTTTTTAAGTAAAAGGGTAAAATGATTAAAAAATAATAAAATAATAAAACTACTTTTTCAACTTGTATTTTCAACTTATCTCCCAAATTTTTTACTCAAATTTCAAGTGAGAGTACTCATTGGACGCAAAATTTAATTCCTCATCCAAGGAGTACCTATGTTGCATACTTTCGATGGACCTTGCTACACTAAAAATGAGATATACATGAAAAAACGTGTTTGCAATCACGTTTTTCATGTATTTCTCCTTTTTCATGTAGTAGTGTCCATCAGAAGTATGTGACATGGGTACTCCTTGGATGAGGAATTAATTTTTTCATCCAACGAGTACTCATGCTTGAAATTTGAGTAAAATAATTGGGAGATAAGTTGAAAATATGAGTTGAAAAAGTAGTTTTTTCTTTTTTTCCCTCTAAAATTTGATGATGTAATCAAATATTATTTTATTATTTCCACCATTGTTTTATAATTTCCTTAGGAGGCCCATTTTAGACCTCAAAATTCCCTAATGGAAGTTTGTTCGTAGTTGAGGATCTTCCCATTACTTGCATGCAAATAAAATGGTGACCCTCCCATTAGAATTTTGTTTTCAAGAAGTTGTTGTAGGGATACTTTTTTCCCCTTTTCACATGTTTGTGTCTATTGGTAGGGAAGGATTTATACGTCCATACTCACATAAATTTTGTCCACAATAGTCAGTCTGTCTTGTTCATTAGTGTATGTGCGAAAACCCTCCCTTTAGTGATTGTATGCTCTCCTATAGGTTATCCTACATGGAGTATGACACATTCAAGAGCTATAGATTTTGCTATGTAAATGTTATCACCAATAACCATGAAAACCTATAAAAATGAATGAATGAGAAGAAAAAATTAAGGTTGTACAAGTCAAGGAAAATAACCAATCCAAAATATTTTAAGCAAGCATGTTTCTTGAAACCCATATATAACGAGAAGTTGAAAAGATGAAGTGTTAAACTAACTTCTCGTTTCATTTCATGCCACAAAATTTACATGATCTTATACAAACCACATTCTACATAGTTATAGGGAATACCATAAATCCATATATCTGGTGTTTTTATTGAACATTCTAATCTTTTGTTGGCAACATCGAGTGTATTTTATCATCTATTATTTGCTAGGTGGACAAAAGAAAACACGGAAATTTTTACAATGTACACACTTTCCTTGCAATAACCATTCCAAGAACACTCTTGATTCAAGCACACATGATATTATCTTCAGCTATTACCTTCACATAAGAATTTTGACACATTTCCCCAACTTCTTTTACATCAAGTCTGAATGGATCCTGCATAGTTAAAAATTTAGTGTCATGCTGGACATAAACAAAGGTGAAAAGAATAACAATAAAAAATTCATTGGTAAGGAGACATGCTTAGTGTTACCAAGAAGTTATGGAAAAAAAAGATAGCACAAACCATCTTTAAGATTCAAAAATCATTTTTTTACGCTCATGGGGGGGAACTCAATTAGTTATCTCTGTGTTATGAAATGTTATGAAATTCCTCCCAGTTTCTCCCAAGATGAGCACAGTTCCACCAACCATTTATTCAGATCCATTATCTCCTACTCCTTCAACCAATTCTTTCACACCTGAATTACTCACACAAAACCTTTCTACTTCCATGTCATTGAAGTACGCTTCTCCACTTATTTCCCCATATAGAGAAACATTCCCAAAGACAATGTTTTCTTTATGATCAAAATGGCTTCTTATAGGAGTGTAAACCAAGACCTTGTCTCCTCATAAACCCTTACAAATATAATCACTTATGTCCCCTTCCAACTCTAGGGTATCACCTGAACAAAGGAATGCCCCAAGGACCTGACCTGCACTGCCTGTTATTTTACAAGAATCACATCTGTGGGAAAACCTGTCATATTGTTTCTTTTTGTAACTTCATGGCTAGGCATTGTACCAAAATATATTTTGACATTCATTATGGGCATCTCCATGTAAGAAGGTATACCTTTCTCTAGAGCTGCCTTTGAAATCATGATCAGCTCTTGGTACAAGGCCATATCTATACCATAATCTTGGGTCTGAACACAATATTGAGAACCTTCTGGGTGAATCTCCATACAGGCTGAAGTAGCAAAGAAATATCAATATTTTCAAGATTCGAATTAGTGTTTATAACCTCTTTATCCATATCTATCATACCTTCATGGCCGAACATCTCCTTTACAATTTTGAAACTAATCTCAAACATAAGTTCACAAGCCTCTTCGGCAAGCATGAAGAATAAATTAATGACATGTTATGATTCTCCTACAAAATTTTCCCTTAAAATAGGATCATGAGTAGAAATATAAACCAGACATGTGCTTTTGTGACATTTCAAGATCATGATGCAACCTAGAATGATAAGGGGTGATGTACTAAAATCAAACTCTTTTGCACCAAGGAGAGAAACTATGAAAACGTATCTTCCTATTTTCAGTTGACCATCTGTTTGTAGAACTGTATGACCATGCAAGTCATTAGCCACCAATCGTTGATGAGTCTCTGCTAACCCAAGTTCCCATGAAAACCTAACATTTTTTTATTCTTGTCGAACGAGATCAAGATGCTCTAGTACCAACATCATGTCCTAAAATAAATACATGTTTTGCATCTCCATTTACATCACCACTTGCTATCACTTATCTCCAGCTTCAGAGACCAGATTTATGCTAATTCTAGCTCCTGGATTAGCATTTTGTAGCAAAATCCATCAAAATAGTCATATACATCTTTCTCACCTTCTAGCAGTGCAAACCTCATATCTTGAACATGAAACATTACAACTTGCAAAGGACCCCAATGTTTGGTTCAAAGGAAGGTAGATGGTTTTGATCAACTTTGGTTGATGGTCCTTTTAGGAGATGTACATTTCATTGTTCAGGCTAATAGACATTTGAAATTGTGTGTGGTTCAAGAAAAGAGGGTTTGGGAAGAAACATAATACTCAAATAAACCTCCAAATTCTATACAAACAGAAAAATTCAAATAATAGTCTACAATTTAGATGAAAGTTGTGCCTATGCATTTCATGTCAGAAAAAAATGGCCCTACTATTATTTAAGCATAAATTATGAAATGCATTTTTCACATATTATTTGATAGAAATACATATATATTTCACGAACAAAGCCTTCTAACGTTCAACTGGAATTCCCAACCCATATCATTCTAGGATATCCTAAGGCATGCCAAATTCTTAGACCAATGTAAGAACAAAATAAAAATAAAATAGTGCATAACAAAACAATGTGTACATATTCTTTAAAAAGTATAACGAAAAATTCTTCCTTTAATCATTACTCTATAATTTCCTTAATTTCATAAATAAGTTGCGCTATATCTTCAACAAAATAAATATCATGATGTCGAGGGATAATAAGCCCCACATTGGTAGTTGAGATTCTTGTAACATAAATATCACCAATACTTTATGGCCATGAATTTCACCACTCTTGCTAGGATTTGCACCCTGTAAAGGAAAATTTAAAATAAATGTTAATAGAAAATATCCAGTCTAATGTAGGAAGGAGCCTTCACATGCATGCCTGAAAGTATACCATGCAAAAAAACTAATAAGCCTAACAACATGTCTTGGAAATACGTGCAAATCGTGATGTTATCTCACGATATGTTCTCTCCCAAACTGCCACTAGTATCATCTATGAAGTTCCTTAATCTCTAAAGAAAATACAAATGAGAAGTTGGTAAAATCGCTAATGGATTAGCCTCCATCACATATGGAATTCTCAAACTTTTGTGCGCATATACTCATGAATGCGCAAATTTTCCACTCATCATGTAGACCTTGAAACTTGATAAGAGTGGAAAGTATTTCAGGAAGCTCAGGTACACAACATAGAAATAACAGAGCATCTCTGATGTGCCAAATGACACTGAATGAAGACAACTTTAATTAAAATTTTGAACTAGAGCAGACAGAGGAAAAGAAGTTTGAACCATTTTTTTTTGAAAATTTGCTACACTTTATAAATAAATTGATGTTTTTAAGTATTTCATGGTGTTTGTAACAATGATAAGTGTCTTTGAGATTACAAAAATAGTGTCTATGTTGGGCCTCCTAAGGAAATTATAAAATAATTGTGGAAATAATAAAATAGGAATTGATTACATCATCAAATTTTAGAGGGAAAAAAGAAAAAACTACTTTTTCAACTCATATTTTCAACTAATCTCCCTATGGGTTTTCTCAAATTTCGAGCAGGAACACTCGTTGGAAGCATAATTTGATTCCTCATCCAAGGAGTACCCATGTTTCATACTTTTGATGGACCCTAATACACGAAAAATGAGAAATACATGAAAAATGTGATTGCAATCACTTTTTTTTTCATGCATTTTTCATTTTTCATGTAGTAGGGTCCATCCAAAGTATGCAACATGGGTACTCCTTGGATGAGAAATTAAATTTTTCATCCAATGAGTACTCCCGCTCAAAATTTGAGTAAAACCTTAGGGAGATAAGTTGAAAATACGAGTTAAAAATGGAGTTTTATTATTTTATTATTTTTTAATCTTTCTACTTTTTAACCCCAAAAATGGTGAATCATCCCCCATGCTTGACATCATCATGTTGAATCCTACTGGTTCTTATAAAGTTTATTTTGGTTGTAAATTTTTCTTAGGAGGCCATTTTTGACCTCAAAAGTTCTCTAATGAGACTCTTTTTTCTACTTAAATATAATTTGTCTCCTAATTAATACAAATGCAAGCAGTCCTTCCCCAAAGAAATACCAATGTTTTTCATTTTCACAACAACTCTATCTTTAGAGGGTGGCATAGAGTTTATGGCCATACCAGTTGCTGGCAATTCCTTCCAGCCCAAAAATCACAGTCCAACTGATATAAAAAATCAAGTTCACGAAACTCACTATTAAAGACAAGGATCTCATGCCTACAAGACAACCTCTAAAACTCAGCAATTGGCAAGTGCTATTGGCATTAAACTTGATCAGAGCACTAGTTAAAAATGAATTGGAAAAAAATCTAGTTCCTTTGTTGTCTAAAACGTAATCTGTCACTATCCTTCTAGCTACCAAAGAGATAGGGGAACCATCCTTAATTAACCAATCAGTTAGTAAAATATTGATTAATGTTTCTATGAACCTTGGATTATATTAAGGAATTTGTGTTGTATTTATTCTTAAATTAAGGAAGTAGTCTCATATTATTCTACTACTAACATTGACTACCTTTTTCCACTCCGAGAAATTAAGTTAAAAAATATATCGAAACCCAATACCCTCACTTATATATCTACTTGATCTTTAGACTTGAGACATATGATCAACGAAATTATCCAGTCGTCATTGCCTACTCCACTCAATGGAATGAAAATACAAGTTAGCTCTTTCTAGATGAATTTTGGATCAATATCAAATATTTCAGAGACGGCAAGGGAATCCACCTCTGAGTCACCTCTGTCAATATCCCATTCTACACATGTGACATACCTTGGTTGCACCCATGGCATTCTTTTCTTGGGAAACACAGACATGGAAGTAGGCACAAGTCATCAGGAAATTCTTTAGAGTTCCAAATATTTGGTGAGAAAGCATGATTGTGGTCTCTTCCTCTACCCAAGACACGATGCATCCACATAGCCATCCACATACACATATCTCTAGAGTCTACAGTGTCTGCTGCAGAATTTAAAGGAAGGAACTGGAGTGAGATGGATTTCATGACATGGGAATGGTAGATATATTTCATGAATTCCTTCATGGAAGGATGGGACATGTTGTTTGATATCATAACAACATCAGGAGCATAAGACGTGCTCAATTATTCTCCAAGAGTTTAAGGTATCATTCCGCTCAAAAATTGAATTCACCAGTAATTGAGTTTGAAGTGGAGGGTTATCACATGGATATGGATGGTGGAGAGGAAGTTGTTACAGGGAAATTAATCATTGTTTGTGTTTAATCTACACAAGTTGATCCAGATACAAAATAAGATAGACCATTTGTTTATGTAGACTTATTCACAGCTCATAGTAACTTTTAGGATTGGGATAAGAATGACACAGTATCTTAGTCACAATTTAGCAAGACAAAAGGGCTCAAAATGTTTATAATGGATTAACAGAACCTAGAAAGCATCACAATGGGTTTCAAAATCTAATCTTGGGTGATAATTCTGATGATATTTCTAAAGCATCACAATACATTTTCAAATCTAATATTGGATGATAATTCTAATGATATTTGTTTCATGGAGGTCATATGATACAAGGTCACCCTTCAAGAAAATGTAAGGAATACGTGAATAAGACTAACTCTAATAATTATTCACATATAAGAATCTATTTAGATTATGTATTTTTTAGTGAAAATATCCTAGTTGTGGAAGTTGAAAGATGGTGGAGAGAATGTGGTGCTCAAGTTTTTCTTGAGGCCTCAGATCATAATGACAAGATGCTTACTATGAAACTATATGGATTTACAAAATATACCCATAAGGAACAACAATTTCTTCAATTGGGCACAAAAAGTCGTTACACCCATGCTATAATATGGAAAGGTGGGAATGATTGGAGCTTGGATTTTCGTGATAGGAATAAATGGACTCTACTCAAATAATTGCATGAAGAATGACAAAATTGGAATTTGTGACCTACCTTAGTGAGGCACATACCAATACCTGAAGTGTGAAAGACAATGCATTATGATTGCAATTCTAATTTTTTCTGTTGTACTTCAAGGTATATCAGAAAGTTGGAGAGTGAAGGTGAAATAGCCTTGGCCAATTCCTGTGTTATGTATGATAAGGACATTGAGGATGAGGAGTGGCTTGATGACTTAAACATTATGAGGGTTGGTGATGAAGGTTTCAAACCAAGTCAAAATTGGAAGAACAATTTGAGAGAATTATGGATTTACTAGAGGAGGCTACCTTCACACACCAACATGAGCTATTGAATAGTGATGTAGTAGCTAATTTATGTTGGGATATTTCACCTATGGAAGTAATGAAATCAATTCATTCTCATTGGCAATAGAATAGGTGGAGGAAAGGCATGGCTTTGGTTCAACATTTTCAGCCTGCTTCTTGGGATCAGTGTTATGAAACCAACTCCAAAAATAGAAGAAAAGAGAGATCAACGCCTTAGCAATGAGCCACTTCTAGGGGGAACCTCCTTTACATTACATAAATGAATAATTCTCAAACGATTGAAATGAAAAAACCTCCTTTCTATATATAGGAGTCCATGGAGTCACAATATAATACTAGCCGACCTAACAATAATAATGTAAGGGCACAACAATAACAATAGTGGAGTTTTATGGGGCATAATAATAACAATATGGGGACTACAGGGGAACAAAAATAACAATAAGGGACTACACTAGTAATATAGGGACCTAACATGCCCCTCTCCTTCAAAAAAGTGTTGTCCTCAACGCTTGAGTAGCTTTGGATGATTCTATATAAAATTATAATCCTCCCATGTGGAATCTTCAGTGGGTAAGTTCTTCCACTTGCTAAGATACTCTGAAATTTATCGATTTCATAGTTTTCAAGATCTTGTTTCCATGACTGCTTCATAAATTCTTTCGCTACGATGTTCATCTTCCTGTTGTTTCATTTGATTCTGCACCAAAGTTAGGTTATCTTTTGAGAGTTGGAGAACTTGTTTTTGATGCTCGATGTGATAATCCATTTCTTTAAAGTCCATATTTTCTTTCATTTTATCATTCAAACCATCCAAATTAGCCTCCATGTCTTCTTTTAAACCATCTATGTCATCTTTGGTTACTCTTTGTACGATCAAAATTTGTTGCACTTGGTACCGTAATTTTGATATATCATACTACAATTCCTCCTCTTCATGCGTCATAGTAGAGCTTTCTGAGGGCTTAATGGGAATGAAATTATTTTTGGGAGGCATTATATAACTCAATACTGATATCTATGCTTCAATATGCCCTTGGAATCACTTCAAACTGATTTTTCAAACAAGACATGCAATTTGAAAAACAATACACACCTTTTTCTTTCTTTTGAGGAGCTCGATATTGAAACTAATGTATATCTGTAATTTCATATCCTCGAGATATTATATTCAATCCTTTAGTAGCCCTCTAAATCTTCTTTCCAATGCTATAGTTCTGACCTGATTTTGATTCTTCAAGGAAAGGTTATGCCCAAACTCCCACAATGACCTAATTATGGACTGGTTCAGTATAGTGAAATTGTACGACGTGCCATGTGTCACTGTTTCCTCTTCGACTATGAAATTGATATAAAAGACACTACATTTCATGTACTTGTGACCAATTTTTACATAATTCCAATCTGATGATCAGAGAGAGAGTTATGAATATTTTCCCAAGGTCACCTCTTTGAGATGAAATTCGGGAGCCTGCAAAAACCCTAAATTCCACAAATCGTATCTCCAAAAATATTGTGAACCAATATCTGAATTTTTTACACAAAGTTCCCTAGGATATATTCCCAAATGGGTTTTTGTTTTAGCTTTTGAAACTTCCTAGAAAAAAATTTATAGCGAAAATTGCACGATGACCTATTCAAAGCAGCAAAACCCTAGAATCCAAAGCTCTGTTACCAAATGTTATGAAAACAACTCCAAAAATAGAAGAAAAGAGAGATAAAAAACTTAGAAATGAGACACTTTGAAGGGGATACCTCCTTTACATTACATAAATGAACAATTCTTGGATGATTCAAATGAAAAAACCTCCTTTCTATATATAAGAGTCCATTGGGTCACAATATAATCCTAGCCGACCTAACAATAATAATTTAAGGGAACAACGATAAAAATAGTGGGGTTTTATGGGGCACAATAATAATAATATGTGGATTACAGGGTTACAAAAATAACAGTAAGGGGGCGACAATAACAAAAATAAGGGACTACACTAGTAATATAGGGACCTAATAAGCAGTAACAACAACAAACAAATGAATGGGAGTCATATATTAGTGAATTAAAAAATTCACCAGCATAAAAAAATCAACATTTAATGTTGGAAAGACCATTTTTGTTTATATTTTGTTTGAAAATTAGAGGATTGGAAATTCCAAACAAGAAAAAATAATAGATACCTCATAGGAAATTCAATGTAGGGAATCAAATTATTGTATGATATCATTACAGTGGCATTTGTTCAAATACTAGGAAGGAGGGTAGGATGAGCACTGGAGTGGAAAATATTTTACATGTCTTGGGTCCTATGTATACCTCTAGTACTCTACAGATTGGAATTCATTATCAACCTAGAATAATCACTATAGTTTCATTAGAAACAACCACACAGATGGATTCTATGGATTTCAGACTCAAGATGAATAATACCTGTCATTGAAAGAAAAAGAAGAACCTACGTCAAATGAAATCAAAGAGGATGAAAATAAGCATTCAAAGGTAGATGTTGATGCTTCCACTATAAGCACTGTCAATTGTGTTAGAAATATTGTCATTGATGGCAAAGAAAGCAAAGAACAGCAGCAGGGAATATGTACAGCAGAAGGCAGAGGCAGAGGTCGAGCAGCGCTGAAGCAGAAACATGCAAAGGAGACAGGTGGAAGAACATTTCTAAAGTGTAACATTCAAATACAGAGGCAGAGTGAAACGATCGAGCAGTGGAGGCAGAAGCAGCGAATATGGAGGCAGTGAAACGGTCGAGCAGTGGAGGCAGAGGCAGCAAATACAAAGGCAGTGAAGCGGTCGAGCGGTAGAGGCGTTAGCACAGCAGAGGCACAGAAAATTCCGGGAATCGGTTAACCCCAGGCGGAAGGATACATAAAACAAATTCCGGGAATCGCTTAACCCCAGGTGGAAGGATACATAAAACAAATTCCGGGAATCGTATAACCCAAAGCAGCAAAGTATATATATATATATATACAAATCTCATTCCGGGAATCGTTACCCACGTAGGAGTATACATACATCGAATTACATATTCGGCGCCTTATACACAAAGGTTCAAAGCATAATATTAAATGATATGGAGTGCTTTATTATCAAAACCCAAGTACCTTATATGGTGGGACCCTTCCCAATCACATCGGATTTAAGCAAGGCATCGGAACATGCAACAGAAAGTTGCGATTGCGATTGAAGACCGGACCCGATGGGTGTATGAATTATGATTCAAATGTATTTGAAGTCCGGCATAATTGCATCAGATCAATCTAATTGCCTCAGAGATTATAAGAGCATCGAAACATCACAACGGAAAATTGCGATTGCGATTAATCGCAATCGGAGCAGGAGTGGTCAATAGCATCGGAGTATTTGAAGTCGCGATTGCGATCAATCACAATTGGAGAAATCGCAACAGTGACCAATCGCAATCGGAGTTAAAGCGGAGCATCGGGACATGCAAATGAAATTTGCGATTGCGATTAATCGTATCGCATCAGAGTAATCGCAATCGGAGCTTCGGAATATTGGAATGTTGGTACATTCAAATGGAAATTGCGATTGCGATCAATCGCAATCGGAAGAAGTCAAGTATATCATCGGAAAACGTGGCAAGTGGGCCCAGATATATGACATTCTATTGATTATAGTGGAAGTGGCAGTGTATATGTTAAAACTTTATATAAGCTCGCCAAGAATTGAATTACGATATATATATATATATATATATATATATAAGGCACTGTTATAAAACATTGTGGCGATTATATTGAAATATGCCGCGTTGTCTGTGGAACCACGGGCTTCGGCTCAAGGTGGAGGGCGATTATTTATTTAAAACAATTGGGATGTATGTCTGTTCCGCTTGCGGAACTCACCACATCAACAAGACACTTGCTACGTACAGAGCGTTGGAATTTGTCCAGCATTATAGTCAGCAGTTTCATATATATATAAAGCGCTGATATAAAAATATAAATAAAAATGCAGCTCATAAATTTAGGAGTTACGCAGCAGCCATAAACAGAAAGGCATATAGAGGAGAGAAAGGGACCAACACAGTCAAAGAAAAGACAAATGCATAGCGATCCAAAAGGCTGTATGAGTGAGCTGGAGCTCTCATTGTAATTAAATGTAATATTTTAATTGGTTTATATTATTTGTGATGCATTGGCAAGTCTCCGGAAGAGAGAAAATATCCCAATGTAATATTAAAATAAGCACCTACAGTTATGTTTATTGAATAAGCTAATAAAAGGAATGAGAAGACAGAAGCCAAAGAGTCATGAATGTTCACTCCAAATTCTTTGTGAAATACAAACAGTCATGTGAAGAACTCTATAAATAATATCATCTTGATATGCAAATAGAGGTTAGAGAGAGTAAATCTAGAGAAGGCAGAATATAGAAGTGTGAGGCAGAGAAGATTAAGAAAAGAAGAGCAGAAAGAGAAGCTACATAACAGAGCTGATATCTAAGGTAAATCAGCAAATTTTCAGTTTGATAAATTGAGGAAGTTGGAGCTTCCTTATCAAGTTGCAGCTTGATAGCTGTCAGTTGTAGCTGACTGAGGTTGGAGCCTCCTGTAGGTTGGTGCCTGCAGAAAATTGAAGGGAGTTGGTGCTTCCTTGCAAGTTGTAGCTTGCAGAATTGAGGATAGAGCCTCCTGTAGGTTGGTGCCTGCAGAAAATAGTGGTGAGAGGAAGTTGGAGCTTGCCTTTGCATCACAACAATAATAAGATGTGGTTTTCTCCCTTTATGGGTTTCCACTTACATCTGTTGTCTCTATGTGTGCTTCTTATGTGTTGATGTGATTATTTCAATCTGCTTAATTGCTTGCTGCTCTCAACATAAGTATGGTGTCACATTAAATTAATATTGGCTGCAAATAAGGCTGTTCACATATTAAGCTGTAAATAATTTTGGTGAAAATTTTAAAAGGCTTATGTATGTATTAAACTGATTCACCCCCCCTCTCAATTTAATTAAATATTCAACAATTGGTATCAGAGCGGGTTCCTTAGTACCAGTCTAACAACTAAAAGGAGATCCTAGGTTCTCAGGATGGCTAGTAAAGAAGGATGCTCAACAAATAAAGCCCCTTTCTTCCTGGTGAAAATTATGCTTTCTGGAAAATCAGAATGAGGACATACATAATGTCTCTAGGAATAGAAGTCTGGGGTGCTATGGAATTAGGATATGCCCCAAAGGCAACTGACACAGAGAAAGAAACAAAACAAGATTTTGTGGCTAATGCAAAATCCATGAATGCCATCTTAAATGGATTGTGTGAAGCAGAGTTTATTAAAGTAATGCACAAAGACACTGCCAAAGAAATGTGGGATACTCTGGAGAACATCCATGAGGGGGACAAGAAAGTAAAGACTGCCAAACTTCAAGTCTACAGAGCCCAGTTTGAAAACTTAAAAATGGATGATGATGAAGACATTGCTAGCTTCTTTCTAAAGGTTGCAGAAATAGTAAATAACATGAAGGCTCTAGGTGAAAACATAAAATAAGCTGTAATTGTAAAAAAGATTCTAAGATCTCTTCCACCCAGGTTTAATCCCAAGGTATCTGCAATAGAAGAAATAGCTAATTGGGAGACCTTGACCATGAACCAGCTACTTGGAAATATAACAGCATATGAGATGAGGCTCCCAGAGAAGAAGTCAAGTACGAGGGAGGCAGCCTTTAAAACAGAAAAGAAGAAAGAAGAAGAGGGAGACATATGCTCCTGATCGGATGAAGAAGAGGCAAAATTTGTCAAGAAATTGGATAGAGGATCAGGTAAATACAAAGGTAAAATTCTTTTCAAATTCTTTAACTATGGAAGAGTTGGACACTATGCTGCTAAGTGTCCTCACAAGAAAGTAAGGAATCAACCTCAAGAGCTAGAGAGAAATAAATCAAAGAACTGACAGAAAGGAAAGAAGTTCAGCAGAAAATCCTTCTATGCTCAAAAAGACATAAGTACATCTGAAGATTCAGATGAACCCTCAAGTGAAGAAGGAACCTACGAATTCTTATTGATGGCCATAGAAGAACTTGAAGGACTCCTGCTAGAAGATGAATAAGAAGAAGGGGAAGTCGAACTTGAGGGGGAGCTAAGAAGTGATCTGGAAGAGATTGACGGACTCAAACTGAAATGTAGAAAACAAAAGGACATTCTTCTCAAGTATGTAAGAGAAGAACAAAACTCAGAAGTCCTCATGCAGCTGAAGGTAGAGCTTGAAGAAGCCAAAAAGATAGAAGACATGTTACTTTAGCAAATCAAAGATAAAACCCGAGAACAAGAGAAGCTGGAAGAAGAAGTAGTATGCCTCAGGAAGAAACTAGAAAATGCTCAAAGAAATGTGGCTATAAACTCATCTCAAACAACAAGCTCTAGTAAGTTGAATGAAATTCTGGTTACTCAAAGATCCCTTATGATAAAAACTGGAATAGGCTATGATGGAGAATCAAGTAAAAGCAAAGAAAAGGTTGACAGAGAGATTATTTTTGTAAAATCAAAGAAGAGTGATGAAGCAGCTCAAACAATTACTACAAAAGAAGATACCTGTAATGAGAAATACAGAGATCAGAAGAAACCACCAGTAGTCAAGAATGGAATAAATAATAAGACAATAGGGAAAGGGACATATGCCTCTGAATATATCAAACTTGGAAGTTTTCAAAGGAGTCTCTTCCCTGCTATGAAGAATGCCACCTGTTATGCTTGCCACAAGCTGGGACACATTGTTGCATATTGCCATGCAAAGAGGAGTAATTCAAACCAGCAAATGAAGCAAACATTGAAGAGACTGCCTCAAGCAAACAACTGGAAGAGACAACCTTACATCAGGTATGCAAATAGTTTCTATGGTTATTGTTTTTATTGTAAGAAATTTGGCCATAAAATTATTGAATGTAGAAAGTATGGACAAAGATTGATGCTCAACACCTTAAGGAGGTTTATGAATCAAAGAAGTTTTGTTCATGCTCACAATTCTGCAAAAACTATAATCAAATGTTGTATATGCAATCAAGTTGGACATATGCCTTCCAAATGTCCTCTCAGAAGATGTAGTTCATCACCTCACAAAAGATATCAAACAAAAGGGTGCCTCCAGTGGATAAAGAAAATGAATAAATGTGACTTGGCTCTAACTGCTCAAGATCTGAAAAGTTAGTGGTATTTGGATAGTGACTGCTCAAAACACATGACTGGAGACAGAAGCAAGTTTATAACTCTTGATGAAAAGAAATTGGGCAATGTCACTTTTGGAAATGACAAATCAGGAAAGATCAAGGGAAAAGGCTCAGTCAGCATAGAAAATGGCAGAGGAAAGGCCCAAGATGTAATATATGTAGATGGGCTGAAAGAAAATTTATTAAGTGTCAGTCAGATGTGTGACAAAGGCTGTGAAGTTATTTTTAGAGCACAAGACTGTGAAGTCAGATCAAGCACCACAGGTAAGACTCTGCTCAAAGGTGTTCAAACAGAGAGCAATGTTTACATTTTGAAAAAGGAAGATGAAGCATGCCATCTTATAAAACTTGAGGAGTCATGGTTATGGCATAAAATATTGGGACATCTCAGCTTTGATCACATCATGAGACTAAGCAAGAAGAAAGCTGTCAGAGACATGCCAGAAATAAAGCGACCTTCTAATACCATTTGCAAATCATGTCAATTGGGCAAACAAACATGCACATCCTTCAAAGCCAAAGAGGAGTTATCAACAAGAAGACCACTCCAACTTGTGCACATGGATCTGTGTGGACCTGCAAGAACTAAAACACCAAGTGGAGAATCCTACTTCATGCTGATAATAGATGATTTCTCCAGAATGACATGGGTTTCTTTTCTCAAGAATAAATTAGAAGCTCTGGACAAATTCAAAATATTTAAAGCATTAGCAGAAAATCAGACAGGATGCAAGCTGAAATGCATCAGATCAGACAGAGGAGGTGAATTCACAGATTATGACTTTGCAGAACTATGCAATGAATATGGCATAAAACAACAATTTACTATTGCAGGGACACCTCAGCAGAATGGAGTAGCAGAGAGACAAAACAGATCTGTTCAAAAAATAGCCAGAGCCATGATGCAGGAGAATAATATTCCACAAACCTTCTGGGCAGAAGCAGTACACATAGCAGTGCATATTCTGAACAAAGCCCACTTAAGGCCAAGCAGTGACAAGACTCCCTATGAACTATGGCATGGGAAACTTGCTTCAATTAAACATTTTAGAATCTTTGGAAGAAAGTGTTACATAAAGAATAATGATGAAAATCTTGGGAAATTTAATGCAAGAGCAGATGAAGGGATATTTCTAGGATATGCATCCAAAAGTAAAGGGTACAAGTGCTACAACAAGACTCTTCGAAAAATAGTTGAATGTGTTGATGTGAGATTTGATGAAGAACTTCCAAACAATACAAGAAATATAGACTGCAGCAGTCCATCAGAAAACCATGAAGAAGAAGACCAGAATGATGATGAAATAAGCAAGACAACAGAAGATGCAGAACTGAGCTCGAAAGCCCCCTCAAGATACACTCAGAAGAATCATCCTGAAGGTCAGATCATAGGAGACAAGAAAGCAGGGGTCCAGACAAGAAGGCAGCTAACAGAGCAAACATAAGAGGTATACATAGCCATGTTGTCACAAATAGAGCCAAAGAAATTTGAAGAAGCCAGCAAGGACAAGTCTTGGGTGAATGCCATGAATGAAGAATTGGACCAAATTGAGAAAAATAATCCCTGGGAACTAGTGCCTAGACCCACTGAGAAAAATGTCATAGGATCAAAATGGGTATTCAAAAACAAAATGAATGAAGAAGGACAGGTAATCAGGAATAAAGCCAGACTTGTCTATAAGGGATACTCACAAATTGAAGGACTGGATTACGATGAAACATTTTCCCCTGTAGCCAGAATGGAAGCTATCAGAATGTTTCTGGCATTTGCTTGCTACCAAAACTTCAAAGTATATCAAATGGATGTAAAATCTGCATTGCTGAATGGAGACTTGGAAGAAGAAGTCTACATGGAACAACCAGAAGGCTTCTCATTGACAGACAAAGAAGACTATGTGTGCAGACTGAAGAAGGCCCTATATGGACTGATACAGGCTCCTCGTGCTTGGTACTCAAGGCTGGATAAATATTTGCAAAAACAGGGTTTTAAGAGAGGTGGAGTAGACATCAATCTATATATAAAAGCCCATGAAAATGAACTCCTGATTGTTGTAGTATATGTTGATGACATTATGTTTGGAAGCAATAGAGAAGAACTAGAAAAAGGGTTTGCTGATGAAATGAAAACAAAGTTTGAAATGTCGATGATTGGAGAGCTCAGTTTCTACCTGGGACTGCAAATTCAGCAAAAGAACACAGGTACATTCATCTCTCAAGAAAAATACTTAAAAGAAATGCTGAAAAAATTCAAAATAGAGGACTGCAAACCTGTGACAACTCCCATGATCACGGGATGCAAGCTGTGTGCTGATGATGGATCTGCAGATGTTGATAAAAAATTATATAGATCCATGATAGGAAGCCTGCTGTATTTGACAGCATCAAGACCAGACATCATGCTAGTAGTAGGAATAGTGGCTAGATATCAAGCAACACCTAAACAAAATCACCTTCTTGCAGTCAAAAGAATATTTAGATATCTACAAGGAACAACACAATATGGACTTTGGTATCCTAAAGGAAAAAGCTTCACCTTGACAACATACACAGATGCAGATTGGGCCAGCTGTGTGGATGACAGAAAGAGTACAAGTGGAGGTGCATTCTATCTAGGAGAAAGTCTGGTGGCATGTTTAAGAAAGAAACAAACATCTATCTCCCTGTCTACAGCTGAAGCAGAATATATAGCAGCAGCAGCATGTTGTGCACAAGTCATGTGGATGAAGCAGACTCTTCAAGACATGAAGGTAAGCATTAATGAACCTATCTCAATCAAATGTGATAATGCAAGCGCTATAAGTATATAAAAAAATCCTGTGCTTCACTCAAAAACTAAGCATATCCCAATCAAGTATCATTTTCTCCGAGAACAAGTGGATCAGAAGATAGTAAAGCTGGAGTATGTGCCAACAAAAGAACAGACAGCTGATATATTTACCAAACCTCTTGCTAGAGAATCATTTCAATATTTGAGAGATAAATTAGGGGTAGTATCTGCAGATACTACTCTCTAATATGAAGAGAAAGCATAGTCTCAGGGGGAGAACAGAAATGAAAATATCATTCCTAAAGGAAATCAGCAAGCAAGGGAAGCATAAAACAGGTCCACAGGATCAAAGAGATATAAGATAATATTCTCAGTATTATCAGCATTCAGCATGAAAAAGGTCAGTAGCAGAGCAAAAATAACATTTACTTGCTTACACCTAAAGTAGTATATTGAGCGTTGAAGCAATATCTTCTTATATATATATAATTTCATGCCTTCCTGAAGCTGAAACATGTATATCTCCAAAGTTTTTTTTTAATATCAGTTACAAAACTGTGCGAAGGATGTTTGCTGAGTTTTCAATCAAATATATTGAATATGATTTTGCGGAAATTCACTCTGATAGAACAGTCAAAATATCTGAAGAATAAAGGAATAACTGTGATTACCATCTAAATAAAAATGCATGGTTGATAAGTAAAACTGACAAAAAAATTGAAGGGTTTGTTTTGAAAACACATTATACAAAAAGGAAAGTCAGTTGGCTTCTAATATTGAAAGATATTGCCCATTCTTACAATGAGTTGTAAGCTCTGGTTTGATTCATTGTTTACAACAGCAACACGGACCTTTCAGTCGTTAAATGCATCATCCCTGTCTGCAATCTAGCACAGATTACAAACAACAGGCACTACAGATGAAACATAGCTATAAAACATATATTGGCTCACTATATCAGACAGAGAAAAAATGTATATTCAAGTTCAATAATCCTTAAAGTGATCTCTCAACAAGTCCTGTACAAGAGTCTGGAGCAGCAGGGTACAAAGACAGAAAATGGTCGTCTAAACACAACTCAAAGAAAGGAAATGCAACGACAGAGCCTATACGGAGAAATGAGGCACCGTCCTTTGCCATTGATGTCAAAGGGGGAGGAAGAGCAAGCAACAGAAGAAAGTATTCTAACAGGCAAACAGAGGAAGTGTATTGCCATCAATGCCAAAGGGGGATACTGTTAGAAATATTGTCATTGATGGCAAAGAAAGCAAAGAACAGCAGTAGGGAATATGTACAGCAGAAGGAAGAGGCAGAGGTTGAGCAGAGCTGAAGCAGAAATAGGCAAAGGAGGCAGGTGGAAGAACATTTCTAAAGCGTAACAGTCAAATACAGAGGCAGAGTGAAACGGTCGAGCAGTGGAGGAAGAAGTAGTGAATATGGAGGCAGTGAAACGGTCAAGCAGTGGAGACAGAGGCAGAAAATATAGAGGCAGTGAAGTGGTCGAGCGGCAGAGGCGTTAGCACAGTATAGGAACAGAAAATTCCGGGAATTGCTTAACCCCAGGCGGAAGGATACATAAAACAAATTCCGGGAATCGTATAACCCAAAGCAGCAAAGTATATATATATACAAATCTCATTCCGGGAATCGTTACCCACGCAGGAGTATACATACAGTGCATTACATATTCGACACCTTATACACAAAGGTTCAAAGCATAATATTAAATGATATGGAGCGCTTTATTATCAGAACCCAAGTACCTTATATGGTGGGACCCTTCCCAATCGCATCGGATTTAAGCAAGGCATCGGAACATGCAACAGAAATTTGCGATTGCGATTGAAGACCGGACCCGATGGGTGTATGAATTATGATTCAAATGTATTTGAAATCCAGCATAATCGCATCAGATCAGTCTAATCGCCTTGGAGATTATAAGAGCATCGGAACATCACAACAGAAAATTGCGATTGCGATTAATCGCAATCGGAGCAGGAGTGGTCAATAGCATCGGAGTATTCGAAGTCGCGTTTGCAATCAATCGCAATCGGATAAATTGCAACAGTGACCAATTGCAATTGGAGTTAAAGCGGAGCATCGGGACATGCAAATGGAATTTGCGATTGCGATTAATCGTATCGCATGAGAGTAATCGCAATCAGAGCTTCGGAATATTGGAATGTTGGTACATTCAAATGGAAATTGCGATTGCGATTAATCGCAATTGGAAGAAGTCAAGTATAGCATCGGAAAGCGTGGCAAGTGGGCTCGGATATATGACATTCTATTGATTATAGTGGAAGTGGCAGTGTATATGTTAAAACTTTATATAAGCTCGCCAAGAATTGAAATTACGATATATATATATATATATATATATATATATATATATATATATATATATATATATATATATATATATATATATATATATATATATATATATATATATATATATATAAGGCGCTGTTATAAAACGTTGTGGCGATTATATTGAAATATGTCGCGTGGTCTGTGGACCCACGGGCTTCGGCTCAAGGTGGAGGGCGATTCTTTATTTAAAACAATTGGGATGTATGTCTGTTCCGCTTGCGGAACTCGCCACATCAACAAGACACTTGCTACGTACAGAGCGTTGGAATTTGTCCAGAATTACAGTCAGCAGTTTCATATATATATAAAGCGTTGATATAAAAATATAAATAAAAATGCAGCTCGTAAATTCAGGAGTTACGCAGCAGCCATAAACAGAAAGGCATACAGAGGAGAGAAAGGGACCAACACAGTCAAAGAAAAGACAAATGCGCAGTGATCCAAAAGGCTATATGAGTGAGTTGGAGCTCTCATTGTAATTAAATGTAATATTTTAATTGGTTTATATTGTTTGTGATGCATTGGCAAGTCTCCAGAAGAGAGCAAATATCCCACTATAATATTAAAATAAGCACCTACAGTTATGTTTATTGAATCAGCTAATAAAAGGAATGGGAAGACAGAAACCAAAGAGTCATGACTGTTCACTCCAAATTCTGTGTGAAATACAAACAGTCATGTGAAGAACTCTATAAATAATATCATCTTGATATGCAAATAGAGGTTAGAGAGAGTAAATCCAGAGAAGACAGAATATAGAAGTGTGAGGCAGAGAAGATTAAGAAAAGAAGAGCAGAAATAGAAGCTACATAACAGAGCTGATATCTGAGGTAAATCAACAAATTTTCAGTTTGATAAATTGAGGAAGTTGGAGCTTCCCTATCAAGTTGCAGCTCGATAGCTGTCAGTTGTAGCTGACTGAGGTTGGAGCCTCCTGTAGGTTGGTGCTTCCTTGCAAGTTGTAACTTGCAGAATTGAGGTAGGAGCCTCCTGTAGGTTGGTGCCTGCAGAAAAATAGTGGTGAGAAGGAGTTGGAGCTTGCCTTTGCATCACAACAATAATAAGATGTGGTTTTCTCCCTTTATGGGTTTCCACTTAACATCTGATGTCTCTATGTGTGCTTCTTATGTGTTGATGTGATTATTTCAATCTGCTTAATTGCTCGCTGCTCTCAACATAAGTATGGTGTCACATTAAATTAATATTGGCTGCAAATAAGATTGTTCACATATTACGCTGTAAATAATTTTGGTGAAAATTGTAAAAGGCTTATGTATGTATTAAACTGATTCACCCCCCCCTCTCAGTTTAATTAAAGATTCAACAAATCGATGGGTAATTTCATCTTCACGATCATCATATTCTGAGCTTAATGTGACTGGAAATGCTACAAGACTTTCAACAAAGCAAGATAACCATTATCATTTTATGCATGGAAATTTCCCTTAAACTTCAGAGATACTTGATGAATAGAGGATCATGGACTTTTTCTAGGAGTTCAAAGCCTCATTATGCTTAGGGATTGAATTCTCCAGTAATTGAGTTTTAAGTAGAGTGTTCTCACATGGGTATGGATGGTGGAGAGGAAGTTGTTACAGGAAAATTCATCACTAGTTGTGTTAAATCTACACAAGTTGAGCCAGATACAAAAAAAAACAGACCAGTTGTTTATTCAAACTTATTCACAACTTAGAGTAAATTTTAGGATTAAGATAGGAATGGAACAACACCTCAGTCACAATGTGGGAAGACAAGAGCGCTCAAAATGTTAATAATCAATTCCTAGAACATAGAAAGTGTTACAATGGGTTTTCAAATCTAATCTTGGGTGATAATTATGATGATATTTCCAAAGCATCACAGTGGGTTTTCAAATCTAATCTTCAGTGATAATTCTGTTGATATTTATTTCAAAGAGGTCATATGTGACGAGGTTTTCCTTCGAGGTAATGTAGGGAATACATGAAGAAGAATAACTCTAATAATTCTTCAGATCTAAGAATGTATTTAAATTATATATTTTGTAGTGAAAATATCCTAGTTGTGGAAGTTGAAATATGGTGGAAATAATTTGGTGCTTAGTTTTTCTTAAGACTTTAGATCATAATGACTAGATTCTTGCTATTAAACTGTATGTATTTACAAAATATACCCGTAAGGCACAAGTTATTCAATTGGGCACAACAAATCGTTGTACTTATGCTATGATATGGAGAGGTGGGAAGCATTGGACCTTGGATTTTATTGGATTATATTGAAAGAATTTCATGAAGAACACCGCAATTGGAATTTGTGACCTACCTTAGTGAGGAACATACCAATACCTGAAGTGTGAAAGATAGAGGATTATGGTTCCAATTATAATTTTTTCTGCCCTACGTCAATAGTTAGAGAGCGAATTTGAAATGGCCGCCACTTCCTATGTCATGTATAACATGGAAATTGAGGATGAGCAGCGGATTGGTGACTTAAAGTTGGTGATGAGGGTTTCCAACCAAGTCAAGTATTGGAAGAAGCATTTGAGAGAATTATGGATTTACTGGAGTAGGCTACCTTCACACACCAACATGAGCTATTGAATGGTGATGAAGTATTTGAATTCTATTGGGATATTGCACTTGTGGAAATGGTGAAAGGCATTCATTCTCATTGGAAAGAGAAGAGGTGGAGGAAAGGCATGGATTTGGTTCAACATTTTTAGCCTGCTTTTTGGGAGCAGTAACAACAACAAACAATGGAATGTGAATCATAGATTAGTGAATCACAAAATTCACCAACATAAAACAAGAAACATTTAATTCTAGAAATACCATTGTTATTTACATTTTTTCTGAAAAATAGAGGTCTTGAAATTCCAAACAAGACAAAATAATAAATACCTCATAGGAAATTTAATGCAGGGAAGCAAATTACTATAAAATATCATTCGAGTGGAATTTGTCCAGCTACCAGGAAGTAGGGTAGGATGAGAACTGGAGAATAAAATGCTTTAGATGTATTGGTTTATGTGTATATATTTAGTTCTCCACACGTTGACATGAATTCTCAACCTAGAAGCATCACTTTAGTTTCATTAGAAACAACCGCGTAGTTGGATTCTATGGATTTCATACTTGAGATGAATAATACCTACCAACAAAGAAAAATATGAATCTAAGTCAGAGGAAATCAAGGAGGATGAAAATATTTGTGTCCTATAATGATAAATAAAGGGATACATTATCACATTGTGACATCGACAATAGAAACCAATATATGTCTCATTCTTGGGAAACGACTTTTGGTGATCAATAAAATGATTGTTGTACTTTCTCCAAGTATAACTTGCCAAGCATGTGTTCAAGACATGCTTATCCAACTTCTAATTTTAAAGAAAAAATGAGGGTTCAAGAGGCCCCATATTCCACATAAGTTGCAACTGAACTAGCTGCAGTGAAATGTGCTAAGGCTTGAAGGCTACTTCAGAAGGAATATATGGCTATCCATAAAGCTACAATAGTTATAGTGACTGAAGAGGCTATATAGGCTGTGGAAATAAATGCACATGAAAGAAACCATAAGGATGTTGAAAAGGCATAGAATGAGCATCATGACAAATATAGGTGTAACCGTGTAAAGTCAGCAATTCAAAAATACCATTTCCCAATGAAACCAATGGTGTGGAAAATGTGTCTACAATAGTGAGTGTGGGGCATTGGAAACCATCCATGGTTGACCTATTTCCTATTAGACAAATCCAAAATATATCTCCATTAGCTTCATTTCCTACTACAAGTTGTATCATTTATAAAAGGAAGGTAGAATTGATACCAACCATAATAGAAGGTTCCCGAACAATCTAGGATTTAGGTTCCATAACATTAGGAGCATAATGTGTGCTCAATTCTTCTCATACTTTCTCTTGTGACCCCTACACTGTCTAGGTAAAGAATTCAACCCCCCTAAATGAAATACAAGGAAAAATGGTCTTTGTACCTCCATTGTACTAGTATCTAACTGATTTCAATTTTATTTCACTGAAATTTTTGGAACAACCTTTGAGGAAGCACAAAGTCTCTTCCTCTCAAATATTTGTTGCATGAAATTAAGGCTTAAAGAACCATGCATCCTCATCAAACTTGACATCTTAGCTGAAAACCATCTTCCATTTAGACAAAATGTAGACTTTGTAAGTCTTATATGCCTCATTGTATCCCACTATAGTACACTTCAAACTACATGGTTGAAACTTGGATCTTTTCTCCCAAAATATATGAATATATACAACACAACCAAAAACACCAAAATGTGATACTTGTGGTTTCTCACCATTGAAATCTGTTTCTAATGTCTTATATTTCAATATCTAGTGAGGTCACATATTCAAAATGTATATTTTTGTACAACATGCTTATGCCCGAAGACTACTGGGCATATCTATGTCATGGATCATTGCCTTGGATGTCTCTATGATGGGCCTATTCTTCCTCTCTACAACCACATTTTGATGTGTTTTGTGAGTCACTATCAACTCCCTCTTGATATCTACTTCCCTGCAAAATGTGTCAAATTTTTTGAAGGTATATACTCCTTCATTATCTCATCTCAATACTTTCATCTTCTCACTTGTTTTATTTTTCTATAAAAGCTTTAAATTGTCGAAAATTCCCAAAGACCTCATCCCTGGTCTTCATGACATAAACATAGAGCCTCTAAGAGAAATAAAATAACCATAAATTGATGTTACCTAATAATTACATTGAATTCATTGTTTCATACACATCTCAAATTTATCCTCATTTTTAATTTGACTCAGACTTTCTAATTTACAAAAGTCTAGAGAAATGCAACTCAGATTTTAGAAATCTAAAGTTGAAACCTATTTTTTGACAGGATTCCAGGGCTCATTCTCTTTCAAAAGCAACTGAAATTGACACATAAAAGAAACAAAATTGGAGGGGCCTTCCAATTAGTGTTCATATTTAAGACTAAACACTGCCACAACACGGAGCTAAACAAAACAAATCAACAACCTTTAGTAAACTATAATAGTTTTAGAATGGATCTTGGAAATACCATGCTTAAAACCTTCTAACAAAACTTTCATTTCCTAGGTCGTAGCCCTACTATCCATATATACATTTAAAAATTTTCAACACCACATTGTAACCTCTTTATTTTTAATAAAATGGCTTAGCAACGCATGTTTTGGGGAAAATTCATAGACTGATTTATGTGTTTTATTTTCATGGTTTTTATGTCTATGCATGCTTTTTTATTTACTGTAAAATTTCCATAGGAATACTACAATGGTATTAGATCTCATAGAATTGGCTTAGCCTGTGGGAGCAACACTGGTTTATGGCACCAAAGGATAGGAAAAACAAGACTTACCAAAGACAGAGGTGAAGGGGCAGAGAAAGGCAGTTTTAGATTACTCCCAATCCCATGATAACTAAACTGGAGGTTGTGGAAACAAACATGTGGTACAATGAGGGAGACAAAAGGAATAAGGAGGAGGAGTTTGCTCAACATTTGTTGAAGGTAGTACAAGACTTGTCGAAGAGCATTGAGGAAATGAGGTAGCAGAATGGTAGCAAAAAAGAGGGTAAGGTAGTTCATGGGGAATTCCATTTGGGTGAAGGCTCTGTAACTTCACAACACCATGCATCACTTAACCCCAACCCACCTATTATTCCCAACGCACCACCTAGATCCACTATTCCCATGTTATTGACATCTGGAGCTAGTGGACCGCAAGGGTAGGAGGAGATGCCTATGAGGACTATTTCTTGGAGTATCAATCCTATGGACCTGATTTTAGAGAAGCCATCACTTTTAGGAAATTTTTCCTAATGAAGGGAAATAATATGCCCAAGGGACAGAGGGAGAAACTACACATAGGGGACAAATTTACAGCATACTGTGGGGAGGTTGTTTCTCCCAACTTTTTATGGATCTTCTAAGAGCTTAGCAAGAGTGTGGGTAGAGTAGTTGGATGTCTACTTCTAGCTAAATTAGATGAAGGAGGGAGAGGTAATAAAAATTTCCACACTGCATCTGGAGGGGGAATCTCATGACTGGTGGTTCCATGGACTAACCACGACGAGACATGCAGGAGTGACCTCTTATGAGGATTTCATGAGAAGGGTGTTGGAGCATTTTGAGAAGAAATATCCCGAGGAGCAATTTGGTGAGCTTACAAGGCTCAAGAAGACTGAGAGTGCTGAGACATACATTTCGGATTTTATAAGACTGTCCATGATGGTGTTGAATTTATCGGAGGCCAGGAGTATCTAATTGTTTGTAGAGGGGCTAGAAGAGCCATTATGGGGGTTGGTGAGGTCCAACAAGCCAGCTACTTTGTAGGAAACAGTAGGAAGAGATCAAGATGTACAGGATGCCCTACCTAGGGCTAGAGAACCACTACCACCTAGATATGGTTTCCATCAAAGGGGAAGAGACACTAGGGCTCCACCACCTAGAGCCAATAAGGGGTGTGGAAAGATGTATGAGCAGACTTGAAGAGACCTTTGAAGGAGGAAATTATGTTTTACCTGTCAAGAGCTGTGGGCACTAGGCCATAGAGGTGCAACAGGCAAGGCCCACTACATTGAGGTCTTTTGTGAAAGTAACATAGAGTATGATGCATATTTGGAGGTGGGTGGAGATGAAAACATAGTACACATGGAGAGGGTACCACCACCACCACCACAGACTAAGAGAGCTCCCTTTTCACCTTCAGGAGGGGCCCTTGCATCTCTAAGTGGGTTGACCAAGTTCTTGAACATGAGGATTAGAGGCACTCTGCAGGGGCATCGTGTATCAGTTCTGGTGTAAAGTGGGTCTACCCACAATTTCAGTGATGCACATATGGTTTAGAGGAGGGCATAAAAACTGAGGAGTTCGAGGGATTTTTAGTTCTTGTGCCTAGGCACAAATCCATGCAGTGCACGTGTTATGTTCCTGTATTGACAACAAAAATGGGGAAATACTTCATGACATATCACCTTTTTGTGGTGGAAGTACCAGACACTAACGTGGTGTTGGGAGTCCGGTGGCTCTATTCACTTGGCCGAGTCACTGCTATTTGGAGGAGGTTTGATATGGAGTTCATAGGGTTGAATGACAAACCAATTTTTCTATGGGGTATGCACTCTTTCCCTCCACAAATTTTTTTGGCCCATAGGATGGAGGTTGATTTGAGACATGGGGAAATTGAGTGGGTTGTGGAGTTGAGGGTTTCAACAGCTGGGGGTCAACCCAATCCACCACACCTGGAGACATATGCCATTTTGGAAAGGTACCCAATAATGTTTGAAGCATACTGCCAAGTCAACCACCTGACCAGGGGTTTGAGCATACTATTGAGCTGGAGCCGAGGGTACATGCCATGATTGCTACCCTTTACTGACATCCCAAGGCATACCAGAATGATATAGATATAGAAATTGATGAGCTGTTGGCACTTTGGCACATTAGGCCTAGTTCCAACCCTTTTTTCTTCATTAGTTGTTATGGTGAAGAAGAAGGATGGGTTCGTACACATGTTCCTTGACTACTGGGCCCTTAATAAGAAGACCATGAAGAGTCGTTAACCTATCCCATGCATAGATGAGATGATGGATGAGCTAAGGGGGGCGAAGTTATTCTCCAAAATTGAATTGCACTCAGGGTAGCACTAGATCAGGGTGAGGGACCAAGATGTCCCTAAGACAACTTTCAGGTGCCACTATGGGCACTTCGAGTTCCTCATTATTCCCTTTGGGCTAACCAACGCATTAGCCACCTTCCAATCCTTCATGAAACAAATGTTTCATGGATAGTTGTGGAAGTTTGTGTTGGTGTTCTTTGATGATATCTTGATTTATAGCTGGACCTAGGAGGCGCACTTGCAATATTTATAGACAATGCTGCATATTTTGGAGGAGCAGCAGTTCTACGCAAAAATGACGAAGTGTGAGTTTTGTTTGAAAAAGATGCTCTACCTAGGGCACATCATTAGGGAGGATGGTGTGAGGGTACATGGGGAGAATATTAGGGCTATCCAATATTTTCTAGAGCCCCAAAATGTGATAGAGGTGAGTGGATTTGTGGGCATCTGTACTTACTATAGGAAGTCCATGAAGGGGTTCTCTTAGTTGGCAGCTCCCCTCACCAATTTTATGAATAAGGGGGAATTTGAGTGGACATATACAACGTAGGAGGCTTTTGAGCACCTCAAACAGGTCATGAGAAGTTGTCCTATGTTGGCACTTCCAGGTTTCACCTAGCCCTTTGTGCTGGAGTGTGATGCATCTGAAGAGGGTGTAGGAGTTTTGATGTAAGGGGGCACCCCATAACTTTCAATAGTTGGAAGGTTCTGCCCCACAAGAGGCTATACTCCATATATGACAAGGAGATGCTAGCCATCATGCATGCATTAGCAAAGTTTAGAAAATAATTGGTGGGGAACATGTTCAGTGCCAAGATAGACCACAACAACCTCATATTTTTCTTGGAACAGAAGCAATTGCAATAGAGGAAACAAAAGTGGGTGAGAAAGCTCTAGGAATAAGAATTTGACATTGAGTATTTGAAAGGGAAGCACAATGTGGCTAATGATGCATTGTCCTAGAGGTCGGCTACCCCTTCATTAATGAGCATTTCCCTAGATTGGAGGGCACAATTACTGGTAGAATACTCCAAGGACCAAATTACATCTGAGGTACCTGATGGGGTAGTGGAAAATGATCGTTACAAGGTGATGAATGAGGCGATTTACTATAGAGACTAGATTTACTTAGTGCCTAGCTCCCAATTGAGGGAGAAAATTTTACGGGCTTCCCATGACTTACCACTAGTAGGGCACCATGTAATGTTCCTAAATTAGCTTAAGCTAATTGGAACATTAATTTTGCCTTATTTATTTTGTATTTCATGATTAATGAATAAATTGTGAAGGAGGACATGTAGAACTCCTGAAAACTAAGAATAAATCAATGCCTATGTGAACAGAGACATATCTGGGCTATTTAAATTATATCTTGCAGATGTGAAAGGGGCTAAATCACAAGAGGGCATCTTAGACTGTGCAGTTCTAGAAGGAGCTTCTAAATGTGAAAGGGGCTAAACCAATGAAGTTGTTTAGGGTTTTGCCAAGACTCCAATACTATAAAAGAAGGAGGAGAGCAACAAGGAAGGGTTGTTGAGGATATTTCGAAGTTGAGGTTTCTTGAACAACTCGAGTTCTCTTGGTTGTTTAGCCAAAGGAAGAGGGTTTCCTGTTTAGGAACCCTATCTCCTTCCATGGAGTAGCTCTTTGGAGGAGGTTGTGTTACATTTCTCCACTATCCAGAATTTTGGCAAAGCTTCTTCTTGCATCTACAGCACAATCCTATTTAGGGCTGAATCGTTTATGTGAGCTGCAACAAGTGGAGATTAGATCTCTTCAGATCTAGGGAGTTCTAGCAACCCTTGTCACTGTGAAACTCATCTATCCCATTGATAAGTTGGTTTTAGACTCATTGGGATTTATATCTACATCTTGGAAAAAGGCCAGACCCATTCGAAAAGAGGCAGCATAGTATTTTCCCCTGAAATGCATTATTTGCAGATCTACAACTGCTGGGTGTTTTGTCGGTCCTTTGGAGGAGAGATCTCCGGTGTTAGGATTCTTCCTCTCACTGCGGTGATCCATGGATTGACCATCCAATCCATGTTAGTTTCAGATATGATCTGCTATAACATGTTATTATTCAAAAATTTCTGAATCATTTTGTAGATCTGCAATTTTAGATCTCAGATCTACTTCCGGCATTTCATGTTTTGCACAAAACCCCAAGGGGAATATATAGATCAGCATTTCTTGTACTTATTTTTGTATTAGATCTATATTTTTATGTACTGATATGCTTCAGATCTGAAGATTAATGAAACACTACTTCAGCCCCAGAAAATAACGCTGTCATGGTTATGCAGCATCTTATTGTGGGGTTTTTCCTTATGAAAATTCTTGTTTTTCTTAGTATAATACATATGCTTCCTATTATAAACTTTCATACTACTATTCATGCATAAAATCAGTCAATCCCTTAAAAAATTACGCTACCCATGCTTCAGCAAATTTCTGCATAAATTAGGTCATGGGAAATTAGGGTTTTTCTTGACTAGTCGGGAAGGAGGAACTATTGAACATAGAAAAAATCACTTTTTTGGGCTTAAATTTTTCATGTGAGTCTCTCTTAACCTGATATAACATATTCCAGAGCCATGCCCCTTCATTTTATGCACATTTCTAAACACACCCATTTTAATGAATAAAAAGTTGTTTTTCCTCACCTTTTTGAGAATAACAGTTGAGTAAAGGTTGCTTCTGTACTTTATATTTGTTTTTGAGTGTTCTTAAACACATTTTGTGGTATTTGAGGCCATCGTACCTGAATAATGTGTTTTTCAGGCATGATTTTATAAGTAAACCCCTTTGGGGCATTACCTCTCGATAAGAGTCTATGGACAGAGTCTGAAAAGGTCCAAATAGCCTCCAGATCTCACAATTCCTAGAGAAGGTGAAATTTCTGGTAAATTCCCCTTCATTCAATCTCTGCTATAGATCATATTGTTGATTGTTAATGTTTCAAAAAGAGGAAATTACATTGATACCAGTTGTGGGAGATCTGTTTAACAGATCTAACTTAATTTTTTTTTGAAGAAATTCCATATTTGAGTCCTGAAAAAAATATTAAAGAGGAACCAAGATTTTTTCTGCTTTTTATTTTCCCATTCTTCCTTATACAACGTTCCAATTGAGTAGCTTGACAATATTCCTGAAAAAGAAACATTACAGACGAGGAGTTCACAAAGATGCACATGTCCATTAGAGAGAGTTTTGCATGGAGGGGCCTCAAGTATGATGTTATGAGGCATTTAAGGGAGTGTGACACATGCCATAGGAACAAGTGTGAGCAGTCACACCCTAAAAGGTTGCTACAACCTCCTCCTATCCTTGAGGGGAAACGGGAGAGCGTGTCGATAGATTTAATTACCAGGTATCCCAAAATATAGGGAAAGGACTGCATATATGTGGTGGTGGACTAGTTGAAGAAGTTTGCACATTTTTTCGCCATATTATCTCGGTACTTGGGCTCACAGGTAGCCAAATGTTTTTCAGGGAGGTGTTTCAGCTACGTGGTCTTCTGAAGACCATTGTTAGTGATTGAGACAAGAAGTTCATGGGGGGATTTTGGTAGCATTTGTTTTGAATGGTGGGCACAAAGCTCACTCTAAGCACTAGTTATCACCCCCATATAGATGGGAAGACGAAGGTGGTTAACAAATGGTTGGAGGGATACTTGCGTAACTATGTGACAGGCCATCAACCAGCATGGATATGGTGGTTGCACTTGGGAAAGTACTGCTACAACACTACGTACCACATTTCCATATGTATGTCTCCATTTTGAGCCCTATATGGTTACGGTGCATTATATTTTTCTGATGTGATGTTTGGAGATAGCAAGGTCCCTAGAGCTAAGGATTGGATATAAGAGAGCAAAGATATTTTTTGGGCTATCAATGACAACATGAAATGACATTGAACCAACAGAAACTTTATGCATATAGGGGAAAACTTGAGAGGAAATTTGAGGTGGAGGATTTAGTCTTCTTGAGGCTTTAGCCATATAGGCAATCATCACTCAAACATAAGGGGGCTGAGAAGCTCAAACCTCCCTTCTATGGGTCATACCGAGTAACTCAAAGAGTTGGGGAGGTAGCATATGAGATGGAGCTACCCTAGGGAAGTCGAGTGCACAACATTTTCCATGTGTCTAGCCTGAAAAATGCACCGGGGTAGTAGGTGAAAACAACTATAGAGATACCCCCTATGGATGATGAGGGGAACTTAGTTCTGGATCCAGAGGCATTTTTGGACACTCGGGAGAGGCACTTGTGGAACATGGTCATCAAGGAGTTTTTGATGAGATGGAGGAACCTACCAAATGAGGATGACATTTGGTAAGGGGAACAGATACTTCAACATCCTTCATTACAATTTCCTTAGGAAAAGCTAGGTTTTGGCAGGGAGGACTGTGATATTCCCACTTAGCATTATTGCTGTGTGAAATATAATTTTTGGCCATTTTTTTCCTAATTCATGTTTTCACTTAGGAAATGTGGGTTTAGAGGCCCCACATGTATTTTTTATTAAAGCAATCCCAAAAATTATATTTGGAGGGGAACATCGAGCCTCTAGTGGAGCGTGTGGGCCACCCATAGAGAATTACAACCCATATGAGAAATACACACTCATTGACGCAAGTTTGGTGGGGGGAAATCAAGTTGGGTCCACATGGTTATTTGGAGGCACCTTGAAAAAAAGGAAGGAAAGGAACTCATTTTTACATTCATGATCATTTGAGAATTGTCTTAGGCTAGCATGAAGCTTGAGCTGAAGCCATGTCTGCAAGTGTTGTTTAGCACAGGAGTGTTTCCTAGCGGAAATCTCAACCCTTGCTTCCGTGGACTTTGAGTTCCAGCCCAAGGAGGGATTTTGACCTATTTCAGTTCGATCCAGGAGCAGAGAGTGAGATTTTTGAGGGAGGTTCCCGCAAGAACAGTGAAATCATTTGAGGAGCCACACTTGGGGCATGAGGAGATAAAGGAGTTTGGGGTTGAAGTTTGAGGAGGATTCCAGGGAAGTATTTTGTTGGTGATTGCAGCCATCTTGGGGGACTTTTGCAGTAGGATTGTTAGGTGGGTTGAATTACCCAAAAAAAATTCCATTGAGGGAAAATATGGCTGAAATTTCAAGGTATATCATTGGAAATTCATTCATGGGTTATTATAGGTATTTGGTGGAGAGGTCGGGATTAATTTCTTGAAATTGTATCAGCACTAGAGGTTGCCCTAGAAATATTTCTTCAAATCAAACAACATATTTTCTAGGCAGTTCAGTGCAGAGATAGGAGAGAGCATGAGCATACTTGAAGGGAAATTCTTATCATTCACTTGTGATTTGTTAGCTTGCGTTGGGCAAGCCCAAGTGCTCACTTTCTAGCACAACATTGTACCCTCTTTATTTTTAATAAAATGGATCAACGACATAGTTTTTGGTGCAAATTCATGCATTGATTTATGTGTTTTATGTTTGTAGTTTTTTTATGTCTATGCATGCTTTGTTATTTATTGTAAAATTTTCCTAAAATATTTGAAGAACTACCGCCACATGAAACTCATGCAGAAAAACATATTTCTCCCAATATTAGAAAAAAAGAACTAGTATTCCAATTCTATATGCCAAATAAGGGACAAACACTCTACCATATACATCCAAAATTTCAGATAATTTCTCATGCATTTTAAAAATTACAATATTCATAGTATGCTGATAGTGCGGTATCCTACAAAGAATGCACGTTACGTTGTTTTAAGTAGCCATTTCAATTGGTATGATATGACATAGCATCTACCCGGAAAGAAATGAAAAGAAAAAGCCTCCTACAGACAATATTTAAACTAGCCTTTAGGGGGAGAATATATAGTCAGGAACAACTATGCGATGTGTCTCTTATTAATATGATTGTTGATCTGAAAATAGTGTTTCCAATTTAGATACGTTGTTGTTCTAATTTATAGCCTGGATCTATT